>OZ017743.1:49367379-49747379 GCA_963969285.1 Odontomyia ornata
CGCAACTTGTCCCTCGGGGTTTTTGAAGTTAAGTAGCCATCTCAATGATGCATGGTCCGTTCGAAGAACAAATTTCTGGCCATATAGGTACTTATGGAACTGCTTGGTGGCCTCTATTATAGCCAATAGCTCCTTCCTGGTCACACAGTAGTTCCTCTCACTTTTTGAAAGAACTCGACTGTAATACGAGAGGACTCTTTCTTCGCCATTGATCTGCTGGGAGAGTACAGCTCCAATACCGCCGTTGCTTGCATCGGTGTCAACCACAAACATTTTTCCGGGTTTCGGATACGCCAGTACGGGTGATTCACATAGCTTTTCCTTCAGGGTCTCAAAGGCTGTCTGGCATTGTTCATTCCAGACATACGGACGATTTTTCTCGGTTAGCTGATGAAGACACTTAGCTATTTTGGCAAAGTCTTTGACGAATCTTCGATAGTAGGTTGCCAGGCCCAGGAAACTTCGTAGTTGGCGCTTGTTGTTTGGTGTTGGCCAGCTTTTCACGGCTTCAATTTTCTCAGGGTCTGTTTTGACCCCTTCAGCTGATACGACATGTCCCAGGTATTTTACTTCAGCTGCGAAAAGGGTACACTTGTCGGGACTAAGTTTCAAATTTGCCAGTCGCAGTCGGGAGAAGACCTCTTCTAAGTTCCGCACATGCTCTTCGAACGTTCTCCCGATGACGATGATGTCATCTAGGTACACCAAGCAGGTTTCCCAGGTTAGACCACGTAGCACGTATTCCATCAAGCGTTCGAAAGTGGCTGGAGCATTGCAAAGCCCAAACGGCATCACCACGAATTGCCACAATCCGGTCCCAACTGAAAATGCGGTCTTCTCTCGGTCCTTCTTGTCAATTTCTACCTGCCAGTAGCCACTCTTGAGATCGAGTGTAGAAAACCATTTTGCGTCGGCTAAAGTGTCCATGATGTCATCGATGCGTGGGAGCGGGTAACTATCTTTCTTAGTGACGTCGTTAAGCTGCCTATAGTCGACACAAAAGCGAGTGCTACCATCCTTTTTCTTTACTAGAACTACAGGCGCGGCCCATGGACTTACAGAAGGTTCGATAATGCCTTGCTTTTCCATGTCCGAGATCAGCGCGCTCACTTCTCCTTGTTTGGCTATAGGGAGACGTCTTGGTGCTTGTCGAATCGGCTTGGCTCCCTGTGTGTCTATGACGTGAGTTACCAAACTCGTTCGGCCTTGGTCATCCGGGCTTGTTGAGAAGATGTCACTGTACTTGGTGACCAGATCAGAGGCTCGTTTGAATAGCTGCACCGGCAATTTGACTTGCTTCAATATTGCAGACGTGGATTCCCGGGCTTTGTCTGTGTCTTGCCTCCTTTTCCAATGATGGTTGTGAGTAGCTTCCAAAGTGGTGATGGTGGAAACAGGCTGGCAGCTGCCGATGACTTCTCCCGCTTTGATGCTCGTGGTTGAGTCTGCGGTGTTAAGGACTCTAACCGGCACATATCCGTTCCTTAAAGATTTTACAAGGCTTCGTCCTACAATCAAACTGCGCAATGCGGATGTCTTCGTTGGCTCTATCAGATAAGATCGGTGGTCTCCAAAATCACCATCAAGCTTGGCCCATACAATGCTTTCGGAAGAATTCGGTACATCAGTGTCAGTACATACCACTACATTCATCTTGGGGATTTGGACGCTGGGACCCTCTATCAGTACTTCGACATTCTGCCATTTCATGACACGTTTTCCCAAGTCCAACGTGATTCCATGTGGTCGCAGAAAATCCATTCCGAGAATGCAGTCATCCATAATGTTCGCGACCAGAAAATTATGTCGGAACACAAGGTCTCCCAACTGTATCTGGAGGTTGACCTCTCCATGAACAGGTGCAGTTTCTCCCGTAGCTGTCCGTAGTGAGAAAATTCTGCCCTTGTGAAGTTGTTGCTGTCTAACTAGGTCTGGTCGGATAATCGATCGGGTTGCACCAGTGTCGATTGTTATGGTGCAGTGTTCTCCGTCAACTTGACCCGGAAGGCATAAGTCCGCTTCTCCACGATGTAGTCTTGACACAATGATGGTGGTGCTGGGGACGTCGATCCTCCTAGCCAACCTCTGCCCCACGAAGTTGGCTCTTACATGTTTCCCGACCCCTCTGTTTGAAGGGCTTCCATTCTGGGCTCCTGACTCTGTCTGGATCTCCTCCTAGCTGCACACCCTGGACAATAGCTCGGTTTTCTTCGCTTCTTGCAGTCTCTTTGCAAGTGCCCCTTCTCTCCGCAATTCCAGCATCTAGGCGCACCATTTACATGCCGGTCTCGCTCAATTTCCACGCGCTCACACCTGCACTCGTCTGTCACTACCTCACGAACCCGGGCAGTGGTACGAGTCACATTTTTTGCTGCCTCAAAGTTCAAACTATAAGCCAATGCGTCCTTAACCGTTTGCTTTTGAGCTAAACGCACGGCTTGTTGCAATTCCGGGTCTTTTAGTGCGCTGATGAATGCCTCTGTCGCTGCATCATCTCGATGTTCTGGGTCGTAGGCTGGATAAGCCAAAAGTGCCAGTCGCTCAATGTCTTGGGCTAGCTGCTGTAGGGTTTCACCAGACTTCTGCATTCGGTGCCTTAGCTGTGACCGATAAATCTGCTTTAGATGATCGTCTCCATAACGCATGTCGAGCGCATTCATTATAGCATTCGGGTTTGAGTGCAATTCAACGGGGATCGTCTGCAACAGCTCGGCAGCTGGGCCTCTTAGAGCAAGAATCAATGCAGTTGCTCGTTCCTGTTCATTCCAGTGATTTATGCGAGCGGCTGCTTCGAACTGGGTTTTGTAAATAGTCCAGACCGTTTGCCCATCGAATATTGGTGCTTGCACATTTCTAGATGAGCTTTGCGCTGCTGTTATAATTGGGGCTGGTGAGGCGGTTACTATTGCCTTCGCTGCTTCCAAATCCTTTTTCACTTTTTCCATCTCATGGTTGACCTGGCTGATCTCAAGGTTGATTCTCTCCTCGACCTGGTATACCTTCTCCTCGACGCATTTAATTTGGCTGTTGAGACTACTGAGCTCCGCTTTTATTTCGGTTGACTGTTTTTCCAGCTTCTGTGCGATGTCCGCCTTGATTTCGAACGCTTGTTGGTCTAGCTTCGCTGATTGTTCATTTAGCTGCGCTGATTGTTCATTTAACTTCGCAGTTAAATTGGATGACTGTTGTCGCTGCTCTTGCTGCATCAGCATCAACATCTGCATCAGCGCATTTTCTGGTTCCTTTGGTTTTGGTGTTTCGGCTGCACCACCTTCTGCGCCTTTTTCTGCATCTGAGAGCTCACCCAAATCCAGATTCACGCCTTCCGACTCGATCGCATCACGCAAGCGTGCAATCAGTATGGCCTTTGTACCTTGTGTAGCCAGATTTCGTTGTTCCAACTCCTCTTTGAGCTCCGATATGCTCAATTGATTAATTTTAAGATGTAAATTTCCTGGCATTTTTTATTGTTTCGGCTATTTTTTTAAGTTACTTTTCACAATTGTGCACTTTAAAATTGTTTAAACGTTTTCACTTCAAAATTTCAATCGCACTTCTCGACACCACTGTCGCGTGTTATTGGTTCGCGGCCAATAATTTTAATGTTCCGGGAAAGTGAAAACGCAATGTCTTTTAATTTAAGTTAAAAGTGTTTATTTAATTAAATAAAATGCACAATAATCAGTTAACACTTTCACTAATTTTAATTGTCACTATTAAAATTATCTAACACTTGTCCATAAATTTATTATCGCAATTGTCTTCTAAATCACTTCACTATTACAAAAATCACTTTTCTACTACTCGAATAATTTCGCTTCCCACACACAAGCGCAGTTCTTATCGCGGTCGAATGAATGATGATCCCCCCATTCATTCAGCTCGCCTTTATATAGGGTCTCTACCTATTCACCCATTTCTCGTTTATTGGCGAATGTTCTACCGAGAGGTAGCTGGTAGATTCGAGAAAATTTAATGAATGGAGTGACGTCACTTGCAGATGTTGATCATGCTTGTTGCGTTCTCGTGGCTTCGAGTGAATTCGTGTTCTTCATTGTTGTGAAAACAATTGCGACAGTAGCTCGCAAAATTATTTGTACATGTAACAATATATATATATATATATATATATATATATATATATATATATATATATATATATATATATATATATATATATATATATATTTATATATGTATATATATATATATATATATATATATATATATATATATATATATATATATATATGTATATATATATATATATGTATATATATATATATATATATAAGTGTGTATAGACATATGTATTTATATATGTAAACATAAAGTTCACTCCGCAAGCAATCTCATGAAATTTACTTAAAAATATCCTTCTTCTTAACCACATCATTCGTTCACGTTTATTCCATACCCATCGCCTTCATTTTCAGTTAACTATGGCACCTAATTTTCATGAAAATTTCAAGAAAATCATACCATATAGTTCTATGAAAACTCGGCTATGCATTTTCATCTTCATCTGTACATTTATGATCAATTATAGCAGAAAATGTATCTATTTTTAAGGTTGCGATTCTCGCCGCTTTTTTTAGTATGGAAATCACTAATTTTAGATTTCTGGGAATATGTTGTAATGTACACATGATATTAACTGGGTAGTAACGAGTCAACTATATAATTTGCAATCACTCAATCCTTATTATTTCTTCGGGGAATTTTATAATCCCATATCTAACGTTTATGTCTAAGGATGTAAGAAGGATCCTATGCCAAGCTCATTGGTCAGCAAAGAATAAATGCGGAAGAGAAAAGCATTCTGAAATGTTTCCTTTAACTGTTGTATTTATGCCACACTTAGAATTAATTTATTGGTTACTTCCGGTAGAAATTATGGACTAAAATGTACCGTTTATGCAGAAAATTAAGGATACTGATCATTTTTATTACCCGTCACCAAAGGACTCGGTATCTCAAACAAATACTTGCAGAGTGCCAACTAATTGGCACTTTTCGTACGAAATATCATTCAAATTCAATTTCTTGACATCAATGTATCATATTTAACTGTTAATATCTACAGGGTCCTTGCAAGGATTACAATCCTGTTCCGATATATTTTAGATCAATATCATGTCTTTCATTTTAAGCCCCTACAATCAAAATCCTTACACGCGTCGATCAGTTATGCTGAAAAATCGGGGTAAAAGTCGGAATTTTTTCAGTTTTAACGGTAAAAGTGCTTTACTGTTACTTGAATTCCTTATCCTTTAAACGGGACCTAACTGGAAAAAAGTCGTATCATTTGCCAAAAACAGGACTCTTCTATCCATCTCCGTTTAAAAGTGATGCGTGAACACACAAAAAAAAAACAAAAAAAAATTTCAATATATGGGGTTTCAAACGAAAGCTAGTGATGAGTAGAATTCAATAAAAATGCATTCAGGCAGCTTCGCGATACCTGCAATTGCAGTTTTGTGCGTGGTTGGGATACTTTTGATTCCGAAACCATACAGCTGTAAAATCATCGGAAACGGAATCGGAAGTGCTTGAATATCATTAACGCACCGTGGTTGTACTCAGGAACATAAAAAAATCAAAAATCTTCACGGCAACGATATTCTGGAGTTCCTCGGAAAACGATCGGATGAATAGGAGTGCGTTGCTGGAAAAATGGCCGTTGCTCATACTTTCTCCAATTTTAGTATATGGGGTGTCAAACGAAAGCTAGTGATGAGTAGAATTCATTAAAAGTGCATTCAGGCAGCTTCGCGATACCTGCGCTTGCAGTTTTTTGCGTGGTTGGGATACTTTTGATTCAGAAACCATACAGCTGTAAAATTATCGGAAACGGGAGTCGGAAGTGCCTGTTGTTGTACCCAGAAACATAAAAAAATTAAAGATCTTCACTAGAACGATATTCTGGAGTTCCTCCGAAAACGATCGGATTGCAAGAAGTGCGTTGCTGGAAATACAGCCGTTTTTCATGCTTTCTCCGATTTCAATATATGGGGTGTCAAACGAAAGCTAGTGATGAGTAGAATTCAATGAAAGTGCATTCAGGCAGCTTCGCGATACCTGCAATTGCTGTTTTTTTCGTGGTTGGGATACTTTTGATTCCGAAACCATACAGCTGTAAATACATCCCAAAAGGGAGTCGGAAGTGCCTGAATATCAAAGTCGCGCTGTTGTTGTACTCAGGAACATAAAAAAAATAAAGATCTCCACTGGAGCCATATTTTGGAGTTCCTCGGAAAACGATCGGATTGCAAGGAGTGCGTTGCTGGAAAAATTGCCGTTTTTCATACTTTCTGGAATTTAAATATATGAGGTGTCAAACGAAAGCTAGTGATGAGTGGAATTCAATAAAATTGCATTCAGGCAGCTTCGCGATACCTGCAATGGCAGTTTTTTGCGTGGTTGGGATACTTTTGGTTCCGAAACGATACACCTGTAAATGCATCGGAATAGGGAGTCGGAAGTTCCTGAATATCAAAATCGTACTGTTATTGTACTCAGGAACATAAAAAAATTAAAGATCTACAATGCAACGATATTCTAGAGTTCCTCGGAAAACGATCGGTTTGCAAGGAGTGCGTTGCTGGAAAAACGGCCCTCTTTTTATACTTTCTCCAGTTTCAATATATGTGGTGTCAAACGAAAGCTAGTGATGAGTAGAATTCAATAAAATTGCATTCAGGCAGCTTGGGGTACCTGCAATTGCTGTTTTTTTCGTGGTTGGTATACTTTTAATGCCGAAACCATACAGCTGTTAATACATCGGAAACGGAGTCGGAAGTGCCCGAATATCAAAATAGTGCTGCTATTTTACTCAGGAACATAAAAAAAATCCCCGTTGGCAGCACTAGCCGGAAAGATAAATATCTTGTATATAGCGTAAGGTTTCGAAAAGCATTTGAATATTCGTTATGTCCGTTGCCACTAAATAGTGAATTGTGCTTACTTTCTTACTTTTGGGGGCCACCATTTCTTATGCATGCATTTGAGTTGGAATCTTTCAAGAGTTTGTGTCTTAGGATCTCATCAATCAATGTGCCAAGTCTCGTTCAAATTGGAGTTTGCCTGTAGACAGGGCAAAAGCATTCAATTTTTAATGAAAATGGCAGCTGAAAATATTAGGTTTGAAATTCTCGAGTTTTTTATTTTTCATCCGATTTTGATAATATTTTGCACAATACAAGAACTAATACAAAACATCCAGTATCTCAAGTTTAATCAAACATCGTTGAAAAATGTGGCCAATATGGGGCTAAGAAAATCTGTAAAAATCACATATCTAAACCGCCGCCATTTTCAAATTTGCTCATGGATGATCACCAGAAAAATATATACTGTAGTATCTGAAAACTAAGTTTCATTTACATCGGATCAAAATTGCGGCTTTTAGAAGCCTTAAAATTTTCGGGCTTCAACTAGCCGCCATTTTGTTTTTTTAAGTTTGACCTCCAATTTTTTTAACATAGTTCTTTAGTTAATTTTAGTTTACACCGAATAACCCATCTCCACTAATATCTGTTTAAAGGTTTGGATGCAACCACAACAATAAAGTTTTGCACGTTTTTTGACTTTTGAGTGGCCGCCATTTTGTTTCAGCAGTACCGACTTTGAATTTTTTATTGTGAGGTTCATTATACATGCCAATAAACCTCTGTATCAAATTTCATTCATATCGGAGCTACACTTTGGCCAGAACAGATATCACTATTTTTCGGCTAAAATGGCAAACATTTTGTTCTTGCCCGATCGAAATGCAAGGAGTGCGTAGCTGGAAAAACGGCCGTTTTTCATACTTTCTCCAATTTCAATATATTGGGTGTCAAACGAAAGCTAGTGATGAAGAGAATTCAATAAAAGTGCATTCGGGCAGCTTCGCGATACCTGCTATTGCAGTTTTGTGCGTGGTTGGCATACTTTTGATTCCGTAACCATAAAGCTGTAAAATCATCGGAAACGGGAGTCGGAAGTGCCTGATAAGCAAAATCGAGCTGCTATTGTACTCAGGAACATAAAAAAACTAAAGACCTTCTCTGCAACGATATTCTGGAGTTCCTCGGGAAACGATCGACTTGCAAGGAGTGCGTTGCTAGAAAAACGGCCGTTTGTCATACTTTCTCCAATTTCAATTTATTGGGTGTCAAACGGAAGCTAGTGATGAGTAGAATTCAATAAAAGAGCATTCACGCAGCTTCGCGATACCTGCAATTGCAGTTTTGTGCGTGGTTAGGATACTTTTGATTACGAAACCATACAGCTGTAAAATCATCGCTGTTAAATTATCGGAAACAGAGTCGGAAGTGCCTCAATATCAAAATCGCGCTGCTATTGTACTCAGGAACATAAAAAAATTAAAAATCTTCACTGCACTGTTATTATGGAGTTCCTCGGAAAACGATCGGATTGCAAGGAGTGCGTTGCTGGAAAAACGGCCGTTTTTCATACTTTCTCGAATTTCAATATATGCGGTGTGCAACGAAAGCCAGTGAAGAGTTGAATTCAATTCGAGCAGCTTCGCGATACCTGCAATTGCAGTTTTGTGCGTGTTTGGGAGATTTTTGAATCAGAAGCCATACAGCTGTTAAATTATCGGAAACGGGAGTCGGAAGTGCCTGAATATCAAAAACGCGCTGTTATTGTACTTATGAACAGAAAACAATTAAATTTCTTCACTGCAACGATATTCTGGAGTTCCTCGGAAAACGATCGGATTGCAAGGAGTGCGTTGCTGGAAAAAGGGCCGTTTTTCATACTTTCTCCAATTTCAATATATGGAGTGACAAACGAAAGCCAGTGATGAGTAAAATTCAATAAAATTGCGTTCAGGCAGCTTCGCGATACGTGCAATTGCAGTTTTTTTGCGAGGTGGGAATACTTTCGATCCAGAAACCATACAGCTGTAAAATTAACGGAAACGGGAGTCGGATGTGCCTGTATATCAAAATCGCGATGTTATTGTACTCAGGAACATAAAAAAATTAAATATCTTCACTGCAACAATATTCTTGAGTTCCTAGGAAAACGATCGGATTGCAAGGAGTGTGTTGCTGGAAATACGGCCGATTTTCATACTTTCTCCAATTTCAATATATGGGGTGTCAAACGAAAGCTGGTGGTGAGTAGAACTCAATAAAATTGCATTCAGGCAGCTTCGCGATACCTGCAATTGCCGACTTTTGCGTGGTTGGGATACTTTTGATTCAGGTACCATACAGCAGTTGAATCATCGGAAACGGGAGTCGGCAGTGCCTGAATATCAAAATCGCGCTGTTAGTGTACCCAGGAACATAGAAAAAATTAAAGATCTTCACCGCAACGATCTTCTGGAGTTCCTCGGAAAACGATCCAATTGCAAGGAGTGCGGTGCTCGAAAAGCGGCCGTTTTTCATACTTCCTCCAGTTTCAATATATGGAGCGTCAAACAAAAGCTAGTGATGAGTAAAATTCAATAAAATTGCATTGAGGCAGCCTCGCGATACCTGCAATTGCAGTTTTTTGCGTGGTTGGAATACTTTCGGTTCAGAATCCATCCAGCTGTAAAATCATCGGAAATGGGAGTCGGAAGCGCCTGAATATCAAAATCACACTGTTTTTGTACTCAGGAACATAAAAAAAATTAAAGATCCTCACTGCAACGATCTTCTGGGGTTCCTCGGAAAACGCTCGGATTGCAAGTATTGCGTTGCTGGAAATACGGCCGTTTTTCATTCTTTCTCCAATTTCAATATACGGGGTGTCAAACGAAAGCTAGTGATGAGTAGAATTCAATAAAATTGCATTCAATCAGATTCGCGATTCCTGCAGTTGCAGTTTTGTGCGTAGTTGGGATACTTTTGATTCCGAAACCATTCAGCTGTAAATACATCGGAAAAGGGAGTCGGAAGTGCCTGAATATAAAAATCGCGGTGTTGATGTACTCAGGAACTTTAAAAAAATTAGAGATCTTCACTGCAACGATATTCTGGAGTTCCTCGATGAACCATTGGATTGCAAGGAGTGCGTTGTTGGAAACACTTACGTTTTTCATACTTTCTCCAATTTCAATATATGGGGTGTCAAACGAAAGCTTGTGATGAGTAGAATTCAATAAAAGTGCATTCAGGCAGCCTCGCGATACCTGCAATTGCAGTTTTTTGCGTGGTTACAATACTTACGGTTCAGAATCCATACAGCTGTAAAATTATCGGAAACGGGAGTCGGGAGTGCCTGAATATCAAAATCACACTGTTTTGTACTCAGGGACATAAAAAAAATTTAAAGATTTTCACAGCAACGATCTTCTGGAGTTCCTCGGAAAACGATCGGGTTGCAAGTATGGCATTGCTGGAAATACGGCCGTTTTTCATACTTTCTCCAATTTCAATATATGGGGTGTCAAACGAAAGCTAGTGATGAGTAGAATTCAATAAAATTGCATTCAAGCAGATTCGCGATACCTGCAATTGCAGTTTTTTGTGTGGTTGGGATAATTTTGATCCCGAAACCATACAGTTGTAAAATGGTCGGAAACGGGAGGCGGAAGTGACTGAATATCAAAATCACACTGTTATTGTAATCAGGAATATGAAAAAATTCAAGATCTTCACTGCAGCGACATTTTGCAGTTCCTCGGAAAGCAATCGGATTGATAGGAGTGCGTTGCTGGAATATCGGCCGTTTTTCATATTTTCTCCAATTTCAATATATGGCGTGTCAAACGAAAGCTGATGATGTGTAGAATTCATTAAATTCCATTCAGGCAGCTTCGCAATACCTGCAATTGCAGGCTCTTTTTTGGGATACTTTTGATTCCGAAACCATACAGCTGTAAAATTATGGGAAACGGAGTCGGAAGCGCCTGAATATCAAAATCGCGCTGTTATTGTACTCAGGAACATAAAAAAATTAAGGATCTTAACTGCAGCGTTATTCTGGAGTTCCTCAGAAACGATCGGATTGCAAACAGGGCGTTGCTGGAAAATCGGCCGTTTTTCATACTTTCTCCAATTTCAAAATATGGGACGTCAAACGAAAGCTAGTGATGAGTAGAATTCAAAAAAAGTGCATTCAGGCAGCTTCGCGATACCTGCAATTGCAGTTTTTTGCGTGGTTGGGATACTTTTGATTCCGAAACCATACAGCTGTTAAATCATCGGAAACGGAGTCGGAAGCGCCTGAATATCAAAACCACGCTGTTAGTGTACTCAGCAGCATAAACAAAATAAAGATCTTCATTGCAACGATATTCTAGAGTTCCTCGGAAAACGATCTGATTGCAAGAGGTGCGTTGCTGGAGAAACGGCCGTTTTTCATACTTTCTCCAATTTCAATATATAGGGTGACAAACGAAAGCTAGTGATGAGTAGAAATCAACGAAAATGCATTTAGGCAGCTTCGGGATACCTGCAATTGCAGTTTTACGCGTGGCTGGGATACTTTTGATTCCGAAACCATACAGCTACAAAATTATCGGAAACGGAGTCGGAAGTGCCTGAGTATCAAAATCGCGCTGCTATTGTACTCAGGAACATAAAAAAATCAAAAATCTTCACAGCAACGATATCCTGGAGTTCCTCGGAAAACGATCGGATTGCAAGGAGTGCGTTGCTGGAAATACGGCCGATTTTCATACTTTCTCCAATTTCAATATATGGGGTGTCAAACGAAAGCTAGTGATGAGAAGAATTCAAAAAAGATGCATTCAGGCAGCTTCGCGATACCTGGAATTGCAGTTTTGTGCGTGGTTGGGATACTTTTGATTCCGAAACCATACAGCTCTAAATACATCGGACACGGGAGTCGGAAGTGCCTGAATTTCAAAATCGGGCCGTTTTTGTACTCAGGAACATTTAAAAAAAATTAAAGATCTTCACTGCAACGACTTTCTGGATTTCCTCGGAAAACGATCGGATTGCAAGGAGTGCGTTGTTGGAAAAACGGCGGTTTTTATACTTTCTCCAATTTTAATATATGGGGTGTCAAACGAAAGCTCCTGATGAGTAGAATTCAATCAAATGGCATTCAGGCAGCTTCGCGATACCTGCAATTGCAGTTTCTTGCGTGGTTGGGATACTTTTGATTCCGAAACCATACAGCGGCAAAATCATCGGAAACAGGAGTCGGAAGTGCCTGAATATCAAAGTCGCGCTGTTATTCTACTCAGGAACGTAAGAAAATTAAAGATCTTCACTTTCACGATATTCTGGATTTCCTGGGAAAACGATCGAATTGCAAGGAGTGCGTTGCTGGAAAAACGGCCGTTTTTCATACTTTCTCCAATTTCAATATATGGGGTGTCAAATGAAAGCTAGTTGTGAGTATAATTCAATAAAATTGCATTCAGGCAGCTCCGTGATTCCTGCAATTGCAGTTTTGTGCGTGGTGAGGATACTTTTGATTCCGAAACCATACAGCTGTAAAATCATCGGAAACGGGAGTCGAGAGTGCCTGAATTTCAAAATCGCGCTGTCGTTGTACTACGGAACATAAAACATTTGAGAATCTTCAATGCAACGATATTCTGGAGTTCCCCGGAAAACGATCGGCTTGCAAAGAGTGCGTTGCTGGAAGAACGGCCGTTGTTCATACTTTCTCCAGTTTCAATATATAGGGTGTCAATCGAAAGCTAGTGATGAGTAGAATTCAGTAGAAGTGCATTTAGGCAGCTTCGCGATACCTGCAATTGCAGTTTTGTGCGTGGCCGGGATACCTTCGATTTCGAAACCATACAGCTGTAAAATTATGGGAAACGGAGTCGGAAGTGCCTGAGTATGAAAATCGCGATGTTATTGTACTCAGCAACATAGTAAACAATAAAGATCTTCACTGCAACGATATTCTGGAGTTCCTCGGAAAACGATCGGATTGCAAGGAGTGCGTTGCTGGAAAAACGGCCGTTTTTCATACGGTTTTTGCGTGGTTGGGATACTTTTGATTCTGAAACCATACAGCTGTAAAGTTATCAGAAACGGGAGTCGGAAGTGCCGGAAATCAATATTACGTTGCTATTGTGCTCTGCAACATAAAAAACTTAAAGATCTTGACTGCAACGATATCCCGGAGTTCCTCTTAGAGCGATCAGATTGCAAGCAGTGCGTTGCCGGAAAATCGGCCATTTCCTACACTTTCTCCAATTTCGATATATGGGGTGTCAAACGAAAGCTAGTGATGAGTAGAATTCAATAAAATTGCATTCAGGCAGCTTCGCGATACCTGCAATTGCAGTTTTTTGCGTGATTGGGATACTTTCGATTCCGAAACTTTACAGCTGTTAAATCATCTTAAACGGAGTCGGAAGCGCCTGAATATCAAAATCACGCTGGAATGATACTCAGGAACAGAAAAAAATTACAGATCTTCTTTGAATCGATATTCTTGAGTTACTCGGAGAACGATCGGATTGCAAGGAGTGCGTTGCTGGAAAATCGGCCGTTTTTCATACTTTCTCCAATTTCAATATATGGGGTGTCAAACGAAAGCTAGTGATGAGTAGAATTCAATAAAGTTGCGTTCAGGCAGCTTCGCGATACGTGCAATTGCAGTTTTTTCGAGGTGGGAGTACTTTCGATCCAGAAACCATACAGCTGTAAAATTACCGGAAACGGGAGTCGGATGTGGCTGAATATCAAAATCGCGATATTATTGTACTCAGGAACATAAAAAATTAAATATCCTCACCGCAACGATATTCTGGAGTTCCTCGGAAAACGATCGGATTGCAAGGAGTGCGTTGCTGAAAAAACGGGCGTTTTTCCTTCTTTCTCCAGTTTCAATATATGGGGTGTCAAACGAAAGCTAGTGGTGAGTATAATTCAATAAAATTGCATTCAGGCAGCTTCGCGATACCTGGAATTGCAGTTTTGTGCGTGGTTGGGATACTTTTGATTCCGAAACCAGACAGCTGTAAAATCATCGAAAACGGGGTCGGAAGTGCCTGAATATCAAAATCGCGCTGCTATTGTACTCAGGAACATAAGAAAATTAAAGATCTACACTGCAACGATATTCTGGAGTTCCCCGGAAAACGATCGGCTTTCAAAGAGTGCGTTGCTGGAAAAACGGCCGTTTTTCATACTTTCTCCAGCTTCAATTTATGGGGTGTTAATCGAAAGCTAGTGATAAGTAGAATTCAAAAGAAGTGCATTTAGGCAGCTTCGCGATACCTGCAATTGCAGTTTTGTGCGTGGCTGGGATACTTTTGATTCCGAACCATACAGCTGTAAAATTATCGGAAACGGGGTCGGAAGTGCCTGAATATAAAAATCGCGCTGTTATTGTACTCAGGAACATCAAAAAATATAATATCTTCTTTGCAGCGATATTCTGGAGTTCCCCGGAAAGCGATCGGATTGCAAGCAGTGCGTTGCTGGAAAATCGGCTATTCCTGATACTTGCTCTAATTTCAATATATGGGGTGTCAAACGAAAGCTAGTGATGAGTAGAATTCAATTAAATTGCAATCAGGCAGCTTCGCGATACCTGGAATTGCAGTTTTTTGCGTGGTTGGGATACTTTTGATTCCGAAACCATACAGCTGTAAAATCATCGGAAACGGAGTCGGAAGTGCCTGAATATAAAGATTGCGCTGTTATTGTACTCAGGAACAAAAGAAAATGAACAATCTTCACTGCAACGAAATTCTGGAGTTCCTCGGAGAACGATCGGATTGCAAGGAGTGCGTTGCTGGAGAAACGGCCGTTTTTCATTCTTTCTCCCATTTCAATATATGGGGTGTCAAACGAAAGCTAGTGATGAGTGGGATTCAATAAAATTGCGTTCAGGCAGCTTCGCGATACGTGCATTTGCAGTTTTTTGCGAGGTGGGAGTACTTTCGATCTAGAAACCATACAGCTGTAAAATTACCGGAAACGAGAGTCGGAAGTGCCTGAATATGAAAATCGCGCTGTTATTGTACTCAGGAACATCAAAAAATATAATATCTTCTTTGCAGCGATATTCTGGAGTTCCCCGGAAAGCGATCGGATTGCAAGCAGTGCGTTGCTGGAAAATCGGCTATTTCTGATACTTGCTCCAATTTCAATATATGGGGTGTCAAACGAAAGCTAGTGATGAGTAGAATTCAATAAAAGTGCATTCAGGCAGCTTCGCGATACGCGCAATTGCAGTTTTTCGCGTGGTTGGGATACTGTTGATTTCGAAACCATACAGCTGTAAAATTGTCGGAAACGGAGTCGGAAGTGCCTGAATATGTAAATCGCGCCGCTATTGAACTCAGGAACAAAAGACAATTAAAGATCTTCACTGCAAAGAAATTCTGGAGTTCCTCGGAAAACGATCGGATCGCAAGGAGTGCAATGCTGGAATAACGGCCGTTTTTCATACTTTCTCCAATTTCAATATATGGGGTGTCAAACGAAAGCTAGTGATGAGTAGAATTCAATAAAATTGCGTTCAGGCAGCTTCGCGATACCTGCAATTGCAGTTTTTTGCGAGGTGGGAGTACTTTCGATCCAGAAACCATACAGCTGTAAAATTACCGGAAACGGGAGTCGGATGTGCCTGAATATCAAAATCGCGATGTTATTGTACTCAGGAACATAAAAAATTAAAAATCTTCACTGCAACGATATCCTGGAGTTCCTAGGAAAACGATCGGATTGCAAGGAGTGCGTTGCTGGAATTAAGGCCGATTTTCATACTTTCTCCAATTTCAATATATGGGTTGTCAAACGAAAGCTAGGGATGAGTAGAACTCAATAAAATTGCATTCAGGCAGCTTTGCGATACCTGCAATTGCAGTTTTTGCGTGGTTTGGTTACTTTTGATTCCGAAACCATACAGCTGTAAAATCATCGGAAACGGGAGTCGGAAGTGCCTCAATATCAAAATCGCGCTGCTTTTGTACTCAGGAACATAAGAAAATTAAAGATCTTCACCGCAACGATATTCTGGAGTTCCTCGGAATACGATCGAATTGCAAGGAGTGCGTTGCTGAAAAAAAGGGCGTTTTTCCTTCTTTCTCCAATTTCAATATATGGGGTGTCGAACGAAAGCTAGTGGTGAGTATAATTCAATAAAATTGCATTTAGGCAGCTTCGCGATACCTGCAATTGCAAATTTGTGCGTGGCTGGGATTCTTTTGATTCCGAAACCATACAGCTGTAAAATTATCGAAAACGGGGTCGGAAGTGCCTGAATATGAAAATCGCGCTGTTATTGTACTCAGGAACATCAAAAAATATAATATCTTCTTTGCACGGATATTCTGGAGTTCCTCGGAAAGCGATCGGATTGCAAGCAGTGCGTTGCTGGAAAATCGGCTATTGCTGATACTTTCTCCAATTTCAATATATGGGGTGTCAAATGAAAGCAAGTGATGAGTAGAATTCAATAAAATTGCAATCAGGCAGCTTCGCGATACCTGGAATTGCAGTTTTTTGCGTGGTTGGGATACTTTTGATTCCGAAACCATACAGCTGTAAGATCATCGGAAACGGAGTCGGAAGTGCCTGAATATGAAGATTGCGCTGTTATTGTACTCAGGAACAAAAGAAAATTTACAATCTTCACTGGAACGACATTCTGGAGTTCCTCGGAGAACGATCGGATTGCAAGGATTGCGTTGCTGGAGAAACGGCCGTTTTTCATTCTTTCTCCCATTTCAATATATGGGGTGTCAAACGAAAGCTAGTGATGAGTAGAATTCAATAAAAGAGCATTCAGGGAGCTTCGCGATACGTGCAATTGCAGTTTTTCGCGTGGTTGGGATACTGTTGATTTCGAAACCATACAGCTGTAAAATTATCAGAAACGGAGTCGGAAGTGCCTGAATATGTAAATCACGCTGCTATTGAACTCAGGAACAAAAGACAATTAAAGATCTTCACTGCAAAGAAATTCTGGAGTTCCTCGAAAAACGATCGGATCGCAAGGAGTGCAATGCTGGAATAACGGCCGTTTTTCATACTTTCTCCAATTTCAATATATGGGGTGTCAAATGAAAGCTGGTGATGAAGGGAATTCAATAGAATTGCGTTCAGGCAGCTTCACGATACCTGCAATTGCAGTTTTTTGCGTGGTTGGGATATTTCCGATTCAGAAACTAACGGCCGTTTTTCATACTTTCTCCAATTTCAATATATGGGGTGTCGAACGAAAGCTAGTGATGAGTAGAATTCATTAAACTGCATTCAGGGAGCTTCGCGATACCTGCAATTGCAGCTTTGTGCGTGATTGGGATACATTAGATTCCGAAACCATACAGCTATAAATCGTCGGAAACGGGAGTCGGAAGTGCGTGAATATCAAAATCGCGCTGTAGTTGTACTCAGGAACATAAAAAATTAAAGATCTTCCCTGTAGCGATATTCTGGAGCTCCTCGGAAGACGATCGGATTGCAAGGAGTGCGTTGCTGGAGAAACGGCCGTTTTTCATACTTTCTCCAATTTCAATATATGGGGTGTCGAACGAAAGCTAGTGATGAGTAGAATTCATTAAACTGCATTCAGGCAGCTTCGAAATACTTACAGTTGCAGTTTTGTGCGTGGTTGGGATACTTTTGATTCCGAAACCATACAGCTGTAAAATTATCGGAAACGGGGGTCGGAAGTGCTTGAATATGAAAATCGCGCTGCTGTTGTACTCAGGAACATAAAAATATTAAATATCTTCCCTGCAACGATATTCTGGAGTTCCTCGGAAAACGGTCGGAGTGACAGGAGTGCGTTGCTGGAAAAACGGCCGTTTTTCATACGTTCTCCTATTTCAATATATGGGGTGTCAAACGAAAGCTAGTTGCAGGTATAATTCATTAGATTGCATTAAGGCAGCTTCGCGATGCCTGTAATTGCAGTTTTTTGCGTGGTTGGGAGACTTTTGATTCCGAAACCATACAGCTCCAAAATCACCGAGAACGGGAGTCGGAAGTGCCTGAATATAAAAATCGCACTGTTATTGTACTCAGGAACATAAAAAAATGAAAGATCTTCACTGCAACGATATTCTGGAGCTTCTCCGAAATCGATCGGATTGACAGGAGTGCGTTGCTGGAAAAACGGCCGTTATTCACACATTCTCCAATTTCAATATATGGGGTGTCAAACGAAAGCTAGTTGTAAGGTTAATTCATTAAATTGCATTCAGGCAGCTTCGCGATGCCTGCAATTGCATTTTTTTGCGTGGTTGGAATAATTTTGATTCTGAAACCATACAGCTGTTAAATTATCGGAAGCGGAGTAGGAAGTGCCTGAATATCAAAATCGTGCTGTCGTTGTACTCCGGAACATAAAAAAAAAAAAAATTAAAGATCTTCACAACATCGATATTCTGGAGCTGCTCGGAAAACGATCGGATGGCGAGGAGTGCGCTGCTGGAAAAACGGCCGTTTTTTATGCCATCTCCAATTTCAATACCTGGGGTGTCAAACAAAGGCTAGTGATGAGTAGAATTCATTTAGTTGCATTCAGGCAGCTTCACGATACTTGCAATTGAAGTTTTTTGCGTGGTTGGTATGCTTTCGATTACAAAACCATACAGCTCTAAATACATCGGAAACGGGAGTCGGAAGTGCCTGAATATAAAAATCGCGCCGTTTTTGTACGCAGGAACATAAAAAAATTAACGATTTTCACTGCGATGATATTCTGGAGTTCCTCGGAAAACGATCGGATTGCAAGGAGTACGTTGCTGGAAAAACGGCCGTTATTCGTACTTTCTCCAATTTCAATACATGGGGAGTCAAACGAAAGCTAGTGATGAGTAGAATTCAATAAAAGTGCATTCAGGCAGCTTCACGATACCTGCAATTGCAGTTATTTGCGTGGTTGGGATACTTTCGACTCCGAATCCATTCAGCTGTAAAATTATCGGAAACGGAGTCAAAAGTGCCTGAATATCAAAATCCTGCTGTCATTGTTGTCAGGAACATAAAAAACTAAAAATTTTCACTGCAACGATATTCTGGGATTCCTCGGAAAACGATCGGATTGATAGCAGTGCGTTGCTGGAAAAACGGCCGTTTTTCATACTTTCTCCAATTTCAATACATGGGGTATCAAACGAAAGCTAGTGATGAGTAGAATTCATTAAAATTGCATTCAGGTAGCTTCGCGATACCTGCAATTTCAGTTTTGTGCGTGGTTGGGATAGTTTCGATTCCGAATCCATACAGCTGTAAAATCATCGGAAACGGAGTCGGAAGTGCCTGAATATCAAAATCATGCTGTTATCTTTGTCAGGAACATAAAAAAACAGAAAATCTTCACTGCAACGATATTCTGGAGTTCCTCGGAAAACGATCGGATAGATAGCAGTGCGTTGCTGGAAAAACGGCCGTTTTACATACTTTCTCCAATTTCAATATATGGGGTGTCAACCGAAAGCTAGTGATGAGTAGAATCCAATAAATTGCATTCAGGCAGCTTTGTGATACCTGCAATTGCAGTTTTATGCGTGGCTGGGATACTTTCGATTCCGAAACCATACATCTGTAAAATTATCGGAAACGGTGTCGGAAGTGCCTGAATATCCAAATCGCGCTGCTATTGTACTCAAGACCATTAAAAAATTTAAAAATCTTCGCTGGAACGATATTCTGGAGTTTATCGGAAAACGATCGGATTGCAAGGAGTGCGTTGCTGGAAAATCGGCCGTTTTTCATACTTTCTCCGATTTCAATATATGGGGTGTCAAACGAAAGCTAGTGATGAGTAGAATTCTGTAGAATTGCATTCAGGTAGCTGCGCGATACCTGCAATTGCAGTTTTGTGCGTGGTTGGGATACTTCGGATTCCGAATCAATACAGCTGTAAAATTATCGGAAACGGAGTCGGAAGTGCCTGAATATCAAAATCGTGCTGTTATTGAACTCAGGAACATAAAAAAAATTCAAGACTTTCACTTCAAAGATATTCTGGAGTTCCTCGGAAAACGATCGGATTGCAAGGAGGGCGTAGCTGGAATAACGGCCGTTTTTCATAATTTCTCCAATGTCAATATATGGGGTGTCAAACGAAAGCTAGTGATGAGTAGGATTCAATAAAATTACGTTCAGGCAGCTTCGCGATACCTGCAATTGCAGTTTCTTGCGTGGTTGGGATACTTTTGATTCCGAAACCATACAGCTGTAAAATTATCGGAAACGGGAGTCGGAATTGCTTGTATATGAAAATCGTGGGGTTATTGTACTCAGGAACATAAACAAATTAAAAATCTTCACTGCAACGATCTTCTGGAGCTCCTCGGAAAACGATCACATTCCATGGAGTGCGACGCTGGAAAAACGGCCGCTTTAATACTTTCTCTAATTTCAATATACGGGGTGTCAAACGAAAGCTAGTGATGAGTAGAATTCAATAAAAGTGCATTCAGGCTGCTTCGCGATAACAGCAATTGCAGTTTTTTGCGTGGTTGGGATATTTTCGATTCCGAAACCATACGAGTACAGCTGTCAATACATCGGAAACGGGAGTCGGAAGTGCTTGAATATCAAAATCGCGCTGTTATTATACTCAGGAACAAAAAAAATTTAAAAATCTTCACTGCAACGATATTCTGGAGTTCCTCGGAAAACGATCGAATTTATAGGAGTGCGTTGCTGGAAAAACATTTATACATTAAATTGCATTCAGGCAGCTTCGCGATACCTGCAATTGCAGTTTTTTGCGTGGTTGTGATACTTTCGATTTCGAAACCATACAGCTGTAAAATCATCGGAAACGGGATTGGGAAGTGCCTGAATATCAAAATCGTACTGTTATTGCACTCAGGAACATAAAAACACAAGTTGGGTAAACAGACCTACGCTCATGTCAGAAGGGTTTTGTGTACAATTTACAAAATATTGTCACCTGATCGAATAAAATCAAGAAATATGTCAAAGACGATTTTATTGGAGAAGATATGAAATTCGAAGATCATACTATCATTAACAAAGTTAAACGTGTTTCGACTTCTGAGGCTTTTGTTTTTGTTATACTCATAAATATCTCCCTTCAAAATTATTTCAGGTGTCCATGCGCGAGGGAGGAAACACATTTTTCATATATTTCCCCCTGTGCCCCCACTGAAGCAAAAACTGACAGTCTAAGAACTGTTTTGAAAAGCTCCCATGAAAAATTTCATTTTATACTCATATTGGCTACCTTTGATGATTTTTTTTGTCAGGGGCCACTCTCCTGTACTGTTATCATCGATTAATGGCCTACTTTTTCAAATCCTAGAATGGTTTCAAAGCCCTTTTGCTAGGAGCTCTCTCCCGCCTCTTTGAGTTGTTTTACTTATGGTTATTAATTTTGGGTACTCATCTTCAGTCATTTATTAAATTGAATCAAGTGTTCAAAGCATGTACCTTAAACGTTGAAGTTGAGAAAAACTAACTCAAAATTATTCAACTTTCGCATTTAAAACAGCCACCATTTTGTTTTACGATTACTGATACCACTAGCTGAACCGATTCTCAAAGATATTCATGATACCTATCATTCCTGAAATTTTCATGCAAATGCTAGCAAAACTGTAGTGTCTGACTCGGTAAAAAGCGCATGCTGTTCCATAGCCATATGTTGCCATAGTAATAAATGCAGCGCATATTGTTCCATAGTAATACAGAAAATTCAAACCGCTATAACTTCACTAAATATGATTCAATCTTTATGAAGCTTTCAGGATAGATCCATCTTACAAATTTTCATCTATGTACTGAATTTCATTGAATTTAAGGGTACCGTTAGGTTTTTATACAAGAAAACATAAAATCCGTAAATCATACTATTACTAACAAAGTTGAGTGAATTGCGACTTCTCACGTATTTGTTGTTGTTGTACTCATCAAGGCCTACTTTCATAATTTTTTTCAGATTTTTCGGATCACAGGTGTCCAATCGCGAGGGGGGGGGGACACAAATTGTTCGCGTATTTCCCCTCCCTGTGCGCCCCTCGAAGCAAACATTGCCAAACTAAAACTTGTTTTGAAAAGTTCTCATCAAGACCTTATATTTGATACCCATATCGGCTACCTTAAATTAAATTTTTTTTTCGGGGGACACTCTCCTATATGGGGAGACCCCCCTAAAATACCTTATAAAATTTTTTTGTAGTTGAACTTTGAAGAGAGCACCACTTTACACCTATAACCAAAATTTGATGATTCTAGCTTAAGTAGTTCCTGAGAAAAACTGCTGCGACACACGGACGGACGGACGGACGGATGGACAGACAGACGGATAGACGGACCGACAGGACGTGATTTTAGAAGGGTTTTGTAAAATTATTTTACAAAACGCTAACTAAAGACCTTCACTGCAACGATATTCTGCAGCTCCTCGGAAAACGATCGGATTGCGACGAGTGCGTTGCTGGAGAAACCGCCGTTTTTCATACTTTCTCCGATTTCAATATATGGGGTGTCAAACGAAAATTGGTGATGAGTAGAATTCATTAAAATTGCATTCAGGTAGCTTCGCGATACCTGCAATTTCAGTTTTGTGCGTGGTTGGGATAGTTTCGATTCCGAATCCATACAGCTGTAAAATCATCGGAAACGGTGTCGCAAGTGCCTGAATATCAAAATCATGCTGTTATCTTTGTCAGGAACATAAAAAAACAGAAAATCTTCACTGCAACGATATTCTGGAGTTCCTCGGAAAACGATCGGATAGATAGCAGTGCGTTGCTGGAAAAACGGCCGTTTTACATACTTTCTCCAATTTCAATATATGGGGTGTCAACCGAAAGCTAGTGATGAGTAGAATCCAATAAATTGCATTCAGGCAGCTTTGTGATACCTGCAATTGTAGTTTTATGCGTGGCTGGGATACTTTCGATTCCGAAACCATACATCTGTAAAATTATCGGAAACGGTGTCGGAAGTGCCTGAATATCCAAATCGCGCTGCTATTGTACTCAAGACCATTAAAAAATTTAAAAATCTTCGCTGGAACGATATTCTGGAGTTTATCGGAAAACGATCGGATTGCAAGGAGTGCGTTGCTGGAAAATCGGCCGTTTTTCATACTTTCTCCGATTTCAATATATGGGGTGTCAAACGAAAGCTAGTGATGAGTAGAATTCTGTAAAATTGCATTCAGGTAGCTGCGCGATACCTGCAATTGCAGTTTTGTGCGTGGTTGGGATACTTCGGATTCCGAATCAATACAGCTGTAAAATTATCGGAAACGGAGTCGGAAGTGCCTGAATATCAAAATCGTGCTGTTATTGAACTCAGGAACATAAAAAAAATTCAAGACTTTCACTTCAAAGATATTCTGGAGTTCCTCGGAAAACGATCGGATTGCAAGGAGGGCGTAGCTGGAATAACGGCCGTTTTTCATAATTTCTCCAATGTCAATATATGGGGTGTCAAACGAAAGCTAGTGATGAGTAGGATTCAATAAAATTACGTTCAGGCAGCTTCGCGATACCTGCAATTGCAGTTTCTTGCGTGGTTGGGATACTTTTGATTCCGAAACCATACAGCTGTAAAATTATCGGAAACGGGAGTCGGAATTGCTTGTATATGAAAATCGTGGGGTTATTGTACTCAGGAACATAAACAAATTAAAAATCTTCACTGCAACGATCTTCTGGAGCTCCTCGGAAAACGATCACATTCCATGGAGTGCGACGCTGGAAAAACGGCCGCTTTAATACTTTCTCCAATTTCAATATACGGGGTGTCAAACGAAAGCTAGTGATGAGTAGAATTCAATAAAAGTGCATTCAGGCTGCTTCGCGATAACAGCAATTGCAGTTTTTTGCGTGGTTGGGATATTTTCGATTCCGAAACCATACGAGTACAGCTGTCAATACATCGGAAACGGGAGTCGGAAGTGCTTGAATATCAAAATCGCGCTGTTATTATACTCAGGAACAAAAAAAATTTAAAAATCTTCACTGCAACGATATTCTGGAGTTCCTCGGAAAACGATCGAATTTATAGGAGTGCGTTGCTGGAAAAACATTTATACGTTAAATTGCATTCAGGCAGCTTCGCGATACCTGCAATTGCAGTTTTTTGCGTGGTTGTGATACTTTCGATTTCGAAACCATACAGCTGTAAAATCATCGGAAACGGGATTGGGAAGTGCCTGAATATCAAAATCGTACTGTTATTGCACTCAGGAACATAAAAACACAAGTTGGGTAAACAGACCTACGCTCATGTCAGAAGGGTTTTGTGTACAATTCACAAAATATTGTCACCTGATCGAATAAAATCAAGAAATATGTCAAAGACGATTTTATTGGAGAAGATATGAAATTCGAAGATCATACTATCATTAACAAAGTTAAACGTGTTTCGACTTCTGAGGCTTTTGTTTTTGTTATACTCATAAATATCTCCCTTCAAAATTATTTCAGGTGTCCATGCGCGAGGGAGGAAACACATTTTTCATATATTTCCCCCTGTGCCCCCACTGAAGCAAAAACTGACAGTCTAAGAACTGTTTTGAAAAGCTCCCATGAAAAATTTCATTTTATACTCATATTGGCTACCTTTGATGATTTTTTTTGTCAGGGGCCACTCTCCTGTACTGTTATCATCGATTAATGGCCTACTTTTTCAAATCCTAGAATGGTTTCAAAGCCCTTTTGCTAGGAGCTCTCTCCCGCCTCTTTGAGTTGTTTCACTTATGGTTATTAATTTTGGGTACTCATCTTCAGTCATTTATTAAATTGAATCAAGTGTTCAAAGCATGTACCTTAAACGTTGAAGTTGAGAAAAACTAACTCAAAATTATTCAACTTTCGCATTTAAAACAGCCACCATTTTGTTTTACGATTACTGATACCACTAGCTGAACCGGTTCTCAAAGATATTCATGATACCTATCATTCCTGAAATTTTCATGCAAATGCTAGCAAAACTGTAGTGTCTGACTCGGTAAAAAGCGCATGCTGTTCCATAGCCATATGTTGCCATAGTAATAAATGCAGCGCATATTGTTCCATAGTAATACAGAAAATTCAAACCGCTATAACTTCACTAAATATGATTCAATCTTTATGAAGCTTTCAGGATAGATCCATCTTACAAATTTTCATCTATGTACTGAATTTCATTGAATTTAAGGGTACCGTTAGGTTTTTATACAAGAAAACATAAAATCCGTAAATCATACTATTACTAACAAAGTTGAGTGAATTGCGACTTCTCACGTATTTGTTGTTGTTGTACTCATCAAGGCCTACTTTCATGATTTTTTTCAGATTTTTCGGATCACAGGTGTCCAATCGCGAGGGGGGGGGACACAAATTGTTCGCGTATTTCCCCTCCCTGTGCGCCCCTCGAAGCAAACATTGCCAAACTAAAACTTGTTTTGAAAAGTTCTCATCAAGACCTTATATTTGATACCCATATCGGCTACCTTAAATTAAATTTTTTTTTCGGGGGACACTCTCCTATATGGGGAGACCCCCCTAAAATACCTTATAAAATTTTTTTGTAGTTGAACTTTGAAGAGAGCACCACTTTACACCTATAACCAAAATTTGATGATTCTAGCTTAAGTAGTTCCTGAGAAAAGCTGCTGCGACACACGGACGGACGGACGGACGGACGGATGGACAGACAGACGGATAGACGGACCGACAGGACGCGATTTTAGAAGGGTTTTGTAAAATTATTTTACAAAACGCTAACTAAAGACCTTCACTGCAACGATATTCTGCAGCTCCTCGGAAAACGATCGGATTGCGACGAGTGCGTTGCTGGAGAAACCGCCGTTTTTCATACTTTCTCCGATTTCAATATATGGGGTGTCAAACGAAAGCTGGTGATGAGTAGAATTCAAAAAAATTGCATTCAGGCAGCTTCGCGATACTTGCAATCGCAGTTTTGTGCGTGGTTGGGATACTTTCGATTCGGAACCATGCAGCGGTAAATGTTAACGGAAACGGAGTCCGAAGTGCCTGAATATGAAAATCGTGCTGTTATTATACTCAAGAACATAAAAAAATGAAAATCCTCACTGCAACAATATTCTGGAGTTCCTCGGAAGACGACCGGATTGCCAGGAGTGCGTTGCTGGAAAAACGGCCGTTTTTCATACTTTCTCCAATTTCAATATATTGGGTGTCAAACGAAAGCTAGTGATGAGTAGAATTCAATAAAATTCCATTCAGGCAGCTTCGCGATACCTGCAATTGCAGTTTTGTGCGTGATTGGGATACTTTCGATTCCGAAACCATACAGCTGTAAAATTATCGGAAACGGGAGTCGGAATTGCTTGTATATCAAAATCGTGGTGTTCTTGTACTCAGGAACATAAACAAATTAAAAATCTTCACTGCAACGATCTTCTGGAGCTCCTCGGAAAACGATCACATTCCAAGGAGTGCGACGCTGGAAAAACGGCCGTTTTAATACTTTTCAATTTCAATATATGGGGTGTCAAACGAATGCTAGTGATGAGTAGAATTCAATAAAAGTGCATTCAGGCTGCTTCGCGATAACAGCAATTGCAGTTTTTTGCGTGGTTGGGATATTTTCGATTCCGAAACCATACGAGTACAGCTGTCAATACATCGGAAACGGGAGTCGGAAGTGCTTGAATATCAAAATCGCGCTGTTATTATACTCAGGAACAAAAAAAATTTAAAAATCTTCACTGCAACGATATTCTGGAGTTCCTCGGAAAACGATCGAATTGATAGGAGTGCGTTGCTGGAAAAACATTTATACATTAAATTGCATTCAGGCAACTTCGCGATACCTGCAATTGCAGTTTTTTGCGTGGTTGTGATACTTTCGATTTCGAAACCATACAGCTGTAAAATCATCGGAAACGGGATTGGGAAGTGCCTGAATATCAAAATCGTACTGTTATTGCACTCAGGAACATAAAAACACAAGTTGGGTAAACAGACCTACGCTCATGTCAGAAGGGTTTTGTGTACAATTTACAAAATATTGTCACCTGATCGAATAAAATCAAGAAATATGTCAAAGACGATTTTATTGGAGAAGATATGAAATTCGAAGATCATACTATCATTAACAAAGTTAAACGTGTTTCGACTTCTGAGGCTTTTGTTTTTGTTATACTCATAAATATCTCCCTTCAAAATTATTTCAGGTGTCCATTCGCGAGGGAGGAAACACATTTTTCATATATTTCCCCCTGTGCCCCCACTGAAGCAAAAACTGACAGTCTAAGAACTGTTTTGAAAAGCTCCCATGAAAAATTTCATTTTATACTCATATTGGCTACCTTTGATGATTTTTTTTGTCAGGGGCCACTCTCCTGTACTGTTATCATCGATTAATGGCCTATTTTTTCAAATCCTAGAATGGTTTCAAAGCCCTTTTGCTAGGAGCTCTCTCCCGCCTCTTTGAGTTGTTTCACTTATGGTTATTAATTTTGGGTACTCATCTTCAGTCATTTATTAAATTGAATCAAGTGTTCAAAGCATGTACCTTAAACGTTGAAGTTGAGAAAAACTAACTCAAAATTACTCAACTTTCGCATTTAAAACAGCCACCATTTTGTTTTACGATTACTGATACCACTAGCTGAACCGATTCTCAAAGATATTCATGATACCTATCATTCCTGAAATTTTCATGCAAATGCTAGCAAAACTGTAGTGTCTGACTCGGTAAAAAGCGCATGCTGTTCCATAGCCATATGTTGCCATAGTAATAAATGCAGCGCATATTGTTCCATAGTAATACAGAAAATTCAAACCGCTATAACTTCACTAAATATGATTCAATCTTTATGAAGCTTTCAGGATAGATCCATCTTACAAATTTTCATCTATGTACTGAATTTCATTGAATTTAAGGGTACCGTTAGGTTTTTATACAAGAAAACATAAAATCCGTAAATCATACTATTACTAACAAAGTTGAGTGAATTGCGACTTCTCACGTATTTGTTGTTGTTGTACTCATCAAGGCCTACTTTCATGATTTTTTTCAGATTTTTCGGATCACAGGTGTCCAATCGCGAGGGGGGGGGGGACACAAATTGTTCGCGTATTTCCCCTCCCTGTGCGCCCCTCGAGGCAAACATTGCCAAACTAAGACTTGTTTTGAAAAGTTCTCATCAAGACCTTATATTTGATACCCATATCGGCTACCTTAAATTAAATTTTTTTTTCGGGGGACACTCTCCAGTATGGGGAGACCCCCCTAAAATACCTTATAAAATTTTTTTGTAGTTGAACTTTGAAGAGAGCACCACTTTACACCTATAACCAAAATTTGATGATTCTAGCTTAAGTAGTTCCCGAGAAAAACTGCTGTGACACACGGACGGACGGACGGACAGACAGACGGATAGACGGACCGACAGGACGCGATTTTAGAAGGGTTTTGTAAAATTATTTTACAAAACGCTAACTAAAGACCTTCACTGCAACGATATTCTGCAGCTCCTCGGAAAACGATCGGATTGCGACGAGTGCGTTGCTGGAGAAACCGCCGTTTTTCATACTTTCTCCGATTTCAATATATGGGGTGTCAAACGAAAGCTGGTGATGAGTAGAATTCAAAAAAATTGCATTCAGGCAGCTTCGCGATACTTGCAATCGCAGTTTTGTGCGTGGTTGGGATACTTTCGATTCGGAACCATACAGCGGTAAATGTTAACGGAAACGGAGTCCGAAGTGCCTGAATATGAAAATCGTGCTGTTATTGTACTCAAGAACATAAAAAATGAAAATCCTCACTGCAACAATATTCTGGAGTTCCTCGGAAGACGATCGGATTGCCAGGAGTGCGTTGCTGGAAAAACCGCCGTTTTTCATACTTTCTCCAATTTCAATATATTGGGTGTAAAACGAAAGCTAGTGATGAGTAGAATTCAATAAAATTCCATTCAGGCAGCTTCGCGATACCTGCAATTGCAGTTTTGTGCGTGATTGGGATACTTTCGATTCCGAAACCATACAGCTGTTAAATTATCGGAACCGGAGTCGGAAGTGCCTGAATATCAAAATCGCGCTGCTATTCTACTCAGCAACATAAAAAAATTAATAGTCTTCACTGCAACGATATTCTGCAGTTCCTCGGAAAACGATCGGATTGCAAGGAGTGCGTTGCTGGAAAAACGGCCGTTTTAATACTTCCTCCAATTTCAATATATGGGGTGTCAAATGAAAGCTAGTGATGAGTATAATTCAATAAAATTGCATTCACGTAGCTTCGCGATACCAGCAATTGCAATTTTGTGCGTGGTTGGGATACTTTTGATTCCAAAACCATACAGCTGTAAAATTATCGGAAACGGAGTCGGAAGTGCCTGAATATCAGAATCGCGCTGCTATTGTACTCAGGAACATAAAAAAATTAAAAATCTTCACTGCAACGATATTCTGGAGTTCCTCGGAAAACGATCGGATTGATAGGAGTGCGTTGCTGGAAAAACGGCAGTTTTTCATACTTTCTCCAATTTCAATATATGCGGTGTCAAACAAAAGCTAGTGATAAGAATAATTCAATAAAATTGCATTCAATCAGCTTCGCGATACCTGCAATCGCAGTTTTGTGCGTGGTTGGGATACTTTCGATTCCGAAACCATACAACTGTAAAATCGTCGGAAACGGGAGTCGGAAGTGCCTGAATATCAAAATCGCGCTGTAATTGTACTCAGGAACAAAAGAAAATTTAAGATCTTCACTGCAGCGAAATTCTGGAGTTCCTCGGAATACGATCGGATTGCAAAGAGTGCAATGCTGGAATAACGCCCGTTTTTCATACTTCCTCAAATTTCAATATATGGGGTGTCAAACAAAAGTTAATGATGGGTAGAATTCAATAAAAGTGCATTCAGGCAGCTTGGCAATACCTGCAATTGCAGTTTTGTGCGTGGTTGGGATACCTTCGATTCCGAAACCATACAGCTGTAAATACATCGGAAACGGGAGTCGGAAGTGCTTGAATATCAAAATCGCGCTGTTATTGTACTCACGAACATAAAATAATTAAAAATCTTCACTGCAACGATATTCTGGAGTTCGTCGGAAAACGATCAAATTGATAGGAGCGCGTTGCTGAAAAACGGCCGTTTTTCATACTTTCTCCAATTTCAATATATTGGGTGTCAAACGAAAGCTAGTGATGAGTTGAATTCAATAAAAGTGCATTCAGGCAGCTTGGCAATACCTGCAATCGCAGTTTTGTGCGTGGTTTGGATACTTTCGATTCCGAAACCATACAGCTGTAAATACATCGGCAACGGGAGTCGGGAGTGCTTGAATATCAAAACCGCGCTGTTATTGTACGCAGAAACATGAAAATATTAAAAATTTTCACTGCAACGGTATTCTGGAGTTCCTCGGATAACGATCGGATTGCAAGGAGTGCGCTGCTTGAAAAACGGCCGTTTTTCATACTTTCTCCAATTTCAATATATGGGGTGTCAAACGGAAGCTAGTGATGAGTAGAATTCAATCGAATTGCATTCAGGCAGCTTCGTGATACCTGCAATTGCAGTTTTGTGCATTGTTGGGATACTTTCGATTCGGAACCATACAGCTGTAAAATTATCGCAAATGGAGTCCGAAGTGCCTGAATATCAACATCGTGCTGCTATTGTGCTCAGGAACATGCAAAAATTAATAATCTTCACTGCAACGATATTCTGCAGTGCCTCAGATAACGATCGGATTCCAAGGACTGCGTTGCTGGAAAAACGGCCGTTTCTCATACGTTCTCCAATTTCAATACATGGGGTGTCAAACGAAAGCTAGTGATGAGTAGAATTCAATGAAAGTTCGTTCAGGCTGCTTTGCGATACCTGCAATTGCAGTTTTGTGCGTGGTTGGGATCCTTTTGATTCCGAAACCATACAGCTGTAAAATCGTCGGAAACGGGAGCCGGAAGTGCCTGAATGTCAAAATCGCGCTGTTATTGTACTTAGGAAGATAAAATTATTAAAGTTCTTCACTGCAACGATATTCTGGAGTTCCTCGGAAAACGATCGGATTCAAAGGAGTGCGTTTTTGGAAAAACGGCAGTTTTTCATACTTTCTCCAATTTCAATATATGGGGTGTCAAACACAAGCTAGTGATAAGAATAATTCAAAAAAATTGCATTCAATCAGCTTCGCGATACCTGCAATTGCAGTTTTGTGCGTGGTTGGGATACTTTCGATTCCGAAACCATACAACTGTAAAATCGTCGAAAACGGTGGTCGGAAGTGCCTGAATATCAAAATCGCGCTGTTATTGTACTCAGGAACATAAGAAAATTAAAGATCTACACTGCAACGAAATTCTGGAGTTCCTCGGAATACGATCGGATTGCAAGAAGTGAAATGCTGGAATAACGGCCGTTTTTCATACTTCCTCCAATTTCAATATATGGGGTGTCAAACAAAAGCTAGTGATGGGTAGAATTCAATAAAAGTGCATTCAGGCAGCTTGGCAATACCTGCAATTGCAGTTTTGTGCGTGGTTGGGATACCTTCGATTCCGAAACCATACAGCTGTAAATACATCGGAAACGGGAGTCGAAAGTGCTGAATATCAAAATCGCGCTGTTATTGTGCTCACGAACATAAAATAATTAAAAATCTTCACTGCAACGATATTCTGGAGTTCGTCGGAAAACGATCGAATTGATAGGAGCGCGTTGCCGAAAAACGGCCGTTTTTCATACTTTCTCCAATTCCAATATATGGGGTGTCAAACGAAAGCTAGTGATGAGCTGAATTCAATAAAAGTGCATTCAGTCAGCTTGGCAATACCTGCAATCGCAGTTTTGTGCGTGGTTGGGATACTTTCGATTCCGAAACCATACAGCTGTACATACATCGGAAACGGGAGTCGGAAGTGCTTGAATATCAAAACCGCGCTGTTATTGTACTCAGGAACTTGAAAATATTAAAAATCTTCACTGCGTTGACATTGTGGAGTTCCTCGGATAACGATCGGATTGCAAGGAGTGCGCTGCTTGAAAAACGGCCGTTTTTCATACTTTCTCCAATTTCAATATATGGGGTGTCAAAGGGAAGCTAGTGATGAGTAGAATTCAATCGAATTGCATTCAGGCAGCTTCGCGATGCCGGCAATGGCAGTTTTGTGCGTTGTTTGGATACTTTCGATTCGGAACCATACAGTTGTAAAATTATCGCAAACGGAGTCCGAAGTGCCTGAATATCAAAATCGTCTGTTATTGTACTCAAGAACATAAAAAAATTAAGAATCTTCACTACAACGATATTCTGGAGTTCCTCGGAAAACGATCGGATTGATAGGAGTGCGTTGCTGGAAAAACGGCCGTTTTTCATACTTTCTCCAATTTCAATATATGGGGTGTCAAACGAAAGCTAGTGATGAGTAGAATTCAATGAAATTGGATTCAGGCAGCTTCGCGATACCTGCAATTGCAGTTTTGTGCGTGGTTGGGATACTTTCGATTCCGAAACCATACAGGTGTAAAATTATCGGAAACGGAGTCGGAAGTGCCTGAATATGAACATCGTGCTGCTATTGTGCTCAGGAACATGCAAAAATTAATAATCTTCACTGCAACGATATTCTGCAGTTCTCAGATAACGATCGGATTGCAAGGAGTGCGTTGCTGGAAAACGGCCGTTTTTCATACTTTCTCCAATTTCAATATATGGGGTGTCAAACGAAAGCCAGTGATGAGTAGAATTCAATAAAATTGCATTCAGGCAGCTTCACGATACCTGCAATTGCAATTTTTGCGCGGTTGGGATACTTTCGAATCCGAAACCATACAGCTGTAAATACATCGGATACGGAAATCGGATGTGTTTGAATATCGAAATCACGCTGCTATTGTAGTCAGGAACGTGAATTAATTAAAAATCTTCACTGCAACGATATTCTGGAGCTCCTCGGAAAACGATCGGATGGATAGGAGTGCGTTGCTGGAAAAACGGCCGTTTCTCATACTTTCTCCAATTTCAATACATGGGGTGTCAAACGAAAGCTAGTGATGAGTAGAATTCAATAAAAGTGCGTTCAGGCCGCTTCGCGATACCTGTAATAGCAGTTCTCTGCGTGGTTGAGATAATTTTGATCCCGAAACCATACAGCAGTAAAATTGTCGAAAACGGCGGTCGGAAGTGCCTGAATATCAAAATCGCGCTGTTATTGTACTCGGAAACATTAAAAAAATAAAACTCTTCAATGCAACGATATTCTGGAATTTCTCGGAAAACGATCGCTTTGATAGGAGTGCGTTGCTGGAAAAACGGCCGTTATTCATACTTTCTCCAATTTCAATATATGGGTTGTAAAACGAAAGCTTGTGATGGGTATAATTCAATAAAATTATATTCAGGCAGCTTCGCGATACCTGCAATTGCAGTTTTGTGCGTGGTTGGGATATTTTCGATTCCGAAACCATACAGCTGAAAAATTATCGGAAATGGAGTCGGAAGCGCCTGAATATCAAAATTGTACTGCTATTATGCTCAGGAACAGAAGAAAATTAAAAATCTTCACTGCAACGATATTCTGGAGTTCCTCGGAAAACGGTCGAATTTGTAGTAATCGAGGAGTTATGGCTCAAAATGCCAGCGCAGCAACCACAGGAACTGTTCCCACCGCAATTGAGGATGCGATGCTTATGTTCGATAAACAAACAAATCGACACAGAGGGTTCGGATTTGTGACGTTTCAAAGTGAAGATGTTGTAGATAAAGTTTGTGAAATTCACTTTCACGAAATCAATAACAAAATGGTGGAAGGTAAAAGGGCGCAACCCAAAGAAGTGATGCTTCCAGCAAACCTAGCAAAAACTCGTGCCGCAGGACGAACAGCATACGACAATATTATGTGGGGGCTGGGAACACTGCCAGCTGGTTTCCCAGCAGCAACGTATGCTGCATATGCGGTTGGTCGCGGTTATTCGGGATATCCCAGTTTTGGATTGCCCTACCCTACAGTGGATTAAACAAACGGTCAACTCACACCCAATAATAATACACCACTTTTGACACAAGCATTATCAGTCATGAACAATTATCAAGCAGCAGCGGCAGCAGCTCAAGGATTCGGCCCGCCAGCATCTCCCCACAGAACAACTACACGACCAGGCTTCCCATCAACAAATTCACTTGGACCAACAATCGATATGTACAATTCAAGTGGAGCAGATAGTGTTGGATATGTACAAGCAGTGAGCCCCAGCCGTCGGGATTTCCAGAAATTGCCGTCAGTCGGGCCCCGTTGAACTACAGTCCGGGGCCACTAATTCCAGCAGCGTTTACAAATGGATATCATTAAATAAATCAGAAAATGCTCGTTTTTAATTATCTTTCACAACAAACTTCACCATTGCGATCAGCAGCAGTAGCTCTGCCAAAATAAAGTTCATCTGATCGAGTCAATTTATTTGGGGTACTTTAAATAAAACACAAAAAACTAAGCAAAAAAAAAAAACTTGTAAAACTCATTTCGAATGGAAATAAAAGCTGAATCGTAATAAATAAGAAATTCACTTGAAACAAACCATAAAAAAATGATATGAGATAATGCATGGAAATAGTTATTAAAAATTTTAACTTGGACAAAGTGGATATCGTTGGAAGAAAATAGGAAGAAATGTGCAAATTTTAATGAGATAAAAAATAAAAGAATGTTTGTCTTCTGTTAAAAAGATACATATTCAAATTTATTTGTCTCGTGTTTTGGTAGACAAAACATTCCGTCGCATGAAAATATTGTGAATGGGAAACAAAAATTTCAAGCGCAACCTATTTCAAATTAATTGGGAGTCGCGAAGAAACCTTCATGCCGAGCCGACGAGTCTTGTGTGAGATACGTTTGCGGATATTTTTGTTGTTGATCGCAAAACGTCGTTTACCGAGTTCGCCGTCACGGGAAATGGTGTGAAAGCGCGAGAACATTGGCTTTGACCATATAGTTCGCGTAACCTTTTCTGCTAGCCCCATTTTCGTTATTTGAACTGTCGCCACACAGCGAGAAAAATTTAATTTGATTTGTGCACGAGAGTGACGTTTTTGTGCGGTGAAATTTCAATTTGTTCTCGATTCAGGCGGATCAAAAGCATCTCGTTATTAATGAATAGACGACACCGGTGTGGATAAATCGCCAAGTGCGCATTCACTCATAAAGTGCACTTTGTCAACTCCAGTCCACACGAAAGGCATCGGTAGCGGCGCAGAAGCGTTTGTAGCAGTGCGAGTGTAAGGAGTACGATTGGAGCGTAAACCATACATTAGCGGGCTCCGCGGCTACTTTAAATGACAGGAGTTGGCCATTGCTAACCCCATCGGACACCCAAGATTTCCTATCTGCCACCAACACTAGCATGTGGTGTCGCTCCACTAGCAACGCATTTTTGGGAGTAGCCATGATTTTGCGTTATCTGGGCCCACACAATCATATAAAACAGTTCTGCTCACTTACACCTCGTGCTACACTTGCAATTGTAAAGCAATACTAACGATTGCCTAGCGGCCGCTTTGAAACAAAACGTGGGTAAATTCGCTTTTACCTCGCATATGCACATATACGTGAAACATTCCTACTCAATTTTACGTTAAACTAGAGGAGAACAAGTGGAGTCGGGGGAGTCTGCGATTGACTTTGACGGCTGTCACTTCGGACGCGGATAGGAAGAAAGTTTTTTTTGGGAATGAGAGCTTGTGACACGAGGTCCGTGCGATACGGTAAAATTCGATGGTATTTAGCGGAAATTGAGTTCGAATCGACGCGTCGAAAAAAGGGAGTAATGGAAAAATCAGAATTGAGTCGAGGCTCAAGTAAAAATCGATGATTTTCCCTTTTTCCGTGCTTCGTGAGTGCACTACCAAACTATAAGTAACGGAAATACTAACGTATTTAATTTAATTTAAACGGGATGTGTGGTTGCATCTTATCGTGAGTGAGAGAAAAAATGTTGAAAGCGTTTTCGGGTGGTTGTTTCCAAGTGACCAAGGTTGGAGAAAGTAAATTTCTTTTGATTTGAGTTCAATTTCGAATGTTTGTAAATAAAACAAGTGTTGTCCGTTGTCATCGAGAATTCTTGTGACAGTGAATATAACAGTGTGCCCCTGCGGTTGATATCTATCTTAACTCAAAGTTAAACGTTTCCTTTCCCCGCCTGCTCAATGTTTGCGGGAAATTCGCAATACCTTTAGGGAAGTTTTGAAAAATGATGACCCCGCGGGGAACCGAATCCCATGGCTGGTATACGGAATTTATTCCCCAATTTCAGTAATGCTTATACGAATCGCAGTGCGATCGTCAAACGCTAACCGCCAGGTTCTATAGAACGGAACTGTCAAAACTACATCCTTCCGCTACAACAGCGGTAATTACTAGTGGAACAATTTATTCGATGGCCATCGGCTTTGTTCATCTGATCCGAATAATCGATAAGGGGCTGAGAGTTGAGTTACGGGTTTTGAAGTGGATTTGGTACTAACCCGGCGTGTCCGAGAGAAAGGAGGATATTGTTTTTTTTTCTTTTTTGTAGTTTTTTTTGTGAAAACAACCTAAATAAATTTTGAATTAGAGAGTACTAATGATAATTTCAGTGGACCCCCCCCCCCGCATGTGTCATCGAGCGCTCGGAGAACCCTGCGGGTAAGTGTCTTTTTTTTGTTACCCTTTTAATAAATTGGTCTTTCCTTTCCTCAAATTCTAACCGGGTATAGGACCCGGTACGGTGGCAGGCTTCCACCCCAAAACATGAGCCAGCCACCGGGTACTTAATAATCCTTCTTGTTTCAGGTGAAGTCGTGGGTTGAGTGGCCCAAGCAGAGTGCCTCTTTATGGCATAGAGTTATGCAATCAAATTGTATAATTCTATGGCATAAATTGGTCACCGGGGTACTCCCCTTCTGATGGGAAAGTTCATACAATTCAAGCTGTATGAGTTTTCCACTCAGAAGAGGAATACCTGGCCACTTCAACAAGATATCTATCGATTTATTCCGGTTGGGTGGGTACGAAGGGGCTCCACCATCACCCGTTTGCCCCTTTTTCATTTGTGGGCCATGAACTTCGTCAGGTAACGACGAGGTCACCCCAAGTTCGCCTTTCTTTTCAGGTTCCTCTTGTTCTCATAACAAGCTCTAATTCCCCCGGTGTAGTTATCTACATTTTTTGCGACTTTGGTCGCCTCTTGAATGCGAAATTTTTTTGTAGTGGGTCCTCGTGCTGGGGAAAATGAACCCGCCCCACGACACCGCAATGCTAGCCTGGCAGCGCATTCACGCGTCTCCAGACGAGGGCATTCCCGGCAGATACCGACACCTTCTTCTGCCGAGGCAGCAGACCATCGCTGCAGTCCTTTACGGACTTTTTTGAACCTACTATTCACTACAAATGGCGCCCAACGTGGGGCCCGAAAAGCCCGGCTGTATCATCAGTCGTGAGCACGAGACAATCCATCGTCTCTAGGTGTCCCCACAAGGTGTTAGTAATTTTGGCGGGTAGGTAACTCCCGAGGGTTTTTGCACTAATCGTGCCCCAGCAACTTAATAACTTTCGGACGTGTGTTGTCTTTGGACATCAATATCGTTTGGTCCTGCTTTTGATTTATACTTTGGTGGTTTACCACCATTGTATAACTAGTAAGGCCAAATGATATTAGAGTCCCTTTTTGTGTTCGGAAGTTATTATCCCAACAACTATTTCGCGGAGGATTCTGATCCGCTCCCCAAACCAGCGGTGCCTAGGTGTCTTAAATTACATGGATTTTGATTTCATGTGATTGGCTGATTAGCTAATCCATGACTATCCATGACAAGACACGCGCTGCTTGTGGATTAGAATCCAACCCTGGGCTGACAAGTTGTAACTTGAGAAAATTTGCGGATGAGGGATCACTTCTGAACCCTGATTCTCATGGTGCCACAAGAGAGTGTCCCTGAAACGCTATAGAAGCATTGTGCCATTGGTGTCCATACTTGGGAGGAAGGACGGAAAGGAAAGACCGGTAATTTTTTTTGATATTTCGATCGCAACTAAACTTTTCCATACACTTTGTGTTTTTTTTGAGGTTCTTTAATAGTTCGCTACTGACGGCCACATAAAAGTTATATATTTGTCATTATTTTTTTCACATTTTTTTCATTATTCATATATATATTTACACTCATTTAGGTATTTATTGAAGAAAAAAAAAATATATAAATTTTTTAGGATGTCGACCAAACGCACGCCAGACAAACGCACGCCAGACAAACGCAGGTTGCGTTCGGAAGCAGGGCCCACGGCATTGTGTGTCATCTGTCAGCAAGCACGAAATGATGGAACGTCCGTACAAACGTTGGCGTGCGGACATGAGTTCCATGAAACCTGCGTGACCCAGCATTTACTAGTCAGCCGGACTTGCCCTCTATGCCGACAACCAGCCACCTCAGCGGATCGACCTTCCAGTCACCTAGAGCTTCCAGCTGCTCAAGGGGTGGTGCCCAAAACAAAGGACCGGCGGGAGCAGGTTCCAACAGCGGCTGATGAGCCTGACTTAATGGGCCGAGCCGAAGCAGTTCCGCCTGTGGACGAGGCGAGACCCACTGTGGCTGTGGAGGACGCCCAGGGCGGAACTGATCTAGTAATTCAAAGGGTTGCAACTGCTATCGTTGGGTTGTCGTCTCCGATTCCAGTGAAGCCGACGGGGACTGGCGTTCCCGGGGTACCCGAATCGCTTAGTAAAAATACTAGGATTGAAACTGGATCCGAAACATAGTGGCTTTGTGATTGTTCGATAACAAGATCAACTCATTGCTTCGAACCTCAACTCTGGAGGTATATTCAGGTACCACGGGCAGCTGATGAGCCTCCATCATAAAGATGGTCAGCTGATTGTTTGCGGCCCTTCGGGGAGTTTCGTGGTGGCTTGTGGTGCAAACAAAGGTTGACGTTAACCTTATAGCGTCAGATACAGCTGGGTCTCGGATCTACCAGTATCAAAGTTGAGAGTTTCCTCAATGTACACTGGTACCGAACTTGGGGGCGAATGATTGGCGCTTAAACCAATCGCTGTCTAATGGTGATCGTGAGATTAGGCCTATAACAGGCAGGTGCTCACGTTAATCAAAACGACACATGTGGCTGTGGAGGCGACAGTTTTACAAGACTTAATGGCGCTCATGCAGGACCTGACCACCCGGGTAGCCTCGCTGGAAAGCCTGAAGGAGAATCCAGTACCACCTCGGCCAAGAACGCCTCCGATGTGGGACTCGGACCCAAATCCGTGGGATTTTCCGATAGACTCGCGGCGCGATCACGAACGAATCCGGCCCGGTGCGGCAATGAGTCCGTTGGCTCCAGTGTACCGGCCCCGACTGAGCCAAAACCGCCACCAAATCAGGCTCCAGTGATTCCGCCGGACCAACGCATCCATCCACACGATATGTATCGGCTGAAGCTGACGCAGATTCCCAGCATCATCCAGGGCTGGAATCTACATTTCAGCGGGGAACCCAACACTATAACAGTGGAAGTCTTCATTGGTCGGGTGGAGTCGCTGATTGAGCAGATGCTAGCAGGAGACCACACGGCGCTCGCAGGATACTTGCCAATGCTGCTTAGGGGAGCAGCACTTGAGTCATATTGGCGAATGCATTCGGCCCCACCATCAATACGCTGGTCACGGTTGAAGGAGGTACTCCGCATGGAATACCCTATGATAGACATGGACGAATTAGTACTGGACAAGATGAATGCTAGATGGCGGCGTCCGGACGAGTCTTTTCATCAATATCGAGCCGATATCCTTTGGCTGAATGACCAGTTGTCAGAGCCGATGTCTTCTACCCAATTGCTGCGTCTGCTAAAGTGCAATCTAAGGCCGGAGCTTCGTTGCCATATCGTGAACTCCGATCCACAGAGTATGGAGGCACTGCTGAGAACTGTGCGTCGCCTAGAAGGGTTTGAGGAAGACCTTCGGGACCGGCCATACTTACTAGCTAGGACGGGTCCTCGACGAGGAATCGCGGAATTGGCCCCAGATTATACCACCATAGATCTGGAGGAAGATTTAGACCAGGACCAGCTTGCTGTAGCAGCAGTGGGAAGTCTTACGACCTACTGGAATTGCCATCAAACCGGACACCGGTTCATTTCATGCCGAGCAGAGCGTAAGGTTTTCTGCTACGGATGCGGCAAGCCGGACATTTACTTCCCGGACTGTTCTGAATGTGCCGTGCGAATAAACGGCCAAAAGAGTACCCGACCACCTCAGCGGTACTCGAAGCCCCCGCAGTAGCGCCTCAGCCAGCTGCTCACCCCAACAAACCTGACGTTAACCCACCAGCCATGACCACTATGACTGCGGATGTTCACTCTCTTCCAGAGACCTCGCCAACGACAATATTGAAGCGACCATCGCAGTCACTGCCAGAAGAACCCCGGCAGCCTCAAATACGCACTCTGAAACCTTATCATGTTCGACAGCAGGAATATCGGGTGGCTCGAGAGCGAATATTTGCTTCCAAAATAGTCACTTCCCGCCCGCGCACGACAAAATGGTCAACCCGTCGTTTGCAGAATTTCCGCAAGAGAGTGCTCACCTGCCGTCAAAACCTAAACTCTTGTAACATCTCGGAGGTTGCTGAGAATGAGATCAGACCTTATCATCCAATTAAAGTGTTGGGCGAAACAGTGTTTGCATTGATCGACACGGGTGCCAGCATCAGTTGTCTTGCCTCGAGCTTTGGCTCGAAGGTGCTCCAAGAATATCCGACCTTGGTTAAATCCTGGCGCACTGAAATCAGTACAGCTGATGGCACCAAACACCCTTTACGAGGTAAACTAACCACACCCGTGACGTTCAGGGGTCAGACGAAGAATATTACTTTTTACATTATCCCGTCTTTGAATCAGAATGTGTACCTTGGCGTCGATTTCGTCCTTCGCTTTGGACTGGCCTCCGATTTATTCACAGATTTGTCTTTAAACGCCAGATATGTCAACGAAATCACTTCTACTCCCGATAGGCATGACCTGACGCCTAACCAACGGCAACGCTTGGAGGCATCCATCGCTGCTTTCACATCTTACGCTACCCAAGGTCTTGGCCGCACCACCCTAGTCTCACACGCCATCGACGTTGGCGATAGTAAACCGATTAAACAGAGACACTACGCCATCTCACCGATCATGGAGAAATTGGTGTATGCGGAGCTGGATACGATGCTCGAGTTGGGGGTCATAGAGGAGTCCCAAAGTGCCTGGTCATCACCGGTTACCTTGGTGGTGAAGCCAGGTAAAGTCCGCCTCTGTCTTGATGCCCGCAAGGTAAACGCGGTAACCATCAAGGAGGCGTACCCTCTTTCACTCATCGATGGAATACTAGGGAGACTGCCGAAAGCCAATTATATCACCAGTCTCGACCTAAAAGACGTCTTCTGGCAAATTCCACTCGATGAGGGTTCGAGGGACAAGACCGCCTTCACAGTGCCTGGACGACCATTATATCAGTTCGTCACAATGTAACGCGCCGCAAACGATGACTCGGTTGATGGACAAGGTCATCCCACCTCACCTGAAACACCAAGTGTTCGTGTACCTGGATGATCTGTTACTCATCACGGAAACGTTCGACCAACACCTCCTACTCCTACAAGAAGTAGCCCTGCACATCAGTAAGGCGGGACTCACCATCAACGTACAGAAAAGTAAGTTTGTCATGAAAGAAGTCCGATACCTAGGACATGTCATGGGACATGGCACTATCAAAACGGATCCAGACAAAACTCGTGCGATTGATGAGTTCCCTTTACCAAAAACAGTGAAGCAGCTACGACGTTTCCTTGGTGTGTGCGGTTGGTACCGAAAGTTTGTTCGGAATGATGCAACAGTTTCAGCGCCCCTGCCAGACATGTTGCGGAAAGGGAAGTTCGTTTGGACCGAACTCAGCCGAAAGGCATTTGAAGAGCTTAAACAAGCCCTCACATCAGCTCCTGTCTTGCACAGCCCCGACTTCAGTAAGCCCTTCTCCATTCATTGTGACGCAAGTCAACATGGAGTAGGAGCCGTGCTGGTGCAATTGACCGATGAAGGAGAGGAAGCTCCCATTCCCTTCATGTCCAATAAGCTGAACTCGGCCCAAAGAAACTATACTGTGTCCGAACAGGAATGTTTGGCAGCGGTAATGGCTGTGAAGAAATTCTGAGCTTATATCGAGGGCCATCAATTCAAGACCATCACGGACCACGCGTCACTACAATGGTTGATGAACCAGGCAGATTTAAACGGACGCCTAGCAAGATGGGCTCTTAAACTTCAAGGGTTCAAGTTTGCCATCAAACCTCGGAAAGGGACCCAGAGCATCGTACCCGACACTCTCTCACGGATGTTTTCCCCAGAGGGAGCCGAATTGACAATAAATGACGAGGACCCCATTGAAATAGATTTGGACAGCCCACATTTTGAATCAGACAGCTATAAAGAGTTGAGGCAAACCATAGCGACCCAACAATCACAGCTGCCTGATTTGAAGGTAATAGACGGCTACGTGTATAGACGAAATGAATACGCCACTGGTGATCCATGGCAGGAAGAAGAGTCCTGGAAACTCTGGGTACTGGAGGAAATGACACAACATCTGATTTTCCGCGCACATGACCATCCTTCAAGTGCCCACGGAGGTTACGGTCGGACGTTACGGCGACTCAAGAAATACTTCTTTTGGCCTAAAATGGCATCGCAGGTCAAAGACTACGTGAGCGCCTGTGAGACCTGTAAAGGCACCAAAGCGCCCAACCAGCCTCTTCGACCTCCTATGGGTCAACTCAACGTCCCAGAACGCGTATTCCAACGTCTATACATCGATCTACTCGGTCCATATCCTCGGTCTTCCATGGGACACATCGGAGCTATAGTCGTTCTAGACCAGCTCTCAAAGTTCCCACTGGTGGAACGTATCCGTAAATTCACAACTCCATCTATCGTGAAATTCTTAGAGAACCGGGTATTCCATGTGTTCGGGGTTCCAGAGAGTGTGTACTCAGACAACGGAGTACAGTTCTGGTATCGGCAGTTTAAGGGCCTACTCGAGCAGTATGGCGTTGAACACCAACTGATGCCCATATACTCTCCTCAGTCTAACGCATCAGAACGGTTGAACTACACCCTATTGGCCTCGTATCATTCTGTCACCGGTGTCGCCCCTTACTTTGCCGCCTTTGGACAGCACATGATTTGCCACGGTAAATCATACCGGCTGTTACGGCAATTGAAGTGTTTGGGAGACCCCGTCGTTGCGCTGGAGCCCCACGAACGTTTAGGAGACCTCCGCCAACAAATCGGACGGAAGATTAAGGCCGCAGGAAGTGCAAATAAGCGCAGTACAATCTCAGGTCACGATCTGGTAATTTCAAAGAAGGAGATGAAGTTTTCCGGCGAAACTTCCGCCAAAGTGACGCCGCGGGGCATTACAACGCCAAGCTGGACAGGCGATTCTTGAAAAGCCGCATAAAGAAGGTAATGGGACCTAACCATTACCTGATAACGGATCCATCGGGAACAGAAGTAGGGACATACCACGCGAAAGACCTGCGCCGATAGAAAATTAGTCACGTCTGTTTGTCCGTCCGCATATATTTTCAAAAACGCGCAAGGTTGTATACTTCCGGCAAACATAAACATAAATCAGTCCGTCCGTCAATTGTGTTTTTCTTTTATTGTTCGCCAATTCTAGTCCCGACGCCGAAGCAACCCATGGTACACAGAAAGATCCTTCAGCTCCTTTTTCGCAATCCGCATCTCCTTGGGATCGCGAGAAAACAAGCTGCCCTGTAGTAATCGAGGAGTTATGGCTCAAAATGCCAGCGCAGCAACCACAGGAACTGTTCCCACCGCAATTGAGGATGCGATGCTTATGTTCGATAAACAAACAAATCGACACAGAGGGTTCGGATTTGTGACGTTTCAAAGTGAAGATGTTGTAGATAAAGTTTGTGAAATTCACTTTCACGAAATCAATAACAAAATGGTGGAAGGTAAAAAGGCGCAACCCAAAGAAGTGATGTTTCCAGCAAACCTAGCAAAAACTCGTGCCGCAGGACGAACAGCATACGACAATATTATGTGGGGGCTGGGAACACTGCCAGCTGGTTTCCCAGCAGCAACGTATGCTGCATATGCGGTTGGTCGCGGTTATTCGGGATATCCCAGTTTTGGATTACCCTACCCTACAGTGGATTTAACAAACGGTCAACTCACACCCAATAATAATACACCACTTTTGACACAAGCATTATCAGTCATGAACAATTATCAAGCAGCAGCGGCAGCAGCGGCAGCAGCTCAAGGATTCGGACCGCCAGCATTTCTCCACAGAACAACCACACGACCAGGCTTTCCGTCAACAAATTCACTTGGACCAACAATCGATATGTACAATTCAAGTGGAGCAGATAGTGTTGGATATGTACAAGCAGCGAGCACCAGCCGTCGGGATTTCCAGAAATTGCCGTCAGTCGGGCCCCGTTGAACTACAGTCCGGGGCCACTAATTCCAGCAGCGTTTACAAATGGATATCATTAAATAAATCAGAAAATGCTCGTTTTTAATTATCTTTCACAACAAACTTCACCATTGCGATCAGCAGCAGTAGCTCTGCCAAAATAAAGTTCATCTGATCGAGTCAACTTATTTGGGGTACTTTAAATAAAACACAAAAAACTAAGCAAAAAAAAAAACTTGTAAAACTCATTTCGAATGGAAATAAAAGCTGAATCGTAATAAATAAGAAATTCACTTGAAACAAACCATAAAAAAATGATATGAGATAATGCATGGAAATAGTTATTAAAAATTTTAACTTGGACAAAGTGGATATCGTTGGAAGAAAATAGGAAGAAATGTGCAAATTTTAATGAGATAAAAAATAAAAGAATGTTTGTCTTCTGTTAAAAAGATACATATTCAAATTTATTTGTCTCGTGTTTTGGTAGACAAAACATTCCGTCGCATGAAAATATTGTGAATGGGAAACAAAAATTTCAAGCGCAACCTATTTCAAATTAATTGGGAGTCGCGAAGAAACCTTCATGCCGAGCCGACGAGTCTTGTGTGAGATACGTTTGCGGATATTTTTGTTGTTGATCGCAAAACGTCGTTTACCGAGTTCGCCGTCACGGGAAATGGTGTGAAAGCGCGAGAACATTGGCTTTGACCATATAGTTCGCGTAACCTTTTCTGCTAGCCCCATTTTCGTTATTTGAACTGTCGCCACACAGCGAGAAAAATTTAATTTGATTTGTGCACGAGAGTGACGTTTTTGTGCGGTGAAATTTCAATTTGTTCTCGATTCAGGCGGATCAAAAGCATCTCGTTATTAATGAATAGACGACACCGGTGTGGATAAATCGCCAAGTGCGCATTCACTCATAAAGTGCACTTTGTCAACTCCGGTGCACACGAAAGGCATCGGTAGCGGCGCAGAAGCGTTTGTAGCAGTGCGAGTGTAAGGAGTACGATTGGAGCGTAAATCATACATTAGCAGGCTCCGCGGCTGCTTTAAATGACAGGAGTTGGCCATTGCTAACCCCATCGGACACCCAAGATTTCCTATCTGCCACCAACACTAGCGTGCGGTGTCGCTCCACTAGCAACGCATTTTTGGGAGTAGCCATGATTTCGCGTTATCTGGGCCCACGCAATCATATAAAACAGTTCTGCTCACTTGTACCTCGTGCTACATTTGCAATTGTAAAGCAATACTAACGATTGCCTAGCGGTCGCTTTGAAACAATACGTGGGTAAATTCGCTTTTACCTCGCACATGCACATATACGTGAAACATTCCTACTCAATTTTACGTTAAACTAGAGGAGAACAAGTGGAGTCGGGGGAGTCTGCGATTGACTTTGACGCGGTCACTTCGGACGCGGATAGGAAGAAAGTTTTTTTTGGGAATGAGAGCTTGTGACACGAGGTCCGCGCGATACGGTAAAATTCGATGGTATTTAGCGGAAATTGAGTTCGAATCGACGCGTCGAAAAAAGGGAGTAATGGAAAAATCAGAATTGAGTCGAGGCTCAAGTAAAACTCGATGATTTTCCCTTTTTCCGTGCTTCGTGAGTGCACTACCAAACTATAAGTAACGGAAATACTAACGTAATCTAATGTGCAAACTTGAATTTAAACGGGATGTGTGGTTGCATCTTATCGTGAGTGAGAGAAAAAATGTTGAAAGCGTTTTCGGGTGGTTGTTTCCGAGTGACCAAGTTTGGAGAAAGTAAATTTCTTTTGATTTGAGTTCAATTTCGAATGTTTGTAAATAAAACAAGTGTTGTCCGTTGTCATCGAGAATTCTTGTGACAGTGAATATAACAGTGTGCCCCTGCGGTTGATATCTATCTTAACTCAAAGTTAAACGTTTCCTTTCCCCGCCTGCTCAATGTTTGCGGGAAATTCGCAATACCTTTAGGGAAGTTTTGAAAAATGATGACCCCGCGAGGAACCGAATCCCATGGCTGGTATACGGAATTTATTCCCCAATTTCAGTAATGCTTATACGAATCGCAGTGCGATCGTCAAACGCTAACCGCCAGGTTCTATAGAACGGAACTGTCAAAACTACATCCTTCCGCTACAACAGCGGTAATTACTAGTGGAACAATTTATTCGGTGGCCATCGGCTTTGTTCATCTGATCCGAATAATCGATAAGGGGCTGAGAGTTGAGTTACGGGTTTTGAAGTGGATTTGGTACTAACCCGGCGTGTCCGAGAGAAAGGAGGATATTGTTTTTTTTTCTTTTTTGTAGTTTTTTTTGTGAAAACAACCTAAATAAATTTTGAACTGAAGAGTACTAATGATAATTTCAGTGGACCCCCCCCCGCATGTGTCATCGAGCGCTCGGAGAACCCTGCGGGTAAGTGTCTTTTTTTTGTTACCCTTTTAATATATATATATATATATATATATATATATATATATATATATATATATATATATATATATATTTTTTTTTTTTTTTGATTATTGCATGTAAAATTTGTTCACCAAAATTCAGAGGTAGTTTTCGTTATAGGAAATTGATCTTATACAAGAGAATGACCCCATTACTTATCTAAAGTACGATAAACGCTGAAATAGTAACGTAACATAAAGAAGAATTTGATATGGCAGAAAGATGTTTATTGAAATTTTTGTTGAAATAATAATGTTTGTGTAAAGTAACGCAAATTGGTTTTTCCTTTCCTCAAATTCTAACCGGGTATAGGACCCGGTACGCTGGCAGGCTTCCACCCCAAAACATGAGCCAGCCACCGGGTACTTAATAATCCTCCTTGTTTCAGGTGACGTCGTGGGTTGAGTGGCCCAAGCAGAGTGCCTCTTTATGGCATAGAGTTATGCAATCAAATTGTATAATTCTATGGCATAAATTGGTCACCAGGGTACTCCGCTTCTGATGGGAACGTTCATACAATTCAAGTTGTATGAGTTTTCCACTCAGAAGAGGAATACCTGGCCACTTCAACAAGATATCTATCGATTTATTCCGGTTGGGTGGGTACGAAGGGGCTCCACCACCACCCGTTTGCCCCTCTTTCATTTGTGGGCCATGAACTTCGTCAGGTAATGACGAGGTCACCCCAAGTTCGCCTTTCTTTTCAGATTCCCCTTGTTCTCATGACAAGCTCTAATTCCCTCGGTGTAGTTATCTACACTTTTTGCGAATTTGGTCGCCTCTTGATCTGAAATCAAATTCGTGAATGCGAAATTTTTTTGTAGTGGGTCCTCGTGCTGGGAAAATGAACCCGCCTCATGACACCGCAATGCTAGCCTGCCAGCGCATTCACGCGTCTCCAGACGAGGGCATTCTCGGCAGATACCGACACCTTCTTCTGCCGAGGCAGCAGACCATCGCTGCAATCCTTTATGGACTTTTTTTTAACCTACTATTCACTACAAATTGATAGGAGCACGTTGCTGGAAAAACAGCCGTTTCTCATACCTACTCAAATTTCAATATATGGGGTGTCAAACGAAAGCTAGTGATGAGTAGAATTCAATAAAAGCTCGTTCAGGCCACTTCGCGATACCTGCAATTGCAGTTTTGTGCGTGGTTGGCATCCTTTTGATTCCGAAACCATACAGCTGTGAAATCGTCGGAAACGGGAGTCGAAATCGCCTGAATATCAAAATCGCGCTGTCATTGTACTCAGGAACATAAAAACATCAAAGGTCTGCACTGCAACGATATTCTGGAGTTCCTCGGAAAACGATCGGATTCCAAGTAGTGCGTTGCTGGAAAAACGGCTGTCTTTCATACTTTCTCCAATTTCAATATATAGGGGGTGTCAAACGAAAGCTAGTGATGAGTAAAATTCATTAAATTGCTTTCAGGTAGCTTCCCGATACCTGCCATTGCAGTTTTTAGCCTGGTTGGGATACTTTCGATTCCGAAACCATACAGCTGTAAATACATCGAAAACGGGAGTGGGAAGTGCTTGAATATCAAAACCGCCCTGTAATTGCACTCAAGAACATAAAAAAATTAAAAATCTTCACTGCAACGATATTCTGGAGTTCCTCGGAAAACGATCGAATTGATATGAGTGGGTTGCTTGAAACACGGCCGTTTTTCATACTGTGACGTGTTTTGGTTCGCGGCCAATAATTTTAATATTCCGGGAAAGTGAAAACGCAATTGTCTTTAAATTCAAGTTAAAAGAGTTTTATTGATCGCAGAAATGCACAATGATCCATATACCACTTTCACTAATTTTAATTTACACTATTAGAAATCTAACATTTGTCCATAAATTTCTTATCGCAATTGTCTTCTAAATCACTTCACTATTACGAAAATCACTCGAACGATATCGCTTCCCACACACTATCGCAGTTCTTATTGCGGTCGAATGAATGATTCCCCATTCATTCAGCTCGCCTTTATATAGAGTCTCTAATCATTCAACTCAGTTCTCGTACATTGTTGAATTAGCGGGAACATTCCAGCAGTGAATGAATGGAGCAGTGACTCACTTTCAGATGTTGTTCATGCTTGTTGGGTTCGCGTGGTTTCGAGTAAACTCGTTTTGTTGATGTTCTTAATTGTTGTGAAAACAATTGCGACAGTAGCTCGCAGAATTATTTGTACATGTAACACTGCCCCCACCTCAGTTCTTTTTGCCCCGAAAAGATGTGTCGCCAGTTGTAATCTATTCTCCCTGGATGTAATATGGGGCAAGACGATCTAGATGCACGGTTTCCATTTTGGCTTTCGGTTTACGGTGTTCCTGTATGCGATATACGACGTCATTGATTCGCTTTGTAACTTGGTATGGTCCCTCCCAATTATGCTGCAACTTTGGAGACCTACCCGCCCGTCGCTGTGGGTAATATAGCCAGACCAAGTCATCTTCCTGGAAGCCAGTAGAATTTGCCCTTAGATGATACCTGGTCCTCATGCGGTCAGTAGCCGATTCGAGGTGTTTTCCCACTGTCCGATGTATCTGATTCAACCGTTGTCTTACCTCACTTGCGTACTCCGAGATGGTTTGGGGTTTCTCGGCGGGTGTTCGGAACTTTATATCGGCTGGCAGACGAATAGTCTTTCCAAAAATGACCTTAGCTGGGGCTTGGCCCGTCGATGCATGTTCGGCAGCTCTGTACGCCATCAAAAAAAGTGGGATATGTCGGTCCCAGTCTCTTTGGTTCTCGTCAACCATTTTGGCCAGGTGTTTATTGAGCGTGCTGTTGAAACGTTCGACCATTCCATCGGATTGGGGATGCAGCGGTGTTGTCCTCGTTTTCCGTTTTCCGAGCAGCCCGCATATTTCGCCAAAAACTAGTGACTCAAAGTTTCGACCTTGATCCGAGTGTAATTCGCAGGGTACGCCGTACCTATTGACCCAATTTAACACTAGCTGTTCGGCTACAGTAGTTGTTTCCTGCTTGGGAATGGGGTAGACCTCGGGCCACTTGCTGAAATAATCGGCTACAACCAGCGTGTATCGATTTCCCCATTCAGATTCAGGAAAGGGTCCTGCGATGTCAACAGCAATCCTTTCAAACGGTGCAACCACGTCATAGGTTTGCATTTGTCCTCTCAGTCATCGTTTTGGGCCTTTGACGGAAGCGCAAATTGTGCATCTGCGGCACCAGTCCTCTACGTCTTCTCGAGCGTGGAGCCAGTAGAATCTTTCCCGCAATTTCGCTAAAGTCTTGTTAACACCAAGGTGGCCTCCCGGGGGTCCTTCATGCATTTCCTTAACCACATCGTGGATTCGACTTTTGGGTAGTTTAGTTTGCATCCTATAGGAGCTGCCATCCACCCTTTCCCATTTCCGCTTGAGTACAACACCCTCTACCTGAAGGGAGTTCCATTGTGCCCAATAGCTTTTCAGGGTTGTGCCATGCATTGAAACGTCCTTCCACTCAGGCCGCCCAGTCGTCTCCTTCCATACGAGCAATGGTCCGATGTCTTCATCGGCTAGCTGGGCATTTCGAATCTCCTCCGACGACCAACCTTCATCGCATTCAGCCGTTATCAATCGCAGATCAACGGGCGGTTCCTTTTCTTCAATCCGTCAGCAATGCTTGCAGTTAGCTGGACATGGGCGACGAGATAGGGCATCAGCATTTCCATGAACTCCGCCCTTCCGATGAACAATTTTGTAGTCGTATGACTGCAATCTTTCGATCCTTCTCGCAACTTGTCCCTCGGGGTTTTTGAAGCTAAGTAGCCATCTCAGCGATGCATGGTCCGTTCGAAGAACAAATTTCTGGCCATATAGGTACTTGTGGAACTGCTTGGTGGCCTCTACTATAGCTAATAACTCCTTCCTGGTTGCGCAGTAGTCCCTCTCACTTTTTGAAAGAACTCGACTGCAATACGAGAGGCCTCTGTCTCCGCCATTGATCTGCTGGGAGAGTACGGCGCCAACTACAAACATTTTTCCGGGTTACGGATACACCAGCACGGGTGATTCACACAGCTTTTCCTTCAGGGTCTCAAAGGCTGTCTGGCATTGTTCATTCCAGACATACGGACGATTTTTCTCGGTTAGCTGATGGAGACACTTAGCTATTTTGGCAAAGTCTTTGATAAATCTTCGATAGTAGGTTGCCAGACCCAGAAAACTTCGTAGTTGGCGCTTGTTGTTTGGTGTTGGCCAGCTTTTCACGGCTTCAATTTTCTCAGGGTCTGTTTTGACCCCTTCTGCTGATACGACGTGTCCCAGGTATTTTACTTCAGCGGTGAAAAGGGTACACTTGTTGGGACTAAATTTCAAATTTGCCAGTCGCAATCGGGAGAAAACCTCTTCTAAGTTCCGCACATGCTCTTCGAACGTTCTTCCAATGACGATGATGTCATATAGGTACACCAAGCAGAATTTTCAGGTTAGACCACGTAGCACGTATTCCATCAAGCGTTCGAAAGTGGCTGGAGCATTGCAAAGCCCAAACGGCATCACCACAAATAGCCACAATCCGGTCCCAACTGAAAATGCGGTCTTCTCTCGGTCCTTCTTGTAAATTTCTACCTGCCAGTAGCCACTCTTGAGATCGAGTGTAGAAAACCATTTTACGTCGGCTAAACTGTCCATGATGCCATCGATGCGTGGAAGCGGGTAACTATCTTTCTTAGTGACGTCGTTAAGCTGCCTATAGTCGACACAAAAGCGAGTGTTACCATCCTTTTTCTTTACTAGAACTACAGGCTCAGCCCATGGACTGACAGAAGATTCAATAACGCCTTGTTTTTCCATGTCCAAGATCAGTGCGCTCACTTCTCCTCGTTTGGGCATAGGGAGACGTCTTGGTGCTTGTCGAATCGGCTTGGCTCCCTGTGAATCTATGACGTGAGGTACCAGACTCGTTCGGCCGTGGTCATCCGGGCTTGTTGAGAAGATGTCACTGTACTTGGTGACTCGATCAGAGGCTCGTTTGAATAGCTGCACTGGCAATTCGACCTGCTTCAATATTCCAGACGTAGATTCCCGGGCTTTGTCTGTGTCTTGCCTCCTTTTTCAATGATGGTTGTGAGTAGTTTCCATAGAGGTGATGGTGGAAACAGGCTGGCAGCTGCCGATGACTTCTCCCGCTTTGATGCTCGTGGTTGAGTCTGCAATGTTAAGGACTCTAACCGGCACATATCCGTTCCTTAAAGATCTTACAAGGCTTCGTCCTACAATCAAACTGCGCAATGTGGACGTCTTCGTTGGCTCTATGAGATAAAATCGGTGGTCTCCAGAATCACCATCAAGCTTGGCCCATACAATGCTTTCGGAAGAATTCGGTACATCAGTGTCAGTACATACTACTACATTCATCTTGGGAATTTAGACGCTGGGATCCTCCATCAGTGCTGCGACATTCTGCCATTTCAATACACGTTTGCCCAAATCCAACGTGATTCCATGTGGTCGCAGAAAATCCATTCCGAGAATGCAGTCATCCATAATGTTCGTGACCAGAAAATTATGTCGGAACACAAGGTCTCCCAATTGTATCTGGAGGTTGACCTCTCCATGGACAGGTGTGAAGTTGTTGCAGTCTAACTAGGTCTGGTCGGATAATCGGTCGGGTTGCACCAGTGTCGATTGTTATGGTGCAGTGTTCTCCGTCAACCTGACCCGGAAGGCATAAGTCCGCTTCTCCACGATGTAGTCTTGACACGTAGATGGTGGTGTTGGGGATGTCGATCCTCCTAGCCTACCTCTGCCCCACGAAGTTGTCCCTTGCAGTTTGATGGACTTCCATTCTAGGCTCCTGACTTGGCCTGGATCTCCACCATCCTGGACAATACCTCCGTTTTCTTCACTTCTTGCAGTCTCTTTGCAGGTACCCCTTCTCACCACAACCCCAGCATCTAGGTGCACCATTTACCTGCCGCTCTCGCTCATTTTTCCACGCGATAACACCTGCACTCGTTTGCCATTACCTCATGGAGCCAGGCTGTGCTACGAGTCACATTTTTCGCTACCTCATAGTTCAGACTATAAACCAAAGCGTCCTTAACCGTTTGCTTTTGAGCTAATCGCACAGCTTGTTGCAATTCCTGGTCTTTTAAGGCGCTGATGAATGCTTCTGTCGCTGCATCATCTCGATGTTCTGGGTCGTAAGCTGGATAAGCCAAAAGTGCCAGTCGCTCAATGTCTTGGGCTAGCTGCTGAAAGGTTTCGCCAGACTTCTGCATCCGATTCCGTAGCTGTGCCCGATAAATCTACTTCAGATCGTCTCTATAACGCATGTCGAGCGCATTCAATACAGCAGCCGGGTTTGAGTGTAAATCAACGAGGATCGTCTGCAAAAGCTTGGCAGCTGGACCTCTTAGAGCAAGAATTAATGCAGTTGCTCGTTCCTGCTCATTCCAGTGATTTGCCCTTGCGGCAGCTTCAAACTGGGTCTTGTAAATACTCCGGACCGTTTGCCCCTCGAATATTGGTGCTTGCACGTTTCTGGATGTGCTTTGCGCTGCGGTTATAAGCGGGGCTTCTGAGGTGGTTACTACTGCCTTCGCTGCTTCCAATTCTTTTTTCACTTTTTCCATCTCATGGTTCATTCTCTCTTCGACCTGGCTGATAATAAGTTGATTCTCTCCTCAACCTGGCTGACCTTCTCCCCGACCTGGTAAACCTTTTCCTCGACACATTTAATTTGATTGTTCAGGCCACCGAGCTCCGCTTTTATTTCGGTTGACTGTTTTTGCACTTCCTTGATTTCGATCTTGCTGGTCCAGCTTCACTGATTGTTCATTTAACTTCTCTGATTGTTCATTTAACTTCGCTGATTGTTCATTTAACTTCGCTGATTGTTCATCTAGTTTGTTAGTTAAATTGGACGACTGTTCATTGAGCTTCGCTGATTGTTCATCTAGCTTCGTAGTTAAATTGGACGACTGTTCATTGAGCTTTGCTGGTTGTTCATCTAGCTTCGCAGTTAAACTGGATGATATCAGCATTAACATTTGCATCAGCGCATTTTCTGGCTCCTTCGATTTTGGTGTTTCTGCTTCACAACCTTCTGCGCCTTTTTCTGCACCTGAGAGCTCACCCGAATCCAGATACGCGCCTTCCACTTCAATTGCATCACGCAAGCGTGCAATCAGTGTGGCCTTTGTACCTTGCGTAGCCAGGTTTCGCTGTTCCAACTCTTCTTTAAGCACCGACATGGTCAGTTCATTAATTTTTAAGTTTAAGCTTCGTGGCAACTTTAATGTTTCTTTAAATTTTACTATTGTGCACAACAAAATGTTCAAATTTTGACTTTCAAAATTTTTAATCTCACTTCTCGACACCATTGTCACGTGTTTTGGTTCGCGGCCAATAATTTTAATGTTCCAAGAAAGTGAAAACGCGATTTCTCTTAATTTAAGTTAAAAGACTTTATTTGTTCGCAAAAATGCACATTAATCCATTTAACACTAATATTAATTTTCACTATTAAAATCTAACACTTGTCCATAAATTTCTTATCGCAATTGTCTTCTAAATCACTTCACTATTACGAAAATCTTTCGAACAATATCGCTTCCCACACACTATCGCAGTTCTTATTGCGGTCGAATGAATGATTCCCCATTCATTTAGCTTGCCTTTATATAGAGTCTCTAATCATTCAACTCAGTTCTCGTACATTGGTGAATTAGCGGGAACATTCCAGCAGTGAATGAATGGAGCAGTGACTCATATTCAGATGTTACTCATGCTTGTTGGGTTCTCGTGGTTTCGAGTAAATTCGTTTTGTTGATGTTCTTCATTGTTGTGAAAACAGTTGCGACAGTATGTAGTGAATAAGATGTTTTCATAAGTCCGTGAAGGACTGCAGCGATGGTCTGCTGCCCCGGCAGGAGAAGATGGAGGTATCTGCCGAGAATGCCCTCGTCTGGAGACGCGTGAATGCGCTGGCAGGCTAGCATTGCGGTGTCGTGGGGCGGGTTCGTTTCCCCAGCACGAGGACTCACTACAAAACAATTTCGCATTCACGAATTGGTCGATAGCTCAAAAGGCGACCGAAGTCGCAAGAATTGTAGATAACCTCACCGAGGGAGATGTAACTTGTTACGAGAACAAGTGAAACCTGAAAAGAAAGGCGAACTTGGGGTGACCTCGTCGTTACCAAACGAAGTTCATGGCCCACAAATGAAAGAGGGGCAGCCGGGTGGTGGTGGAGCCCCTTCATATCCACCCAACCGGAATAAATCCATAGATAGCTTGTTGAAGTGGCCAGGTATTCCTCTTCTGAGTGGAAAACTCATACAACTTGAATTGTATGAACCTTCCCATCAGAAGAGGAGTACCCCGGTGACCAATTTATGTCATAGAATTATACAATCGGATTGCATAAATCTATGCCATAAAAAGGCACTCTGCTTGGGCCACTCAACCCAAAACGTCACCTGAAACAGAAAAAGGAATTAGTTTGTACCCGGTGGCTGGCTCATGTTTTGAGGTGGAAGCCTGCCACCGTACCGGGTACTATACCCGGTTAGATAAAACGGAAGGAAAAGACCCAGTTTTAAAGTTTAGGAATTCATTTATTTAACTATTTGCGACCAACAGATCATATTCTCCCTTCTAAAGCAGTCTAACCTAATATAAATTCAAAGATAATGGAACTTTGGTAAGTCAAATCTAAATTTTCCCTCCTCGTAACAATACCCTTAGATTTTCCATAATGTCGTTTCATATGCGTTTATTATCTTCACGCTCCACACTCAAACACACTTTTCCAACAGTTTACAAATTTTTACATTAATAGCTAATGTCATTTTAATTTTTAACTACTATGAAAAAGGATACAGTTTAAAAATTTAAAAACCATATTATTCTTTCTTGTGTCCCTGCATCCTAAGCGTAATTTTAAGCGATCAGGTCAAATATCGAATTTATCTTAAACGAGTTTATAACGTTCAATATTTATTTTCTTATGTCCTATTAAAAGTTTACAAAGTATTTCGACTATTTCCTGTTAGAAGAGTGTATTGAAAAGGAGGGAGAGAAAATGAATCTAATAAATGGAGTCTTTAATGCGACTGTATTTTCGCTGCAGTCATTTAACGTTATGTTTGCACCGGATAATAAGTGGGGACTTGATCTTTTAACTTGATTCAACGATCATTTGCAAAAAAATCTCAAATCTATTTTAAATACAACCACGCAAACCAGTAAATATCGTTTAACATTACAATTTAAGCTATTTTCTGACTTACCGCTACATTCAGAAATCATTCAAGAAAATATTTTTTTTTTTTCCGGTCGCCAAATTGCAGTCATATGAAAAATATTTCTATCCAACGAAACCACACTAAATTACTCTTTGCGGTAATAAAAAAAAGAAAAGAACACATTTACGTCATATCTAACCAGCAACTGAACAATCTCCTTCAATGTTGATAAACACTCTAAGACGTGACACATGTTTCGGAGTAGTGTTAAATGGAAATGGTTGATCTGAGCCTCTGCTTCATTTTGAGCGCTTGTTTCAAAGGATTTAATTGAAGTTGTTCTTGGATTCGCTGCAGGGACCTCCAACTTCTTCGCTTTTAGTTCTGCCAAATGAAATGTCGTTGGCAAAAAGTGATTGTAGCGCAGGTTCGAGCAATGATGATTTTTATAGAAAAAGTAGGAACTCAAGTTTCTATGGAAGCTTGAGCAAGAATTTCCACACGGTGCAGGATGATTTTTAGTAATACCTTTGCTGGTTTCTTTTTGATTTTTATATAATTTAGCAGTTAGCTCCTTCCATCCTCTCGTGCCGTGGTAGACCAACAGAAACACAAATAAAATTTGAATGTATAATTATCGATTCACTGCCTGAGAGTTAACGTTTACCAATTTAGAATTTACTCGTAAATGTTCGTAATCCGTGGTCTTAACGCCACTAAGTTTCAGTTCAAAATAGATTTATTCGGGCGCCGTCACACATACGTAAGTACACACTTCCGAATTGACGACAGTCAACATTTACACACACTTGCGTGGACAGCATTAGGGAAACGTTGGTCGTTTCTGTGACTTGAAACCGTACAATTTACCGCACCGCAGTTGCCTTTATGAAACCTCAATATTAATTCGTTCGTAAGAACAAAAATATTCACTAAGATGTGTTGTTAATCCACATCACACAGCACCGAATCAAATGCCCACAAAATGTATCGAATTGCAAAAGCGTTCCATCGAACATATTCCGCCAATTCGTCAGTGATTCTTCACGATCTCCCGTCCAAACACATGCAATTTTCTTTGGGACAACTATTCCGCAGCGGAGTGGTAATGTATTGGAGTTAAAAAGGGTGAATGGGCGAAAATGGTTTTCAATTTATACTTTTGAATTTAATACCCGGTCTTTAAATGATCTTGACGGCACTTTTACCACACTTTTCACACCGCACGTATTGTGCACCGCGGTCCCGTGCCCAACCCGTCTTTCTCGCCTCGCGGCTGTAAGTCGACTGCCCCTGCCAAACAATCACCGTCATTCTCCTTGACTTTGTGAAATGCAATTTCTATAGCGGGATCGCTACTCAAACAGCGAAATTTTCCATCCTAACTTCGCTTGTACGCATCATAGTCTCGCAGTCTTATGCCTCTGAGAATTTTGAGACTTAAATCAGCACTCTCATCTTTTGCAGTTATTTTGGCTTTTGTCTCCTTTGGAAGAAATGTACTTTCTAAAGATAGTGGTGTACTTGTATTTGGTAACTGATTGATATAAAAAATCTGGTATGAAAAGAAGATAATAGCCAGAATGAAAATAGCCAACAACGTCATTTTAGTCTTCTGTTTGTAGAAGGGCTTGTAGTACATATTTTCTCGTTTCCCCCATGTTTTCCTCATGGTCGTATGTGCGTGGTGGGCAATGGTCTAGTTGGAAATTTTGAAACTATATTGTTTGGCACCGCTCGTCACCGACATTTAGCAAAATTTATCGTAGGTACACAAGTCACTCGTCGGTTCTTCCCCGATGGTGATAATGCACACTCGTTTCGGTTGTTTTTAAAATTTACGTCGTCTTTTGTAGATTCGATTACGTTATCAATTGAAAGCAATTTTCGTTTATAATGATTAGGCGTAATTAAGTGGGAAAAATCGGAAGAATCAGACAGGCACACGTTAATTACCGACAAACAAAACAATTTTTAATTAATATTATGGTTGGAATCGGTAAAATTTGACAAATTTTAAGGGGTTTAAATGATACAATGATTTTAGCGTTCATATAATTTAAGGGGTTAATCGTTTCGTTCTAAGCATTTGTATACCGCGTTACACCGCAATTCGTTAAATTATATTCAGAGGATATTGTAATAAAATCACTACACATTAAAAATATTAAACAGTTTTAGAATTTTGTTTCCCGGGAGTTAAGTACAAAAGACATTTTCTGGACCTTTTTGTCATGCGAAAAAAAAACGAGTGTTGCGATGGGGAAGGTGACTGAATGGTTACTCATTGTTGAATTGATATTGTGCTGTGTGCCTGTGGCAGCGCTGGCTTTGAGAGCCCTACTCCTCGATTACTACAAGTAGTTCGTAGAAATATTTGTAAATGTAACAATACTTTCTCCAATTTCAATACATGGGCAAAAGCTAGTGATAAGTACAATTCAATCAAAGTGCATTCAGGAAGCTTCGCGATACTTGCAATTTTAGTTTTTTGCGTGGTTGGGATACTTTCGATTCCGAAACCATACAGCTGTAAATACATCGGAAACGGGAGTCGGAAGTACTTGAATATCAAAATCGCGCTGTTATTGTACTCAGGAACAGAAAAAAATTATAAATCTTCACTGCAACGATATTCTGGAGTTTCTCGGAAAACGGTCGAATTGATAGGAAAGCGTTGCTGGAAATACGGCCGTTTTTCATACTTTCCCAATTTCAATATATGGGGTGTCAAACGAAAGCGAGTGATGAGTAGAATTCTATACAAGTGCATTCAGGCAGCTTCGTGTGCCTGCAATTGCAGTTTTTTGCGTGGTTGGGATACGTTCGATTCAGAAACCATGCAGCTGTTAAATTATCGGAAACGGAGTCGGAAGCGCCTGAAAATCAAAATCGCGCTGCTATTGTACTCAGGAACATAAGACAATTAAAAATCTTCACTGCAACGATATTCTGGAGTTCCTCGGAAAACGATCGGATTGATAGAAGTGCGTTGCTGGAAAAACGGCCGTTTTTCACACTTTCTCCAATTTCAATATATGGGGTGTCAAACGAAAGCTAGTGATGAATGGAAACAATAAAAGTGCGTTCAGGCCGCTTTGCGATACCTGCAATTGCAGTTTTTGCGTGGTTGGGATACTTTTGATTCCGAAACCATACAGCTGTAAAATCGTCGAAAACGGGAGTCGGAAGCACTTGAATATCAAAATCGCGCTGTTATTGTACTGTGGAACATAAAAAAATTAAAGATCTTCAATGCAACGATATTCTGGAGTTCCTCGGAAAACGATCGGATTGCAAGGAGTGCGTTGCTGGAAAAACGGCCGTTTCTCATACTTTCTCCAATTTCAATATATGGGGTGTTAAACGAAAGCTCGTGATGGATAGAATTTATTAAATTGCATTCAGGCAGCTTCGCGATACCTGCAATTGCAGTTTTGTGCGTGGTTGGGATACTTTCGATTCCGAAACCATACAGCTGTAAAATTATCGAAAACGGAGTCGGAAGTGCCTGAATATCAGAATCGGGCTGTTATTGTACTCAGGAACATAAAAGAATTAAAGATCTTCACTGCAACGATATTTTGGAGTTCGTCGGAAAACGATCGGATTGCAAGGAGTGCTTTGCTGGAAAAACGGGCGTTTTTCATACTTTCTCCAATTTCAATATACGGGGTGTCAAACGAAAGCTAGTGATGAGTAAAATTCAATAAAATTGCATTCAGGTAGCTTCGTGATACCTGCAATCGCAGCTTTTCCGTGGTTGGGACACTTTTGGTTCCGAAACCATACAGCAGTAAAATTATCGGAAACGGAGTCGGAAGGGCCTGAATATCAAAATCGCCCTGTTATTATACTCAGGAACATCACAAAATTAATTATCTTCACTGGAACGATATTCTGGACTTCCTCGGAAACCGAACGGATTGATAGGAGTGCGTTGCTGGAAAAACGGCCGTTTTTATACTGTCTCCAATATCAATATATGGGGTGTCGAACGGAAGCTAGTGATGAGTAGAATTCAATAAAAGAGCATTCAGGCAGCTTCGCGATACCTGCAATTGCAGTTTTGTGCGTGGTTGGGATACTTTCAATTCAGAAACCATAAAGCTGTTAAATTATCGTAAACGGAGTCGGAAGCGCCTGAATATAAAAATCGCGCTGCTATTGTTCTCAGGAACATAAGAAAATTAAAAATCTTCACTGCAACGATATTCTGGAGTTCTTCGGAAAACAATCGAATATATAGGAGTGCGTTGCTGGAAAAACTGGCGTTTCTCATACTTTCTCCAATTTAAATACATGGGGTGTCAAACGAAAGCTAGTGATGAGTAGAATTCATTGAATTGCATTCAGGCAGCTTCGAGATACCTGCAATTGGCGTTTTTTGCGTGGTTGGGATAGTTTTGATTCCGAAACCATACAGCTGTAAAATCATCGCAAACGGGAGTCGGAAGTGCCTGAATATCTAAATCGCGCTGTTATTTTACTCAGAAACATAAAAAAATTAAGACTCTTCACTGCAACGATATTTCGAAGTTCCTCCGAAAACGATCGGATTGCAAGGAGTGCGTTGCTGGAACAACGGCCGTTTTTCATACTTTCTCCAATTTCAATATGCGGTGTGTCAAACGAAAGCTAGTGATGAGTAGAATTCAATAAAATTGCATTCAGGCAGGTTCACGATACAGGAATTGCAGCTTTTTGCTTGGTTGGGATAATTTTTGATTCCGAAACCATACAGCTGTTAAATTATTGGAAACGGAGTCGGAAACGCCTGAATATCAAAATCGCGCTGCTATTGTACTCAGGAACATAAGAAAACTAAGAATCTTCACTGAACGATATTCTGGAGTTCCTCGGAAAACGATCAGGTTGCAAGAAGTGCGTTGCTGAAAAAACGGCCGTTTTTCATTCTTTCTCCAATTTCAATATATGGGGTGTCAAACAAAAGCTAGTGATGAGTAGAATTCAATAAAAGTGCATTCATGCAGCTTCGCGATACCTGCAATTGCAGTTTTTTGCGTGGTTGGGAAACCTTTGAATCCGACATCATACAGCCGTAAAATTATCGGAAACGGGAATAGGAAGTGCCTGAATATCAAAACCGCACTTTGTTGTACTCAGGAACATTAAAAAATTAAAGATATTCACTAGAACGATATTCTGGAGTTCCTCGGATAACGATTGGATTGCAAGGAGTGCGTTGCTGGAAGAACGCCCGTTTTTCATACTTTCTCCAATTTTAATACATGGGGTGTCAAACGAAAGCTAGTGATGAGTGGAGTTCAATAAAATTGCATTCAGGCAGCTTCGCGATAACTGCAATTTGCAGTTTTTTGCGTGGTTGGCATACTTTTGATTCAGAAACCATACAGCTGTAAAATTATCGGAAACGGAGTCCGAAGTGCCTGAATATCAAAATCGTGCTGTTATTGTACTCAGGAACAGAAAAAAATTAAAGATCTTCACTGCAACGATATTCTGGAGTTACTCAAAAACGATCGGATTGCAAGGAGTGCGTTGCTGGAAAAACGGCCGTTTTTCATACTTTCTCCAAATTCAATATATGGGGTGTCAAACGAAAGCTAGTGATGAGTAGAATTCAATGAAAGTGAATTGAAGCAGCTTCGCGATACCTGCAATTGCAGTTTTTTGCGTGGTTGGCATACTTTTGATTCCGAAACCATACAGCTGGAAAATTATCGGAAACGGGAGTCGGAAGTGCTTGAATATAAAAACCGCGCTGTTGTTGTACTCAGCTACATACAAAATTAAAGGTATTCACCACAACGATATTCTGGAGTTCCTCGTAAAACGATCGGATTGCAAGAAGTGCGTTGCTGAAGAAACGGCCGTTATTCATACTTTCTCTGATTTCAATATATTGGGTGTCAAACGAATGCTAGTGATGAGTACAATACAATAAAAGAGAATTCAGGCAGTTTGGCGATACCTGTAATTGCAGTTTTTTGCGTGGTTGGGATACTTTTGATTCCGAAACCATACAGCTGTAAAATTGTCGGAAACGGGAGTCGGAAGTGCCTGAATATGAAAACCGCGCTGTTATTGTACTCAGAAACATAAAAAATTAAAGATATTCACTACAACGATTTGCTGGAATTGCTCGGAAAACGATCGGATTGCAAGGAGTGCGTTGCTGGAAAAACGGCTGTCTCTCATACTTTCTCCGATTTCAATATATGGGGTATCAAACGAAAGCTAGTGATGAGTAGAATACAATAAGAGCGAATTCAGGCAGCTTCGCGATACCTGCAACTGCAGTTTTTTTGAGTGGTCTTGATACTTTTGATCCCGAAATCATACAGCTGTAAAATTATCGGAAAGGCGAGTCGGATGTGCCTGAAAATAAAAACCGCGCTGCTATTGTACTCAGAAACAAAAGAAAATTAAAGATCTTCACTGCAACGATATTCTGGAGTTCCTCGGAAAACGATCGGATTGCAAGGAGTGCGTTGCTGGAAAAACGGCCGTTTTTCATACCTTCTCCAATTTCAATATGGGGGGTGTCAAACGAATGCTAGTGATGAGTAGAATTCAATAAAATTGCATTCAGGCAGCTCCGCGATACCTGCAATTGCAGTTTTATGCGTGGTTGGGATACTTTTGATTCAGAAATCATACAGCTGTAAAATTATTGGAAACGGGAGTCGGAAGTGCCTGAATATCAAAATCGCGTGGTTATTGTGCTCAGGCAATTAAAAAACTAAATATATAGTTTTTTGCGTGGTTGGGATACTTTTGATTCCGAAACCATGCAGCTGTAAAATTATCGGAAACGGGAGTCGGAAGGGCCTGGATATCAAAATCGCGCTGTTATTGTACTCAGGAACATTAAAAAATTAACGGTCTTCACTGCAACGATATTCTGGAGTTCCTCGGAAAACGATCGGATTGCAAGAAGTACGTTGCTGGAATAACGGCCGTTTTTCGTACTTTCTCCGTTTTCAGTATATGGGGTGTCAAACGAAAGCTAGTGATTAGCAGAACTCAATAAAATTGCATTTAGGCAGCTTCGCAATACCTGCAATTGCAGTAGTTTGCGTGGTTGGGATACTTTTGATTCCGAAACCATTAAGCTGTAAAATCATCGGAAACGGGAGTCGGAAGTGCCTGAATATCAAAATCGCGCTGTTGTTGTACTCAGGAACATGAAAAAATTAAAAATCTTCACTACAACGATATTCTGGAGTTCCTCGGAAAACGATCGGATTGCAAGGAGTGCGTTGCTGAAAAAACGGCCGTTTTTCATACTTTCTCCGCTTTCAGTATATGTGGTGTCAAATGAAAGCTAGTGATTAGTAGAAATCAATAAAATGCATTCAGGCAGCTTCGCGATACCTGCAATTGCAGTTTTTTGCGTGGTTGGGATACTTTTTATTCCGAAACCATACAGCTGTAAAATCATCGGAAACGGGAGTCGGAAGTGCCTGAATATCAAAATCTCGCTGTTGTTGTACTCAGGAACATAAAAAAATTAAAAATCTTCAATGCAACGATATTCTGGAGTTCCTCGGAATACGATCGGATTGCACGGATTGCGTTACTGGAAAAACGGCCGTTGTTCATACTTTCTCCGTTTTCAATATATGGGGTGTCAAACGAAAGCTAGTGATTAGTAGAACTCAATCAAATTGTATTCAGGCAGCTTCGCGATACCTGCAATTAAAGTTTTTTGCGTGGTCGGGATACTTTTGATTCCGAAACCATCCAGCTGTTAATTATCGGAAACGGAGTCGGAAGTGCCTGAATATCAAAATCGCGCTGCTATTGTACTCAGGAACAAGAAAAAATTAAAAACCTTCACTGCAACGATAACCTGGAGTTCCTCGGAAAACGATTGGATTGCAAGGAGTGCGTTGCTGTAACAACGGCCGTTTTTCATACTTTCGCCAATTTCAATACATGGGGTGTCAAACGAAAGCTAGTGATGAGTAGAACTCAATAAAATTGCATTCAGGCAGCTCCGCGATACCTGCAATTGCAGTTTTTTGCGTGGTTGGGATACTTTTGATTCCGAAACCATACAGCTGTAAAATTATCGGAAACGGGAGTCGGAAGTGCCTGAATATCAAAATCGCACTGTTATTGTACTCAGCAACATAAAAAAATTAAAGATCTTCACTGCAACGATATTCTGGAGTTTCTCGGAAAACGATCGGATTGCAAGGAGTGCGTTGCTGAAAAAACGGCCGTTTTTCATACCTTCTCCAATTTCAATATATGCGGTGTCAAACGAATGCTAGTGATGAATAGAATTCAATAAAAGTGAATTCAGGCAGCTTCGCGATACCTGCAATTGCAGTTTTTTGCGTGGTTGGGATACTTTTAATTCCGAAACCATACAGCTGTAAAATTATCGGAAACGGGAGTCGGAAGCACCTGAATATCAAAATCACGCTGCTATTGTACTCAGGAGCATAAGAAAATTAAATATCTTACGTGCAACGATATTCTGGAGTTCCTCGGAAAATGATCGGATTGCAAGGAGTGCGTTGCTGGAAAACGGCCGTTTTTCATACGTTCTCCAAATCCAATATATGGGGTGTCAAACGGAAGCTTGTGATGAGTAAAATTCAACAAAATTCCATTCAGGAAGCTTCGCGATACCTGCGATTGCAGTTTTGTGCGTGGTTGGGATACTTTTGATTCCGAAACCATACAGCGAATCCTCTTCAAGTTGAACTTATTATCAACTCTATTGATCCTAACGTTGGACCTGGGCCGGATGGCATTCCCAGTTTCTTTATTAAAGCATTAGCATCTACCATTAGCTTTCCACTTTCATTGCTTTTCAATCTAAGTTTGACAACAGGTCACATGCCAGATTGCTGGAAGATTGCTAATGTTACTCCAATACACAAAAGTGGTGACCCGACCATGGTGGAGAATTACCGCCCTATCTCAAAATTTTCATCCTTTTCTAAAATTTTAGAACGAATTGTCCACCTAGAGCTCTATTCTTCTCTTTGTTCCCAAATAGCTCCTGAGCAGCATGGTTTTGTGCCAAATCGTTCTACCATAACCAATCTCTTGGAACTTACGGACACTGTGGCGGTAGCCTGAAATGATAGTCTTCAAGTGGATACTATCTACACTGATTTCTTTAAGGCATTTGACACTGTCAACCATGACATTCTTATTTGCAAATTGCAGCATTATGGTGTGAGTGGCTCCGTTTTGTCATGGTTAACTTCATACCTAGCTTCTAGAACATGCCAAGTTTTCATTGATGACTCGGTTTCTAAGTCATTTCATCCCTGCTCTGGAGTTCCACAAGGTTCGATCTTAGGTCCGTTCCTTTTCACCATGTTTATCAATGATCTCCCATCAGTGTTTAACTCTTCCTGTCTCTTATTTGCGGATGATTCGAAGATCTACAGAGTAATCAACTCGCCTGCTGACTGTCATATTCTCCAAAACGATCTGTTATCTCTGTCTTCTTGGTGTAAGGCTAACCTTTTGAATTTAAATGTACCAAAATGCCACAAAATGTCGTTTTCGTTGAAAAGTTCATCAATATCCCATTCCTATTTACTGAATCAAACTCCTCTAACAGTAGTGGATCAGGTGAAAGACTTAGGGGTTATCTTCGACCCAAAGCTCAAATTTAACCTTCACATTATAAACTTAGTCACTAGAGCTTCCCGTGTTTCGGGTTTTGTTCTTAGGCATACTTCTATTTTTTCTAACCCTAAGTCTGCTATCAAACTATTTATCTGTATCGTACGTTCCCTTCTTGAATACTGTTCTCAAATTTGGTCACCTCACAATAATTATCTGATTGTTCTCCTTGAATCTGTCCAGAGGAAGTTCACCCGTTTTCTATTTTTCAAATTCAAAATCCCTTATGCGACCTACGAAAATCGCCTGTCCTTCCTTCAGATTCCTTCTCTTGAAATTCGCAGATTGATACTTGATGAATGTCTTCTCTTTAAAATATGTAACCGCCTTACGGATACAAATCTTGATTCTCGAATTTATTATAGGCTAAATCTGCGCTCGGGTAGAAATGCTAGTATCTTTCTTGTACCCTTTGCTCGGATTAACCCGTACTTCCATTCTCCACTGCTAAGGCTACCTCGCAATCATGATCGTCTACAAATTGGTCCTTTTCCTCGTTCTCTTTATTCACTTAAACAAAAACTTATTAGTTTACTAATTTGTTAATTTTGTGTGTTTTTTAGTATATACTTCACCATTTGTATTAGAGGTAACTCTGTTAATGGCAACATAAATAAATAAATAAATAAATAATAAAGCTCTAAAACCGTCGGAAACGGGAGTCAGAAGTGCCTGAATATCAAAATCGCGCTGTTATCGTACTCACAAACATAAATAAATAAAGATCTTTACTGCAACGATTTTCTGGAGTTCCTCGGAAAACGATCGGATTGTAATGAGTGCGTTGCTGGAAAAACGGCCGTTTTTCATACTTTCTCCAATTTCAATATATGGGGTGTCAAACCAAAGCGAGTGATGAGTAGAATTCATTAAGATTATATTCAGGCAGCTTCGCGATACTTGCAATTGCAGTTTTTTGCGTGGTTGGGATACTTTTGATTCCGAAAACATACTGCTGTAAAATCGTCGGAAACGGGAGTCGGAAGTAACTGAATATCAAATTCACGCTGCTATTGTTCTCAGGAACATAAACAAATTAAAAATCTTTACTGCAACGATATCCTGGAGTTCCTTGTTGAATGATCGCATTGATGGGAGTGCGTTGCTGGAAAAACGGCCTTGTCTCATACCTTCTCCATATCAATATATGGGGTGTCAAACGAAAGCTAGTGATTAGTAAAATTCAATGAAATTGCATCCAGGGACCTTCGCGATACCTGCAATTGCAGTTTTTGCGTGGTTGGGATACTTTTGATTCCGAAACCATACAGCTGTAAAACCGTCGGAAACGGGAGTCGGAAGTGTCTGAATATCAAAATCGCGCTGTTATCGTACTCAGGAACATAAATAAGTTAAAGATCTTTACTGCAACGATATTCTGGAGCTCCTCGGAAAACGATCGGATTGCAATGAGTGCGTTGCTGGAAAAACGGCCGTTTTTCATACTTTCTTCGTTTTCAATTTATGGGGTGTAAAACGAAAGCTAGTGATGAGAAGAATTCAATAAAATTGCATTCAGGCAACTTCGCGATACCTGCATCTGCAGTTTTTTGCGTGGTTGCGACACTTTTGAGTCCAAAACCATACAGCTGTAAAATTATCGGAAACGGAGTCGAAAGTACCTGAGTATCAAAATCGCACTGTTATTGTACTCAGGGACATAAAAAATTAAAGATCTTCACTGCAACGATAGTCTGGAATTCCTCGGATAACGATCGGATTGCAAGGAGTGCGTTGCTGGAAAAACGGCCGTTTTTCACACTTTCTCCAATTTCAATATATGGGGTGTCAAACCAAAGCTAGTGATGAGTAGAATTCATTAATATTATATTCAGGCAGCTTTGCGATACTTGCAACTGCAGTTTTTTGCGTGGTTGGGATACTTTTGATTCCGAAACCTGACAGCTGTAAAACTATCGGAAACGGGACTCGGACGTGCCTGAATATCAAAATCGCGCTGTTATTATACTCAGGAACATAAAAAAATTAAAGATCTTCTCTGCAACGATATTTTGGTGTTCCTCGGATAACAATTGGACTGCAAGGAGTGCGTTGCTGGAAAACCGCCGTTCTTCATACTTTCGCCAATTTCATAATATGGGGCGTCAAACGAAATCTAGTGATGAGTAGAATTCTTTGAAAGTGCGTTCAGGCAGCTTCGCGATACCTGCAATTGCACTTTTGTGCGTGGTTGGGATACTTTTGATTCCGAAACCATACAGCTGTAAAACCGTCGGTAACGGGAGTCGCAAATGCCTGAATATCAAAATCGCACTCTTATTGTACTCAGGAACATAAAAAAATTAAAGATCTTCACTGCAACGTTATTCTGGAGTTCCTTGGAAAACGATCGGATTGATAGGAGGGCGTTGCTGGAGAAATGGACGTTTTTCATACTTTCTCCAATTTCAATATATGGGGTGTCAAACGAAAGCTATTGATGAGTAGAATTCAATAAATGTGCATTCAGGCAGCTTCGCGATACCTGCAACTGCAGTTTTTTGCGTGGTTGGGATACTTTTGATTCCGAAACCATACAGTTGTAAAACCGTCGGAAACGGGAGTCGGAAGTGCCTGAATATCAAATCCACGCTGTTGTTGTACTCAGGAACATAAAAATATTAAAAATCTTCACTGCAACAATATTCTGGTGTTCCTGAGAAAACGATTAGATTGCAAGGAGTGTGTTGCTGGAAAATCAGCCGGTTCTCATACTTTCTCCAATTTCAATATATGGGGGGTCAAACGAAAGCTAGTGATGAGTAGAATTCAATTAAGTTGCATTCAGACAGCTTGACAATACATGCAATTGGGGTTTTTTGCGTGGTGCCTGAATATCAAAATCGCGCTGCAATTGTTCTCATGAACATAAAAAAATTAAAAATCTTCACTGCAACGATAATCTGGAGTTCCTCGAAAAACAATCGGATTGCAAGGAGTGCGTTGCTGGAAAAACGGCCGTTTTTCATACTTTCTTCAATTTCAATATACGGGGTGTCAAACGAAAGCAAGTGATGAGTAGACTTCATTTAATTGCGCTCAGGCAGCTTCGCGATACCTGCAATTGCAGTTTTTTTGGGTGGTTGGGATACTTTTGATTCCGAAACCATACAGCGGTAAAATCATCGGAAACGGGAGTTGGAAGTGCCTGAATATCAAAATCACGCTGTTGTTGTACTAAGGACCATAAAAAACTTAAAACTCTTCACTTCAACGATATTCTTGAGTTCCTCGGAAAACGATCGGATTGCCAGGAGTGCGTTGATGAAAAATCGGCCGTTTTTCATTCTTTGTCCGATTTTAATATATGGGGGTGTCAAACGAAAGCTAGTGATGAGTAGGATTCCATAAAAATTCATTCAGGCAGCTTCGCGATACCTGCAATTATAGTTTTGTGCGTGGTTGGGATACTTTTCGTTCCGAAACCATACAGGTGTAAAATTCTCGGAAACGGAGTCCGAAGTGCCTAAATATCATAATAGCGCTGCTATTGTACTCAGGAACAGAAAAAAAATTAAAGATCTCTACTGCAACGATATTCTGGAGTTCTTCGGAAAACAATCGGATTGATAGAAGTGCAATGCTGGAAAAACGGCCGTTCTTCATACTTTCTCCAATTTCAATATATGGGGTGTCAAACGAAAGCTAGTGATGAGTGAAATTCATTAAAAGTGCATTCAGGCAGCTTCGCCATACCTGCAATTGCAGTTTTGTGCGTGGTTGAGATACTTTCGATTCCGAAACCATACAACTTTAAAATTATCGGAAACGGAGTCGGAAGTGCCTGAATATAAAAATCGCACTGCTATTGTACTCAGGAACAAGAAAACATTCATAATCTTCACTGCAACGATATTCTGGAGTTCCTCGGAAAACTATTGGAATGCAAGGAGTGCGATGCTGGAAAAACGGCCGTTTTTCATACTTTCTCCAATTTCAATATATGGGGTGTCAAACGAAAGCTAGTGATGAGTAGAATTAAATTAAATTGCATTCAGGCAGCTTCGCGATACCTGCAATTGCAGTGTTTTGGGTTGTTGGGATTTTTTTGCTTCCGAAACCATAAAGCTGTAAAATCATCAGTTTTGCGTGGTTGGGATAATCTTGATTCCGAAACCATACAGCTGTTATATTATCGGGAACGGAGTCGGAAGCGCCTGAATATCAAATTTGTGCTGCTATTGTACTCAGGAACATAAGGAAACTAAGAATCTTCACTGCAACGATATTCTGGAGTTCCTCGGAAAACGTTCGGATTGATAGAAATGCGTTGCTGGAAAAACGGCCGTTCTTCACACTCTCTCCAATTTCAATATATGGGGTGTCAAACGAAAGCTAGTGATGAGTAGAATTCATTGAAAGTGCATTCAGCCAACTTGGCGATAGCTGCAATTGCAGTTTTGTGCGTGGTTGAGATACTTTTGATTCCGAAACCACACAGCTTTATAGCCGTCGGAAATGGGAGTCGGAAGTGCCTGAATATCAAAATCGCGCTGTAGTTGTTCTCATGAACATAAAAAAATTAAAAATGTTCACTGCAACAATATTCTGGAGTTCCTCGGAAAACGATCGGATTGCAAGGAGTGCGTTGCTGGAAAAACGGCCGTTTTTCATACTTTCTCCAATTTCAATATATGGGGTGTCAAACGGAAGCTAGTGATGAGTAGAATTCAATAAAATTGCATTCAGGCAGCTTCGCCATACCTGCAATTGCAGTATTTTGGGTTGTTCGGATACTTTTGCTTCCGAAACCATAAAGCTGTAAAATCATCGGAAACGGGAGTCGGAAGTGCCTGAATATCAAAATCACGCTGTTGTTGTACTCAGGAACATAAAAAACTTAATAATCTTCACTGCAACGATATTCTGGAGTTCCTTGGAAAACGATCGGATTGCAAGGAGTGCGTTGCTGGAAAATCGGCCGTTTTTCATTCTTTGTCCGATTTCAATATATGGGGGTGTCAAACGAAAACTAGTGATGAGTAGAATTCCATAAAAATTCATTCAGGCAGCTTCGCGATACCTGCAATTGCAGTTTGTTGTGAAGTTGGGATACTTTTGATTCAGAAACCATACAGCTGTAAAATCATCGGAAACGGAGTTGCAAGTGCCTGAATATCAAAAGCGCGCTGCGATTGTACTCAGGAACATGCAAAAATTAATAATCTTCACTGCACCCATATTTTGCAGTTCCTCGGAAAACGATCGGATTGCAAGGAGTGCGTTGCAGGAAAAACGGCCGTTTTTCATACTTACTCCAATTTCAGTATATGGGGTGTCAAACGAAAGCTAGTGATGAGTAGAATTCATTAAATTGCATTCAGGCAGCTTCGCGGTACCTGCAATTGCAGTTTTTTGCGTGGTTGTGATACTTTTGATTCCGAAACCATGCAGCTGTAAAATCATCGGGAACGGGAGTCGGAAGCACCTGAATATCAAAATCACGCTGCTATTGTACTCAGGAGCATAAGAAAACTAAATATCTTATATGCAACGATATTCTGGAGTTCCTCGGAAAACGATCGGATTGCAAGGAGTGCGTTGCTGGGAAAATGGCCGTTTTTCATACGTTCTGCAATTTCAATATATGGGGTGTCAAACGAAAGCTAGTGATGAGCAGAATTCAATAAAAGTGCATTCAGGCAGCTTGGCGATACCTGGAAACGCAGTTTTTTGCGTGGTTGGGATACTTTTGATTCCGAAACCATACAGCTGTAAAATCATCGAAAACGGGAGTCGGAAGCACCTGAATATCAAAATCACGCTGCTATTGTACTCAGGAGCATAAGAAAACCTAATATCTTATATGCAACGATATTCTGGAGTTCCTCGGAAAACGATCGGATTGCAAGGAGTGCGTTGCTGGGAAAACGGCCGTTTTTCACACGTTCTCCAATTTCAATATATGGGGTGTCAAGCGAAAGCTAGTGATGAGCAGAATTCAATAAAAGTGCATTCAGGCAGCTTCGCGATACCTGCAATTGCAGTTTTTTGCGTGGTTGGGATACTTTTGATTCCGAAACCATACATCTGTAAAATCAGGGGAAACGGAGTTGGAAGTGCCTGAATATCTAAATCGCGCTGCTATTGTACTCAGGAACATAACCAAATTAAAAATCTTCACAGCAGCGATATCCTGGAGTTCCTCGGTGAATGATCGGATTGATAGGAGTGCGTTGCTGGAAAAACCGCCTTTTCTCATACCTTCTCCATATCAATATATGGGGTGTCAAACGCTAGCTAGTCATTAGTAGAATTCAATAAAATTACATTCAGGCAGCTTCACGATACCTGCGATTGCAGTTTGTTGTGTGGTTGGGATGCTTTTGATTACGGAATCATATAGCTGTAAAATCATCGGAAACGGAGTTGGAAGTGCCTGAATATCAAAATTGCGCTGCTATTGTTCTCAGAAACATGCAGAGATTAATAATCTTCACTGCAACGATATTCTGCAGTTCCTCGGAAAACGATCGGATTGCAAGGAGTGCGTTGCAGAAACAACGGCCGTTCTTCATACTTACTCCAATTTCAGTATATGGGGTGTCAAACGAAAGCTAGTGATGAGTAGAATTCATTAAATTGCATTCAGGCAGCTTCGCGATACCTGCAATTGCAGTTTTTTGCGTGGATGGGATACTTTTGATTCCGAAACCATACAGCTGTGAAATTATCGGAAACGGGAGTCGGAAGTGCCGGAATATAAAAATCGAACAGTTATTTTACTCAGGGACATAAAAAACTAAAGATCGTCACTGCAACGATATTCTGGGGTGCCTTGGACGACGATCGGATTGATAGGAGTGCGTTGCTGGAAAACGGCCGTTTTTCATTACTTCCTCCAATTTCAATATATGGGGTGTCAAATGAAAGCTAGTGATGAGTAGAATTCAATAAATTGCATTCAGGCAGCTTTGCGGTACCTGCAATTGCAGTTTTTTTGCGTGGTTGGGATACTTTTGATTCCGAAACCATGCAGATGTAAAATCATCGGAAACGGGAGTCGGAAGTGACTGAATATCAAAATCACGCTGTTATTAGTCTCATGCACATAGAAAAATTAAAGATCTTCACTGCAACGATATTCTGGAGTTCCTCGGAAGAAGATCTTATTGCAAGGAGTGCAATGCTGGAACAACGGCCGTTTTTCATACTTTCTCCAATTTCAAAATCAGGGACGTCAAACGAAAGCTAGTGATGAGTAAAATTCAATGAAATTGCATTCAGGCAGCTTCGCGATACCTGCGATTGCAGTTTTTTGCGTGGTCGGGATACTTTTGATTCCGAAACCACACAGCTGTGAAACCGTCGGAAACGGGAGTTGGAAGTGCCTGAATATCAAAATCGCGCCGTTTTTGTACTCAGGAACATAAAAAAATTAAAGATCTTCACTGTAACGATATCCTGGAGTTCCTCGGAAAACGATCGGATCGCAAGGAGTGCGTTGCTGGAAAAACGGCCTTTTTTCATACTTTCTGGAATTTCAATATATGGGGTGTCAAACGAAAGCTAGTGATGAGTAAAACTCCATAAAATTGCATTCAGGCAGCTTCACGATACCTGCAATTGCAATTTTTTGCGTGGTTGGGATACTTTCGATTTGGAAACCATACAGCTGTAAAATCATCGGAAACGGGAGTCGGTAGTGGCTGAATATCAAATTCGCGCTGCTATTGTAGTCGGGAACATAAAAAAAAAAGTAAACCGACTTCGGAATGCCCTAAAAAGGATGAAATAAATTTTTTGGAAGCGGTGCCATATCACATTTTCCCCCATTCTTTTGTGATGGTGCAGATTTTGGAAGTATCTATGTACAAATGGGGAAATTGATTTGGCACAGCTTCCAAAAAATTTATTTCATCCTTTTTAGGGCATTCCGAAGTCGGTTTTCTTTTTTTCTAAAAGTTTTTTATTTCGCCCTTTTTAGTGGCAAATTGTTTCATTTCAAACCATTCAAAACTCAGAGTCTTGAATACATTGTACCATGTTCTCGTATATTAAAATATAATTTTTTACTGCAATGCAAAAACCACTACGGCTAAAATCTGCAGCGTTCACAGGAATCGAATTTAACTCTGGTACATTTAATCCATGATCTCACCAAAGTCTACCTTGAATTTAGATTTCATCATAATCCAATATGAATTGAAGCTTTGAGAAATTTTCGAATTTTGAACTTTGCATAGCCCGCCATTTTTATATTTTGAACTGACCCTGAAGTGCTTTTTTATCGTTCAACTTTTTTCGACCTTTGAGCGACCGCCATTTCGTTTCAAATTGTTCAAGTTTGGATTTTTTTATATCACACAATTGAATAAATCTTTGTACTAGTTTTGATACAAACTGGAGCTATACTTTGGCCAGAACAGAAATATTGCTGAAAATTTGGAGACAATCGAAGCAAAAGCACACACATACACGCACATAGCCATATATATATATATATATATATATATATATATATATATATATATATATATATATATATAGATATGATACATATATATATATATATATATATATATATATATATATATATATATATATATATATATATATATACAAATATATATACATATACATCCATACGCACATATATGTATATATATATATATATATATATATATATATATATATATATATATATATGTGTGTGTGTGTGTGTGTGTGTGTGTGTGTGTGTGTATGTGTAGACATATGTATTTATATATGTAAACATAAGTTTTCTCCACAATCAATCTCAAGAAATTAACATATAAAGATCCTTCTTAAGCTTATCACTCGTTTACGTTTATTCGATACTCATCGCCTTCGTTTTCAGTTACATATGGCACCTAATTTTTATGAAAGTTTCAAGAAAATCATACCATATAGTTCAATGAAAACTCGGCTTTGCATTTTCATCTTCATCTGTACAGTTATGATCAATTATAGCAGGAAATGTATCCCTTTTTAGGTTGCGATTAGCGCCGGTTTTTAGTATGGAAATCACTAATTTTAGATTTCTGTGCATATGTTGTAATGTAGATATAATATTAACCGGAAGGTAACAATTCAACTCTATAATTTGCAATCACTCACTCCTTATTATTTCATCGGGAAATTTTATAATCCTATATGTAACGTTTACGTCTAAGGATGTAAGCAGGATCCTATACCAAGCTCATTAGTAAGCAAAGAATGAATGCGGAAGAGAAAAGCATCCTGAAATGTTCCCTTTAACTGTTGTATTTATGCTGCACCTAGAATTAATTTATTGGTTATTTCCGGTAGAAATTATGGAATAAAATGTACCATTTATGCTTAGAAATTAAGGATACTGATCATTTTTACCATCCGTCACCAAAGGACTCAGTATCTCCAACAAATCCTTGCAGAGTTCCAACTAATTGGCACTTTTCGTACGAAATATCATTTAAATTTAATTTCTTCACATCAATGTATCATATTTAACTGTTAATATCTACAGAGTCCTTTGGAGGATTTTAATTCTATTCCGATGCATTTTAGTTCGATATGTTGTCTTTCATTTGAAACCTCTACAATCAAAATCCTTACACGCGTCGATCAGTTATGCTGAAAAATCGGGATGAAAGTCGGAATTTTTTTAGTTTTAACGGTAAAAGTCCTTTCCTGTAACTTGAATTTTTTATCCTTTAAACGGGACCTAACTGGAAAAAAGACGTATCATTTGCCAAAAACACGACTCTTCTATCTATCTCCGTTTAAAAGTTATGCGTGAACATACAAAAAAAAAACAGCAAAAAAAAAAAATATACGCAATGAATTGATAACCTTCTTTCTTTTGGAAGTCGGTTAAAAATTAAATATCTTCACTGCAACGATATTCTGGAGTTCTTTGGAAAACGATCGGATTGATAGGAATGCGTTGCTGGAAAAACGGCCGTTTTTTATACTTTCTCTAATTGCAATATATGCACTTCGTTAAAAGTGCTTTCAAGCAGCTTCGCGATACCTGCAATTGCAGTTTTTTGCGTGGTTGGGATACTTTTGATCCCGAAATCATTCAGCTGTAAAATTATCGGAAACCGGAGTCGGAAGTTCCTGAATATCAAAATGGCACTGTTATTGTACTCAGGGACATAAAAGTTTTGAAGATCTACACTGCAACGATATTCTAGACTTCCTTGAAAAACGATCGGATTGATAGGAGTGCGTTGATGGAAAATCGGCCGTTTTTCATACTTTCTCCAATTTCAATATATGGGGTGGGGTGTCAAACGAAAGCTAGTGATGAGTAGAATTCATTAATTCAGGCAGCTTCGCGATACCAGCAATTACAGTTATTTGCGTGGTTGGGATACTTATGATTCCGAAACCATACAGCTCTAAAGCCGTCGGAAATGGGAGTCGGAAGTGCCTGGATATCAAAATCACGCTGTTATTGTACTCGGGAACATAAAAAAATTAAATATTTTCACTACAAAGATATTCTAGATTTCCTCGGGAAACGATCGGATTGCAAGGAGTGCGTTGCTGGAAACCCGACCGTTATTCATACGTTCTCCAATTTCAATATATGGGGTGTCAATTGAAAGCTAGTGATGAGTAGAACTCACTAAAAGTGCATTCAGGCAGCTTCGCGATACCTGCAATTACAGTTATTTTCGTGGTTGGGATTATTTTGATTCCGAAACCATACAGGTGTAAAACCGTCGGAAACGGGAGTCGGAAGTGCCTGGATATCAAAATTGCGCTGTTATTGTACTCAAAAACATGAAAAAATTAATAATCTTCACTGCAACGATATTCTAGAGTTCCTCGGGAAACGATCGGATTGCAAGGACTGCGTTGCTGGAAAAACGGCCGTTTTTTATACGTTCTCCAATTGCAATATATGGGTTGTCAAACGAAAGCTAGTGATGAGTGGAATTCAGTAAAAGTGCATTCAGGCAGCTTCGCGATACCTGCCATTGCAGGTTTTTGCATGGTTGGAATACTTTTGATTCCGAAACCATACAGCTGTAAAATTATCGGAAATGGCGTCGAAAGTGTCTGAGTATCAAAATTGTGCTGCTATTTTGCTCAGAAACATAAGAAAATCAAAAATCTTCACTGCTATGATATTCTGGAGTTCCTCGGAAAACGATCGGATTGATACAAGTGCGTTGCTGGAAAAACGGCCGTTTTTTATACCTTCTCCAATGTCAATATATGGGGTGTCAAACGAAAGCTAGTGGTGAGTATAATCCAATAAAATTGCATTCAGGCAGCTTCGCGATACCTGCAATTGCAGGTTTTTGCGTGGTTGGGATATTTACTTTAGAATGTGTTATTATCAAAATCTCTCTCCCTCATAATACAGAGTTCTTGATTTTGTCCATTTACATTCCTTGTGATTCACCTTGAACTGTTTATGAGACGTTTTTTGTTGATCTTTCCTCTTATCTAATTTTGCGACATCCTCACGCCAAAATATTGGTTTGCGGGGATTTTAGCTTACCATACATAGAGTGAGAAAATTATACTATTCCTTCAATCTCGTCAGTTGATCCTTTTTCTATAACCCTGTCATCTTTCCTATCTCATTGCTCCTTCTCTCAATTGAACCATATCCGCAATCCTAATGGTCGTCTCCTTGACCTTGTTCTATCAAATGTTCCAGTTGGCTACTTATCTGTATCTCAAGCCTTACATCCGTATGTTCCTCCTGATCGGCACCATCCTCCTTTATCTATAGATCTTGTAGTCGATGAAATTAAATTTAGCAAACCTTATCCTGCTCCAAAACTTAACTTTGTTAAAGCTAACTATGAAGCTATTAATACAGAATTACTTTCAGTCAACTGGCTAGATTTCTTTAGAGGCCTAAATTGTGAGGCTGCTTTGGATAAATTTTACATATATATTGTCGCGTGTTATGGTTCGCGGCCAATAATTTAATGTTCCGGGAAAGTGAAAACGCAATGTCTTTGAAATTAAATTAAAAGAGTTTATTTGATCGTCAAAAATGCACAATCACTTCACTAACCATTTCACAACTTTAATTTTCACTATTAAAATTCTACCTTCCACTTGTCCATAAATTTCTATCGCAATTGTTTACTAAAATCACCTCACACTCAAACAATCAATATCGCCTGTACTTCGCGTATCGCAGTTTTCTATCGCGGTGGTAATGAATGATCCCCCCATTCATTCAGCTCGCCTTTATATAGGGTATCTAATCATTCAACTCAGTTCTCGTACATTGGTGAATTAGCGGGAACATTCCAGCATGAATGAATGGAGCACTGACTCACTTTCAGATGTTGTTTATGCTTGTAAGGTTCTCGTGGTTTCGAGTAAATTCGTTTTGTTGATGTTCTTAATTGTTGTGAAAACACTTGCGACAGTAGCTCGCAGAATTATTTGTACATGTAACACTGCCCCCACCACAGTTCTTTTCGCCCCGAAAAGATGTGTCGCTATTTGTAGTCAATTCTCCCTGGTTGTAATATGGGGCAAGACGGTCCAGATGCACGATTTTCATTTTAGCTCTCGGCTTGCGATGTTTCTGTATTCGGTATACGAAGTCGTTGATTCGCTTTGTAGCTCGGTATGGTCCCTCCCAATTATGTTGCAACTTTGGAGACCTACCCTTTCGCCATTGCGGGTTATAAAGCCACACCAAGTCATCTTGCTGGAAGCCAGTAGAATTAGCCTTTAGATCATACCTGGTCTTCATGCGGATGTATCTGGTTCAACCGTTGTCTTAGATCACTTGCGTACTCCGAGATGGTTTGGGGTTTCTCAGGGCGTGTTCCAAACTTTATGTCGGTTGGCAGACGAATAATCTTTCCAAAAATGACTTTGGCTGGGGCTTGGCCCGTCGATGCATGTTCGGCAGCTCTGTACGCCATTAAAAATAGCGGGATATGTTGGTCCCAGTTCCTTTGGTTCTCGTCAACCATCTTGGCCAGGTGTTTATTGAGCGTGCCGTTGAAACGTTTGACCATTCCATCGGATTGGAGATGCAGCGGTGTTGTCCTCGTTTTCCGTATTCCCAGTAGTTCACACATTTCACCAAAAACTAGTGACTCAAAGTTTCGGCCTTGATCTGAATGTAATTCGCAAGGTACGCCGTACCTACTAACCCAATTTAACACTAGCTGTTTGGCTACGCTAGTTGCTTCCTGGTTGGGAATGGGGTAGACCTCGGGCCACTTGCTGAAATAATCGGCTACAACCAGCGTGTATCGATTTCCCCATTCAGATTCAGGAAAGGGACCTGCGATGTCAACAGCAATCCTTTCAAACGGTACCCCCACTTTATAGGTTTGCATTTGTCCTCTCAGTCGTCGCTTTGGGTCTTTGACGGAAGCGCAAATTGTCATCTGCGGCACCAGTCCTCTACATCTTCTTGAGTGTGGAGCTAGTAGAACCTCCTTCCACTCAGGCCGCCCAGTCGTCTCCTTCCATATGAGCAATGGTCCGATGTCTTCAACGGCTAACTGGGCATTTCGAATCTCTTCCGGTGACCAACCTTCATCGAATTCGGCCGTTATCAATCGCAGATCAACGAGCGGTTCCTTTTCCTCAATTCGTCAGCAATGCTTGCAGTTAGCTGGATATGGACGGCGGGATAGGGCGTCAGCATTTCCATGAGCTCCGCCCTTCCGATGAACAATTTTGTAGTCGTATGACTGCAATCTTTCGATCCTTCTCGCAACTTGTCCCTCGGGGTTTTTGAAGTTGAGCAGCCATCTCAGTGATGCATGGCCCGTTCGAAGAACAAATTTCTGGCCATATAGGTACTTGTGGAACCGCTTGGTGGCCTCTACTATAGCTAATAACTCCTTCCTGGTCACGCAGTAGTTCCTCTCACTTTTTGAAAGAACTCGACTGTAATACGAGAGGACTCTTTCTTCGCCATCGATCTGCTGGGAGAGTACAGCTCCAATACCGCCATTGCTTGCATCGGTGTCAACTACAAACATTTTTCCGGGTTTCGGATACGCCAGCACGGGTGATTCACACAGCTTTTCCTTCATGGTCTCAAAGGCTAACTGGCATTGTTCATTCCAGACATACGGACGATTTTTCTCGGTTAGCTGATGGAGACACTTAGCTATTTTGGCAAAGTCTTTGACGAATCTTCAATAGTAGGTTGCCAGACCCAGAAAACTTCGTAGTTGGCGCTTGTCGTTTGGTGTTGGCCAGCTCTTCACGGCTTCAATTTTCTCAGGGTCTATTTTGACCCCTTCTGCTGATACGACGTGTCCCAGGTATTTTACTTCAGCTGCGAAAAGAGTACACTTGTCGGGATCAAGCTTCAAATTTGCCAGTCGCAATCGGGAGAAAACCTCTTCTAAGTTCCGCACATGCTCTTCGAACGTTCTTCCAATGACGATGATGTCATCTAGGTACACCAAGCAGAATTTTCAGGTTAGACCACGTAGCACGTATTCCATCAAGCGTTCGAAAGTGGCTGGAACACTGCAAAGCCCAAACGGCATCACCACAAATAGCCACAATCCGGTCCCAACTGAAAATGCGGTCTTCTCTCGGTCCTTCTTGTCAATTTCTACCTGCCAGTAGCCACTCTTGAGATCGAGTGTAGAAAACCATTTTACGTCGGCTAAACTGTCCATGATGCCATCGATGCGTGGAAGCGGGTAACTATCTTTCTTAGTGACGTCGTTAAGCTGCCTATAGTCGACACAAAAGCGAGTGCTTCCATCCTTTTTCTTTACTAGAACTACAGGCGCGGCCCATGGACTGACAGAAGGTTCAATAACGCCTTGTTTTTCCATGTCCGAGATCAGCGCGCTCACTTCTCCTTGTTTGGCTATAGGGAGACGTCTTGGTGCTTGTCGAACCGGCTTGGCTCCCTGTGTATCTATGACGTGAGTTACCAGACTCGTTCGGCCGTGGTCATCCGGGCTTGTTGAGAAGATGTCACTGTACTTGGTGACCAGATTAGAGGCTCGTTTGAATAGCTGTACTGGCAATTCGACCTGCTTCAATATTGCGGACGTAGATTCCCGGGCTTTGTCTGTGTCTTGGCTTCTATTCCAATGATGGTCGTGAGTAGCTTCCAAAGAGGTGATGGTGGAAACAGGCTGGCAGCTGCCGATGACTTCTCCCGCTTTGATGCTCGTGGTTGAGTCTGCGGTGTTAAGAACTCGAACCGGCACATATCCGTTCCTTAAAGATCTTACAAGGCTTCGTCCTACAATCAAACTGCGCAATGCGGACGTCCTCGTTGGCTCTATCAGATACGATCGGTGGTCTCCAGAATCACCATCAAGCTTGGCCCGTACAATGCTTTCGGAAGAATTTGGTACATCAGTGTCAGTACATACCACTTCATTAATCTTGGGAATTTGGACGCTGGGATCCTCCATCAGTACTTCGACATTCTGCCATTTCAATACACGTTTGCCCAAACCCAACGTAATTCCATGTGGTCGCAGAAAATCCATTCCAAGAATGCGGTCATCCATAATGTTTGGACCAGAAAATTATGTCGGAACACAAGGTCTCCCAACTGTATCTGGAGGTTGACCTCTCCATGAACAGGTGCAGTTTCTCCCGTAGCTGTCCGTAGTGAGAAATCCTGCCCTTGTGAAGTTGTTGCTGTCTAACTAGGTCTTGTCGGATAATCGATCGGGTTGCACCAGTGTCGATTGTTATGGTGCAGTGTTCTCCGTCAACTTGACCCGGAAGGCATAAGTCCGCTTCTCCACGATGTAGTCTTGACACGGTGATGGTGGTGCTGGGGACGTCGATCCTCCTAGCCAACCTCTGCCCCACGAAGTTGACTCTTACATGTTCCCCGACCCCTCTGTTTGAAGGGTTTCCATTCTGGGCTCCTGACTCGGTCTGGATCTCCTCCTAGCTGCACACCCTGGACAATAGCTCGGTTTTCTTCACTTCTTGCAGTCTCTTTGCAGGTGCTCCTTCTCTCCGCAATTCCAGCATCTAGGCGCACCATTTACATGCGGGTCTCGCTCAATTTCCACGCGCTCACACCTGCACTCGTTCGTCGCTACCTCACGAGCCCGAGCAGTGGCCCGAGTCACATTTTTCGCTGCCTCAAAGTTCAGACTGTAAGCCAATGCGTCCTTAGCCGTTTGCTTTTGGGCTAAACGCACGGCTTGTTGCAATTCCGGGTCCTTTAAGGCGCTGATAAATGCTTCTGTCGCTGCATCATCTCGACGTTCTGGGTCGTAGGCTGAATAAGCCAAAAGTGCTAGTCACTCAATGTCTTGGGCTAGCTGCTGTAGGGTTTCACCAGATTTCTGCACCCGATGCCTTAGCTGTGACCAATAAATCTGCTTTAGATGATCATCTCCATAACGCAGGTCGAGCAAACTCATTATAGCATTCGGGTTTGAGTGCAATTCATCGGGGATCGTCTACAACAGCTCGGCAGCTGGGCTTCTTAGAGCAAAAATCAGTGCAGTTGCCCGTTCCAGTGATTTTCCCTTGCGGCAGCTTCAAACTGGGATATTCCAGACAGTTTGCCCATCGAATATTGGTGCTTGTACATTTCTGAATGTGCTTTGCGCTGCGGTTATAAGCGGGACTGGTGAAGTGGTTACTACTGCCTTCGCTGCTTCCAATTCTTTTTCACTTTTTCCATCTCATGGTTTTTTCTCTCTTCGACCTTGCTGACCTTTTCCTTGACCTGGTAAACTTTTTCCTCGACCTGGTCAACCTTTTTCTGGACGCCTTTAATTTTTTTGTTAAGACTACCGAGCTCCGCTTTTATTTCGGTGGACTGTTTTTGAAAATCTGCCTTGATTTCGATCGCTTGTTGATTCGCTAATTGTTCATTAAGCTCCGCTGATTGTTCATTAAGCTTCGCTGATTGTTCATCTAGCTTCGCAGTCAGACTGGATGACATCACCATTAACATTTGCATTAGCGCATTTTCTGGCTGCTTTGATTTTGGTGTTTCTACTTCTCCACCTTCTGCGCCTTTTTCCGCATCTGAGAGCTCACCCAAATCCAGATTCACGCCTTCCGACTCGATCGCGTCGCGCAAGCGTGCAATCAGTATGGCCTTTGTACCTTGTGTGGCCAGATTTCGTTGTTCCAACTCCTCTTTGAGCTCCGATATGCTCAATTGATTAATTTTTAGATGTAAATTTCCTGGCATTTTTATTGCTTTGGCTATTTTTCCACCAGTTTCCACGTTAATTCTCACTATTGTGCACTTCAAAAATGTTTGATCGTTTTCACTTCCAAAATTTTCTTTCTTACTTCTTGGCACCAATGTTGCGGGTTATGGTTCGCAGCCAATAATTTAATGTTCCGGGAAAGTGAAAACGCAATGTCTTTGAAATTAAATTAAAAGAATTTATTTGATCATCAAAAATGCACAATCACTTCACTAACCATTTCACAACTTTAATTTTCACTATTAAAATTCTACCTTCCACTTGTCCATAAATTTCTATCGCAATTGTTTACTAAAATCACCTCACACTCAAACAATCAATATCGCCTGTACTTCGCGTATCGCAGTTTTCTATCGCGGTGGTAATGAATGATCCCCCCATTCATTCAGCTCGCCTTTATATAGGGTATCTAATCATTCAACTCAGTTCTCGTACATTGGTGAATTAGCGGGAGCATTCCAGCATGAATGAATGGAGCAGTGACTCACTTTCAGATGTTGTTTATGCTTGTTAGGTTCTCGTGGTTTCGAGTAAATTCGTTTTGTTGATGTTCTTAATTGTTTTGAAAACCATTGCGACAGTAGCTCGCAGAATTATTTGTACATGTAACAATATTCATAATCTTATTCGCTGTTATACGCCTTTTCAGACATTCCGTAAAGCATATCATAAGCCTTGGCTTACAAAACGAGTGCTTAGAGCCCTACGAGCAAAAGATAAGGGACATCGTGTCTTTAAAACCCTCGGCACTATTGAAGCAAGATGTAATTTTAGCAGGCTGCGTGCTATTGCCAAAAAAGAGATCTGATATGCTCTGAAGGCTTATTTCAGCAGTCTGGATAGCTTCCTTGTGGCTAATAATACAAAGCCTTTTTGGTCTTATATAAGGTCGCTGAAATCCTCTTCTTCCATTCCTAGTAAGGTCCGTTGGAATGGTGCAGAGGTTTCTTCTCCTCAAGAAGTTACTGACTCATTTGCCCAATTTTTCTCTTCAACTTTCTCTTCTCCCACTGCAACTGTGCATCCTGTTGTCCTACCTAATCATCTTCCCTTCCTAATTTCCTTTATTTGTACAGATGCATCTGAAGTCGATGCTTTGATCAATGCTCTTGATCCTAATATTAGCCCTGGGCCGGATGGTTTGCCAAACATATTTGTAAAGTCGTTAGCCTCATCGCTTAGTTTTCCTTTATTTCTCCTCTTCAATCTAAGTTTGAGTACTGGTACATTCCCAAACCCTTGGAAAACAGCTAATATTGTGCCTATTTTTAAAAGTGGTGATCCTACGTCAGTTTCCAATTATGGCCCTATTTCTTTACTGACCTGCTTTCCAAAGTTACTTGAACGGTTGGTTCATAATCGACTCCAAACTCATTAGCTCCTATTATTGCTCCAGAGCAGCATGGCTTTCTCAAAGGATACTCCACTACCTCTAATTTAATGGAGTTCACAAACAGTATTGCAAGAGCTTTGGATAACCAACTGCAAGTTGATGTGATCTACACAGATTTCTCCAAGGTCTTTGACACTGTGAATCATTTACTTCTTTGTCGTAAGCTTGAAGCTCTTGGCATCTCGGATGCTCTTCTATCTTGGATGTCATCGTATCTATCGTGTCGTCCCTGTCGAGTAAGTCTCTCTGGTACTACGTCTAGTCCCTTTTGTCCTTCATCTGGCGTTCCACAAGGTTCAATTCTTGGGCCTCTTCTCTTTCTGTTGTTCATAAATGATCTTCCCTTTGTAATTAATTCCTCGTGCCTTTTGTATGCAGATGACTTCAAAGTATTTCGAGCAGTCAAATCCCATTTAGTCTGTCAGCTCCTCCAAAATAATTTGAATGCTCTAAATGAATGGTGTGCTTCAAATTATTTATGTCATAAAATAACTTTTTCTCTTAAGGACTCTCCTATTAATTTTAATTATATATTAAATGATGCTTTGCTCTCTGAAGTGTTCAGTCATAAAGACCTTGGAGTAACTTTTGATCCAAAACTCAAATTTGATGCACATATTTTAAATGTGATTACTAAAGCGTCTAGAGTTTCCGGGTTTGTCTTTAGACATGTACATAAATTCAATAGCATCTCTTCTTCTGTCCGCCTATTTGTTTGTCTTGTTCGCCCTTTGCTTGAATACTGTTCTGTTATCTGGTCCCCCCGATATTCCTATCTCGTGACTTCTTCAGAAACCGTCCAAAGAAAGTTCACGCGTTTGCTTTTCCTTAAGTTTAATTTGCCGTATCAGCCTTGTGAAAGTCGTTTATCTTTCTTATATCTTCCATCCCTAATATCCCGACGAACCTATTTAGACCGATGTTTTTTGTACAAACTCTGCTACCATCAAGTCCTGTTGAATTCTTTTTCTGACCTGCGTTTCCGACAAACATCTCGTTCATCTCGGCTGAATTCTTATTTCGTTATACCATATGCTAGAACTGATTTATATTTCTATTCACCAATCTTAAGAACCGTAAAAAATCATAATAATCTCGAGCTTGGTCCTTTCCCCTTTTCTTACATGGCATTTAAGAAAAAACTAAGAGACTTACTACTAGTTTAACTTTTAATTATCGACGTTTTAGTATTCTTTTTCATTTCAATTTGCCTGTATTTGTTCATTGCGTTCCATTTTGTGATTGGATTGTTTCGCCTGTAAGATGGAATAAATAACTAAATAAATACTTTTGATTCCGAAACCATACAGCTGCAAAATCATCGGAAACGGGAGTCGGAAGTGCCTGAATATCCAAATCGCGCTGCTATTGTACTCAGGAACATGAAAAAATTAAAGATCTTCACTGCACCGAAATTCTGGAGTTCCTCGGAAAACGATCGGATTGATAGGAGTGCGTTGCTGGAAAAATGGCCGTTTTTCATACTTTCTCCAATTTCAATATATGGGGTGTCAAACGAAAGCTAGTGATGAGTAGAATTCCATAAAATTGCATTCAGGCAGCTTCTCGATACCTGCAATTGCAGTTTTTTGCGTGGTTGGGATACTTTCGATTCAGAAACTGTACAGTTGTAAAATTATCGGAAACGGGAGTCGGAAGTGCCTGGATATCAAAATCGCGCTGTTATTGTACTCAGGAATATAACAAAATTCAAGGTGTACACTACAACGATATTCTGGAGTTCCTCAGAAAACGATCGGATTGCAAGGAGTGCGTTGCTGGAAAAACGGCCGTTCTTCATACTTTCTCCAATTTCAATATATGGGGTGTCAAACGAAAGCTAGTGATGAGTAGAATTCAATAAAAATGCATTCACGCAGCTTCGCGATACCTGCAATTGCAGGTTTTTGCGTGGTTGGGATTCTTTCGATTCCGAAACCATACAGGTGTAAAATTATAGGAAACGGAGTCGGAAGTGCCTGAATATAAAAATCGCGCTGCAGTTGTACTCAGGAACATAAAAAACTTAAAAATCTTCACTGCAACAATATTCTGGAGTTCCTCGGCAAACGATCGGATTGATAGGAGTGCGTTGCTGGAAGAACAGCCGTTTTTCATACTTTCCCCAATTTCAATTTATGGGGTGTCAAACGAAAGGTAGTGATGAGTAGAATTCGATAAAATTGCTTTCAGGCAGCTTCGCGATACCTGGAATTGCAGTTTTTTGCGTGGTTGGGATACTTTTGATTCCGAAACCATATAGCTGTCAAATCATCGCAGACGGAATCGGAAGTGCCTGAATATCAAAATCGCGCTGTTCTTGTACTCAGAAACATAAAAAAATTAAGGATCTTGACTGCAAAGATATTCTGAAGTTTGTCGGAAAACGATCGGATTGCAAGGAGTGCGTTGCTAAAAAAACGGCCGGATTTCATACTTTCTCCAATTGCAATATATGGGGTGTCAATCGAAAGCTAGTGATGAGTAGAATTCAATAAAATTGCATTCAGGCAGCTCCGCGACAGCTGCAATTGCAGTTATTTGCGTGTGTGGGATACTTTTGATTCCGAAACCATACAGCTGTAAAATTATCGGAAACGGGATTCGGAAGTGCCTGAATATCAAAATCGCGCTGCTATCGTACTCAGGAACATAGGAACATTAAAAATCTTCACTGCAACGATATTCTGGAGTTCATCGGAAAACGATCGGATTGCAAGGAGTGCGTTGCTGGAAAAACGGCCGTTTTTCATACTTTCTCCAATTTCAATATATGGAGTGTCAAGCGAAAGCTAGTGATGAGTAGAATTAATTGAAAGTATATTCACGCAGCTTCGCGATACCTGCAATTGCAGTTTTTTGCGTGGTTGGGATACTTTTGATTCCGAGACTATACAGCTGTAAAATCATCGGAAACGGTGTCGGAAGTGCCTGAATATCAAAACCGCTCATTTATTTTACTCAGGAACATAAAAAAACAAGTTGGGTAGACAGACCTATGCTCATGTCAGAAGGGTTTTGTACTCAACTTACAAAATGCAGTAACCAGCAACGACTAAAATCAAGAAACATGTCAAAGACGATTTTATTGGAGAATATTTGCAATTTTAGGATCATACTATTATTAACAAAGTTGAACGAATATCGACTTCTGAGGTATTTGTTATGGTTATACCCATAAATTTATCCTGGGATAATTTTTTCAGATTTTTTAGATCACGGGTGTCGATTCGCGAGGGAGGAAACACATTATTCATGTATATCCCCCCCCTGTGCCCCCACTGAAGCAAAAACAGTCCGTTTGTGAACTGTTTTGAAAAGCTTTCATAGAGAACTTTCAGTTGATACTCATATCGGCTACCTTTCATGAAATTTATTTTCAGGGGCCACTCCTCTGTACTGTAATCATCGATTCATGGCCTGCTTTTTCGAATCCTAGAATGGTTACAAAGCCCTTTGCTAGGAGCTCTCTCCTGCCTCTTCGACTTGTTTCAATTGTATATACTCATCTTCATGATACCTAACACTCCTGAAATTTTCATGCAAATTCTAGCAAAGCTGTGGTGTCTAAGTCGGTAAAAAGCGCATATGGCTCCACAGCCATATGTTTCCATAGTAATACAGGGCATGTTGCTCAATGGTAATACAGGAAAATTCAAATTGCTATAACTTCGTCAAATACTATTCGATCTTTATGAATCAATCCTATTAACAGTCATCTGTTTGCAAAATTTTAATGAATTAAAGGCTACCGTTTAGATTTTATTCAAGAAAACAGAAAATCGATAAATCATACTATTACTAACAAAGTTGAGGGAATTTTGATTTCTCATGTATTTGTTGTTATTGTACTTATAAAGGCCTACATTCATGATTTTTTTCAGATTTTTCGGATGGAAGGTGTCCAATCGCGAGGGGGGGGCACGCGGAAAGTTCGTACCTTTCCCCTTCCCCTGCTCCCCTCGGTACTTATAGGGCAATTTTCAGACTTGTTTTGAAAAGATCCTATTGAGACCTTTCCAATGACACCCTACTCGACTACCAATGGTGAAAATTTTTTTTTGAGGTGTCACCTCCCTGTATGAGGAGACCCCCCTTAAACCCCTTTGAAAAAATTTTCCACACTTTAATTTTCAACAGGACACCACTTTTGACCTTTCCATTTCATGGCTATAGCCTCTATAGTTTCGGAGAAAAAGTGTTGTGACATACAGACGGACGGACGGACGGACCGACGGACACAGGTCGTGATTGCAATAGGGTTTTGTATTTTAGTACAAAACATTAATTAAAGATCTTCTCAGCAAGGATATTCTGCAGTTCTTCAGAAAACGATCGGATTGCAAGGAGTGCGTTGCTGGAAAAACGGCCGTTTTTCATACTTTCTTCAATTTCAATATATGAGGTGTCAAACGAAAGCTAGTGATGAGTAGAATTCAATAAAAGTGCATTCAGGCAGCTCCGCGATACCAGCAATGGCAGTTTTTTGCGTGGTTGGGATACTTTTGATTCCGAAACCATACAGCTGTAAAATTATCGAAAAGGGGAGTCGGAAGTGCCTGAATATCAAACTCGCACTGTTATTGTACTCAGGAACATAAAAAAATTCAAGATCTTCACTACCACGATATTCTGAAGTTCCTCGGAAAACGATTGGATTGCTAGGAGTGCGTTGCTGGAAAAACGGCCGTTTTTCATACTTTGTCCAATTTCAATATATCGGGTGTCAAAAGAAAGGTAGTGATGAGCAGAATTCAGTAAAAGTGCATTCCGGCAGCTCCGCGATACCTGCAATTGCAGTTTTTTGCGTGGTTGGGATTCTTTTGATCCCGAAACCATACAGCTGTAAAATTATCGGAAACGGGAGTCGGAAGTGCCTGAATATCAAAATCGCACTGTTATTGTACTCAGGAAATGAAGAAAATTAAGGTTCTTCACTACAACGATATTCTGGTGTTCCTCGGAAAACGATCGGATTGCAAGGAGTGCGTTGCTGGAACAACGGCCGTTTTTCATACTTTCTCCAATTTCAATATATGGGGTGTCAAACGAAAGCTAGTGATGAGTAGAATTCAATAAAATTGCATTCAGGCAGCTCCGCGATACCTGCGATTGCAGTTTTTTGCGTGGTTGGGATTCTTTTGATCCCGAAACCATACAGCTGTAAAATTATCGGAAACGGGAGTCTGAAGTGCCTGAATATCGAAATCGCACTGTGATTACATTCAGGAACATAATAAAAACCTTTTAAGAAAAAAAAGAAAACCGACTTCGGAATGCCCTAAAAAGGATGAAATAAATTTTTTGGAAGCGATGCCATATCATTTTTTCCCCAATTTTATTGCGATGGTGCAGATGTTGGAAGTATTTATGTTTAAATGGGGAAATTCATTTGGCACCGCTTCCATAAAATTTATTTCATCCTTTTTAGGGCATTCCGAAGTCGGTTTTCTTTTTTTTTCTTAAAAAGTTTTTATTTCACACTTTTTAGTGGCAAATTTTTTCATTTCAAACCATCAAAACTCAGTTTCTTGAGTACATTGTATCGTTCTCGTATATTAAAATATAATTTTTTACTGCAATGCAAAAACCACTACGGCTAAAATCTGCAGCGTTCATAGGAATCGAATTAAACTCGGGTACATTTAATCCATGATCTGATCAACACTTACCTTGATTTTAGATTTCATAATAATTCCATATAAATTGTAGCTTTGAGAAATTGCCAAGCCGCCATTTTTATATTCTGACCTGATCCTGAAGTGCTTTTTTCGACCTTTGAGCGGCCGCCATTTCGTTTCAAATTGTTCTACTTTGGATTTTTTATTGTGAGCTCTATCACACAATTGAATAAATCTTTTTAACTAGTTTTGGTACAAACTGGAGTTATACTTTGGCCAGAACAGAAATATTGCTGAAAATTTGGCAAAAATCGAAGTAAAGCTACGACCCCCAGGCACAAATTTTGTTATATAGGATACACATAGAACCAACCACACACATACATACATATAGCCATATACATATATATATATATATATATATATATATATATATATATATATATATATATAGATAGATAGATAGATAGATATATATCTATATATATATATATATATATATATATATATATATATATATATATATATATATATATATATATATATACATGTATTTATATATGTAAACATAAAGTTCACTCTGCAATCAATCTCATGAAATTTACTGAAAAATATCCGTCTAAGCCGCATCATTCGTTCACGTTTATTCGATACCCATCGCCTTCGGTTCCAGTTAACTATGGCACCTAATTTTCATGAAAGTTTCAAGAAAATCATACCATATAGTTCAATGAAAACTCCGCTATGCATTTTCATCTTCATCCGTGCAGTTGTGATCAATTATAGCAGGAAACGTAACTCTTTTTAGGTTGCGATTCTCGCCGGTTTTTAGTATGGAAATTACTAATTTTAGATTTCGGGGCATATCTTGTAATGTACATATAATGTTAACTGGAAAGTAACGAGTCAACTCTATAATTTGCAATCACTCAATCCTTATTATTTCTTCGGGGTATTTTATAATCCTATATGTAACGTCTACATCTAAGGATGTAAGAAGGATCCTATACCAAGCTCATTGGTTAGCAAAGAATGAATGCGGAAGAGAAAAGCATCCTGAAATTTTCCCTTTAACTATTGTTGAATTGTACTTATGCCACATTTAGAAGTAATTTATTGGTTATTTCCGGTAGAAATGATGGACTAAAATGTACCGTTTATGCAGAAGATTGAAGATACTGGTCATTTTTATCATCCGTCACCAAAGGGCTCGGTATCTCCAACAAATCATTGCAGAGTGCCAACTAATTGGCACTTTTCGTATGAAATATCATTTATATTCAATTTCTCGACATCAATGTATCATATTTAACTGTTAATACCTACAGAGTCCTTTGAAGGATTTCAATTCTGTTCCAATGCGTTTTGGAACAATATTTTGTCCTTCATTTGAAACCCGTATAATCAAAATCCTTGCACGCGTCGATCAGTTATGCTGAAAAATCGGGGTGAAAGTAGGAATTTTTTTAGTTTTAATGGTAAAAGTCCTTTACCGTTACCTGAATTTCTTATCCTTTAAACGGGACCTAACAGGAAAAATACGTATCATTTGCCAAAAACAGGACTCTCCTATCTATCTTCGTTTAAATGTTATGTTCACGCATAAGCAACAAGAATATATAAGATGAATTGATAACCTTCTTTCTTTTGGAAGTCGGCTGAAAATGTACCGTATATGCAGAAAATTAAGGATACTGATCATTTTTATCATCCATCACCAAAGGACTCGGCATCTCCATCAAATCCTTGAAGGGTGCCAACTAATTGGCACTTTTCGTGCGAATGATTATTTAAATTCAATTTCTCGACATCAATGTATCATATTTAACTTTTAATATCTACAGAGTCCTTAAAAGGACGACAATTCTGTTCCGACACATTTTGGATCAATATGTTTTCCTTCATTTGCAACCATTACAATCGAAATCCTTGCATCCTTCGATCAGTTATGCTGAAAAATCGGGGTGAAAGTCGGAAATTTTTTAGTTTTAACGGTAAAAGCCTTTTACCGTTGCTTGAATTTCATATCCTTTAAACGGGACCTAATTGGGAGAAAGACATATCATTTACCAAAAACAGGACTCTTCTGTGTATCTCCGTTTAAAAGTTATGCGTGAACATACAAAAAAAAAAGCAAAAAAAAAACATATACGCAATGCATTGATAACCTTCTTTCTTTTGGAAGTCGGTTAAAAAATTAAAGATCTTCACTACAACGATGTTCTGGGGATCCTCGGAAAAGGATTGCAAGGAGTGCGTTGCTGGAAAAACGGCCGTTGTTCATACTTTCTCCAATTTAAATATATGGGCTGTCAAACGAAAGCTAGTGATGAGTTGAATTCAATAAAATTGCATTCAGGCAGCTCCGCGATACCTGCAATTGCAGTTTTTTGCCTGGTTGGGATTCTTTTGATCCCGAAACCATACAGCTGTAAAATTATCGGAAACGGTAGTCGGAAGTGCCTGAATATCAAAATCGCACTGTTATTGTACTCAGGAAATGAAGAAAATTAAGGTTCTTCACTACAACGATATTCTGGAGTTCCTCGGAAAACAATCGCAATGCAAGGTGTGCATGGCTGGAAAAACGGCCGTTTTTCATACTTTCTCCAATTTCCATATGTGGGGTGTCAAAGGAAAGCTAGTGATGAGTAAAATTCAATAAAATTGCATTCAGGCAGCTCCGCGATACCTGCGATTGCAGTTTTTTGCGTGGTTGGGATTCTTTTGATTCCGAAACCATACAGCTGTAAAATTATCGGAAACGGGAGTCGGAAGTGCCTGAATATCAAAATCGCACTGTTATTGTAATCAGGAACATAAAAAAAATAAAGATCTTCACTACAACGATATTCTGGAGTTCCTCGGAAAACGATCGGATTGCAAGGAGTGCGTTGCTGGAAAAACGGCCGATTTTCATACTTTGTCCAATTTCAATATATGGGGTGTCAAACGAAAGCTAGTGATGAGTTGAATTCAATAACATTGCATTCATTCAGGCAGCTCCGCGATACATGCGATTGCAGTTTTTTCCGTGATTCGGAAAACGATCGCATCGCAAGGAGTGCGTTGCTGGAAAAACGACCGTTTTTCATATTTTCTCCAATTTCAATATATGGGGTATCAAATGAAAGTTAGTGATGAGTAGAATTCAATAAAATTGCATTCAGGCAGCTCCACGGTACCTGTAATTGCAGTTTTTTGCGTGGTTTGGATTCTTTTTATCCCGGAACCATACAGTTGTAAAATTATCGGAAACGGGAGTCTGAAGTGCCGGAATATCAAAATCGCACTGTTGCTGTACTCAGGAACATAAAAAAATTAAAGATCTTCACTACATCGATATTCTGGAGTTCCTCGGAAAACGGTCGGATTGCAAGGAGCGCGTTGCTGGAAAAACGGCCGTTTTTCATACTTTCTCCAATTTCAATATATGGGGTGTCAAACGCAAGCTAGTGATGAGTAAAATTCAATAAAATTGCATTCAGGCAGCTCCGCGATACCTGGAATTGCAGTTTTTTGCGTGGTTGGGATTCTTTTGATCCCGAAACCATACAGCTATAAAATTATCGGAATCGGGAGTCGGAAGTGCCTGAATATCAAAATCGCACTGTTATTATACTCATTAACATAAAAAATTAAAGATCTTCACTACAACGATATTCTGGAGTTCCTCGTAAACGATCGGATTGCAAAGAGTGCGTTGCTGGAAAAAAGGCCGTTTTTCATACTTTCTCCAATTTCAATATATGAGGTGTCAAACGAAAACTAGTGATGAGTAGAATTCAATAAAATTGCATTCAGGCAGCTCCGCGATACCTGCAATTGCATTTTTTTGCGTGGTTCGGACAACGATCGCAGTGCAAGGAGTGCGTTGCTGGAAAAACTGCCGTTTTTCATTCTTTCTCCAATTTCAATATATGGTGTGTCAAACGAAAGCTAGTAATGAGTGGAATTCAACAAAATTGCATTCAGGCAGCTCCGCGATACCTACAATTTCAGTTTTTTGCGTGGTTGGGATTCTTTTGATCCCGAAACCATACAGCTGTAAAATTATCGGAAACGGGAGTCGGAATTCCCTGAATATCAAAATCGCACTGTTATTGTACTCAGGAACATAAAAAAATTAAAGATCTTCACCACAACGATATTCTGGAGTTCCTCGGAAAACGATTGCAAGGAGTGCGTTGCTGGAAAAACGGCCGTTCTTCATACTTTCTCCAATTTCAATATATGGGGTGTCAAACAAAAGCTAGTGATGAGTAGAATTCAATGAAAGTGCGTTCAGGCAGCTCCGCGATACCTGCAATTGCAGTTTTTTGCGTGGTTGGGATACTTTTGATTCCGAAACCATACAGCTGTAAAATTATCGAAAACGGGAGTCGGAAGTGCCTGAATATAAAACTCGCACTGTTATTGTACTCAGGAACATAAAAAATTAAAGATCTTCACTACAACGATATTCTGGAGTTACTCGGAAAACGATCGGATTGCAAGGAGTGCGTTGCTGGAAAAACGGCCGTTTTTCATACTTTCTCCAATTTCAATATATGAGGTGTCAAACGAAAGCTAGTGATGAGTAGAATTCAATGAAAGTGCATTCAGGCAACTCCGCGATACCAGCAATTGCAGTTTTTTGCGTGGTTTGGAAACTTTTGATTCCGAAACCATATAGCTGTAAAATTAACGAAAACGGGAGTCGGAAGTGCCTGAATATCAAAATCGCACTGTTATTGTACTCAGGAACATAAAAAAATTAAAGAACTTCACAACATCGATATTCTGGAGTTCCTCGGAAAACGGTCGGATTGCAAGGAATGCGTTGCTGGAAAAACGGCCGTTTTTCATACTTTCTCCAATTTCAATATATGGGCTGTCAAACGAAAGCTAGTGATGAGTAGAATTCAATAGAAGCGCATTCAGGCAGCTCCGCGATACCTGCAATTGCAGTTTTTTGCGTGGTTGGGATTCTTTTGATCCCGAAACCATACAGCTGTAAAATTATCGGAAACGGGAGTTGGAAGAGCCTGAATATCAAAATCGCACTATTATTGTACTCAGAAACATAGAAAATTAAAGATCTCCACTACAACGATATTCTGGAGTTCCTCGAAAAACGATCGCATTGCAAGGAGTGCGTTGCTCGAAAAAAGGCCGATTTACATACTTTCTCCAATTTCAATATATGAGGTGTCAAACGAAAGCTAGTTATCAGTAGAATTCAATAAAATTGCATTCAGGCAGCTCCGCCATACCTGCAATTGCAGGTTTTTGCGTGGTTCGGAAAACGATCGCAGCGCAAGGAGTGCGTTGCTGGAAGAACGGCCGTTTTTCATTCTTTCTCCAATTTCAATATATGGTGTGTCAAACGAAAGCTAGTGATGAGTAAAATCAATAAAATTGCATTCAGGCAGCTCCGCGATACCTGCAATTGCAGTTTTTTGCGTGGTTGGGATTCTTTTGATCCCGAAACCATACAGCTGTAAAATTATCGGAAACGGGAGTCGGAAGAGCCTGAATATCAAAATTGCACTGTTATTGTACTCCGGAATTGAAAAAAATTAAAGTTCTTCACTACAACGATATTCTGGAGTTCCTCGGAAAACGACCGGATTGCAAAAAGTGCATTACTGGAAAAACGGCATTTCCTCATACTTTCTCCAATTTCAATATATGGGGTGTCAAACGAAAGCTAGTGATGAGTAGAATTCAATAAAATTGCATTCAGGCAGCTCCGCGATACCTGCAGTTGCAGTTTTTTGCGTGGTTGAGATTCTTTTGGTCCCGAAACCATACAGCTGTAAAATTATCGGAATCGGGAGTCGAAAGTGCCTGAATATCAAAATCGCACTGTTATTGTACTCAGGAACATAAAAAATTAAAGATCTCCACCACAACGAAATTCTGGAGTTCCTCGAAAAACGATCGGATTGCAAGGAGTGCGTTGCTGGAAAAGACGGCCGTTTTTCATACTTTGTCCAATTTCAATATATCGGGTGTCAAAAGAAAGGTAGTGATGAGCAGAATTCAGTAAAAGTGCATTCCGGCAACTCCGCGATACCTGCGGTTGCAGTGTTTTGCGTGGTTCGGAAAACCATCGCAGTGCAAGGAGTGCGTTGCTGGAAAAACGGCCGTTTTTCATTCTTTCTCCAATTTCAATATATGGTGTGTCAAACGAAAGCTAGTGATGAGTAGAATTCAATAAAATTGCATTCAGGCAGCTCCGCGATCCCTGCAATTGCAGTTTTTTGCGTGGTTGGGATTCTTTTGATCCCGAAACCATGCAGCTGTAAAATTATCGGAAACGGGACTCGGAAGTCACTGAATATCAAAATCGCACTGTTATTGTACTCAGGAACATAAAAAAATTAAAGATCTTCACTACATCGATATTCTGGAGTTCCTCGGAAAACGATCGGATTGCAAGGAGTGCGTTGCTGGAAAAACGGCCGTTTTTCATACTTTCTCCAATTTCAATATATGGGGTGTCAAACGAAAGCTAGTGATGAGTAGAATTCAATAAAATTGCATTCAGGCAGCTCCGCGATACCTGCAATTGCAGTTTTCTGCGTGGTTGGGATTCTTTGGATCCCGAAACCATACAGCTGTAAAATAATCGGAAACAGGAGCTCTAAAATTATCGGAAACGGGAGTCGGAGGTGCCTGAATATCAAAAAAGGCGCTGTTATTGTACTCAAGAACATGAAAAGATTAAAGATCTTCACTACAACGATATGCTGGAGTTCCTCGGAAAACGATCGCATTGCAAGGAATGCGTATCTGGAAAAACATCCGTTTTTCATACTCTCTCCAATTTCAATATAGGGGGTGTCAAACAAAGGCTAGTGATGAGTAGAATTCAATATGATAGCATTCAGGCAGCTCCACGATACCTGCAATTGCAGTTTCTTGCGTGGTTGGGATTCTTTTGGTCCCGAAACCATACAGCTGTAAAATTATCGGAAACGGAGTCGAAATTGCCTGAATATCAAAATCGCACTGTTATTGTACTCAGGAACATGAAAAATTAAAGATCTTCACTACAACGATATTCTGGAGTTCCTCGGAAAACGATCACATCGCAAGGAGTGCGTTGCTGGAAAAACGGCCGTTTTTCATACTTTCTCCAATTTCAATATATGGGGTGTCAAATGAAAGTTAGTGATGAGTAGAATTCGATAAAATTGCATTCAGGCAATATCAAAAACGGCACTGTTATTGTACTCAAAAACATAAAAAAATTAAAGATCTTCACTACAACGATATTCTGGAGTTCCTCGGAAAACGATTGCAAGGAGTGCGTTGCTGGAAAAACGGCGGTTTTTCATACTTTCTCCAATTTCAATATATGAGGTGTCAAACGAAAGCTAGTGATGAGTAGAATTCAGTGAAAGTGCATTCAGGCAGCTCCGCGATATCAGCAATTGCAGTTTTTTGCGTGGTTGGGATTCTTTTGATGCCGAAACCATACAGCTGTAAAATTATCGAAAACGGGAGTCGGAAGTGCCTGAATATCAAAATTGCAATGTTATTGTGCTCAGGAACCTAAAAAAATTAAAGATCTTCACTACATCGATATTCTGGAGTTCCTCGGAAAACGATCGCTTTGCAAGGAGTGCGTTGCTGGAAAAACGGCCGTTTTTCATACTTTCTCCAATCTCAATATATGGGGTGTCAAACAAAAGCTAGTGATGAGTAGAATTCAATAAAAGTGCATTCAGGCAGCTCCGCGATATCAGCAATTGCAGTTTTTTGCGTGGTTGGGATTCTTTTGATCCCGAAACCATACAGCTGTAAAATTATCGAAAACGGAGTCGGAAGTGCCTGAATATCAAAATTACACTGTTATTGTACTCAGGAACATAAAAAATTAAAGATCTACACTACATCGATATGCTGGAGTTCCTCGGAAAACGATCGGATTGCAAGGAGTGCGTTGCTGGAAAAACGGCCGTTGTTCATTTTTCCTCCAATTTCAATATATTTCCCCGCAGGGGGAATGCCGGTTGACAAGAGCTCTCTTGGAGGCTAGCATTCTTTGGGGAGTTCCGCCCCCACGTACCCGAGGAAACTCCGCAGGGGGAATGCCGGTCGACAAGACCACTCTTGGAGGCTAGCATTCTTTGGGGTGTTCCGCCCCCACGTACCCGAGGAAATTCCCGCAGGGAGAAAGCCGGTCGACAAGAACATTCTTGGAGGCTAGCATTCCTTGGGGAGTGCCACCCCCACGGACCGGAGGATATGGGGGATGCCGTGAGGTTCCCTCTTATTGCATCTGGATTACGCTTTGGACAACGAACTGGAATTGACGCTTTGGGCTGGCGGATGTGATGTTTTGGACCTAGTTGCTTTGCACAGTAGCGCCGAGGTGAAACTCGTGTGTGAACGGCTCCAATTCAACTATCATACCGTCTCCGTCCCGGTAAAACCTTGGCAGGCCTCGGAGTACGTTCGAAGTTCGCACCATTGGGTTGGTGGTGTAGGTTCGGTTGAGACGGACTCCCGATTAGCGCCAGTCTGGCTCTGAGCACTTGTCCCCATAAGGGCTTGTGCCAACCCTCGCATGGCCTCCCTGCTCTGCAAAGATAACCATGGGACCAAAAAGGCGACTACACACACGAACGGAGATAGAGGCTCCGAGGGGGGACCCAATAAAATGGAGCAAACAAATGAAACCACAAGCAAACAGGACACTAGGACGGAGAACCCTTTCAGGCAAAAACCGCTGTTGGCAAGAACACCGATTAAACAAGTCACTGATTGCGGGGGGAGGCAGCAAACCCCAGAAACACTGTCAAAGTCAACATCACAGGTTAAATCATCGGAGACAGACCACAGACGGACTAACGAATGAAAGAAGGCAGAGTGCGTTGTGCAACCTGGCATCATTGCGGCCTTTGGGCGCAGAAGAAGGACTATGCGCACCCCGGAGCGCCCAGTGCAAGACGTACACAATCCGGATCAAGCTGCGACACTAACGGAGGCCAGTGAAAGACTGGGGGAGGGAGAAGTTTTGCCGTTGGCCGACGCCACTTCAAACGTGACCCAAGCGATAGAAGCAAAAGGACTAGGAAACGGGGGCCTCTCCCAAGAGTTGGCGCCAAATAACACAATCGCCCTTGACCGGGCCGAAGAGGAGCGGTTTACTCGGAAAGCGGGGAATATCGTCAAACAACTGAGGGCTGCCTGCGAAGTGCAGAAAAACATAGGCAAGAGTGTCAAGAATGGCATTCTTGAACTGGAGGAGCTTTTTGGCCGCATAACGCACTACAGGCGGAGGTGGCTTGCAACCGAAAAGCACCAAAAAGACACGCTCTCCCTCGAGGCATCAGTGGGTCGTAGCAGCAGCAAAAGAATGGCCGGTAGCCCAATTGAAGGCAACCGTGAGAAAAGGAGGAAGGACGAGACCATAAACGAAGTTGACACTCCAGGCGAGGAGTTTCATGTGGTGCGAAACAAGGCAGCGAAAAAAGCGGCCAAAAAGCTACTCCTAGAAAAAACAGACAAAGAGCTCAACCACGAAAAGAACAAAGAACCACCCGATATACCGCAGAAAACAAAAAGCAAACCGCGGCGCAAAGCCTTGCGAGAGGCATTGCTTATTAAACCCACTAAGGGCCGAACCTACGCAGATGTCCTCCGTGAAATTAAAGGAGCGGTCAAGCCAGACGACACCAAAACTGCCATCAAAGCAGTTCGACCAACCCGGACTGGTGGCTTGCTGGTGGAATTCGGGCCAGAGGCCACAAACAAAGATGCATTCCGTGACGCGGTTCAAAGGGTTCTTGGAGATGCGGCAACGGTTGCCTCGCTCGAACCAATGGCCACCCTGGAAATCAGGGACCTCGACTGCGTCACGGACAAAGCTGAAGTAGAGGATGCCATTAGGAGGGAGTTCCCCAGCTTAAGTGAAGTCAAGGCAAGATTGACGCGTGAAAACACAAGAGGGCAATGCATGGCTATTGTCAAACTAGCTGATAAAGACGCCCAGCAAATCCTGGCGAAGGGCAAAATTAAGATAGGTTGGGTGATCTGCAGGATACGGAGAAGAGCGATCCCTATCCGCTGCTTCAGATGCCTCGAATACGGACACACCGCGTATGGCTGTAGGGGACCCGACAGGAGATCTCTGTGCTACAAATGTGGTGAAACGGGGCACAAAAGGAAGGAGTGCACGAACGAGGCAAATGCATTCTTTGTAAGGATGCTAAGCTAGCACCCGGCGACCTCAAACATGAGCCGGGGACAGGGAGATGCCGGGTTTTCAAGGAGGCCCTAACTAAAGCCAAATCGATACTCAAATGATCCGTATCCTGCAGGTCAATTTGCACCGAAGCACAAACGCCCAGGACCTACTTGAGCAGTTTGCGAGGGATAAGAAAGCTGACCTCCTGTTGCTGAGCGAGCAACATCATAACAAGGACTCGCAAGCGTGGTACCCTGACAAAACTGGTACCTCGGCCATCTGGGTTCGAGACGGCGCCCGCCTTCAGGTGCAGGGCCATGGACGCGGGGATGGTTTTGTGTGGGCGCGGTGTTCAGGGATAACATATTTCAGTGTTTATCTGACGCCTAACGAGGCAATACGATCCTTTCGAACCAAACTCGATGCCCTGGAGGACGCTGTCTCGAACACAGAGGGCCACATGCTGGTCGGGGGAGACTTCAACGCTAGAGCCATCGAATGGGGTATGCCACAATCCGACCCAAGGGGAAAGGAAATCTTGGACATGGCGGCCAGAACAGCGCTTTTTGTCCTAAATACTGGTAACACCCCTACTTTCCGCCGCTGGGGTTGCGTAGGAACCATACCCGATGTGACACTCGCTTCGGAGTCCCTGGTACCTAGAGTACACAACTGGCGAGTACTAGAGGACTACTCGGCTAGTGATCACCAGTATATAGCTGTTGAGATTCACGACGGTGCCACTCTGCGTGCATATGCCCAAACTTCAATCCTCGAATGGAGGACTGGGAGGATGGACGTCGAGAAGTTCACTGATGCGCTTACGGCAGGCGCACCGTTGCTGGGAGCTCCGCCAGGGAGTGGAGGGCCCACAGCCAAGGACTTGGTGAACTCAACTATGAGTACCATCATAGCTGCTTGCGAGTCTTCCATGCCCCGCCGGAGACCCCGACATGGTAAGCCTCCAGTATACTGGTGGTCAAACGAGATCGCCGAACAAAGAAGCGAGTGTCACAAACTTCGGCGAGAGGCCCAGCGGGTGCGAATACGGGAGGAGGCAGACACTAGGCTAGCAGCATACAGGTCCGGCAGGAAATATCTTCGCAGGCTTATTAACAAGAGCAAGGCCCGATGCTGGCAAGACCTCGTGGACGATGTAAATAGGGATCCGTGGGGCCTTGGCTACAAGCTGGTCATGGGGAAACTTGGTGCCCTACGGAAGCCTTGTATACATGACGCGGAAAAGATGGACGCGATAGTGTGGGGACTCTTCCCCGCCCATCCCGTCCGTGTTGACGCTGTCCATGGTGAAACAGCAGTCGAGTTCCCACTCTTCACACAGCTGGAACTGGAGGAGGCAGTCCTCTCCCTGAAAGCGAGGAAGGCTCCAGGTCCAGATGGTGTTCCAGCTGAGGTTTTGCAGCTCGTCTATCACCATTGTCCTGACTTGCTGCTCAGCACATTCAACGCTTGCCTACGGGACGGGGTTTTCCCGGTACGATGGAAGGTGGCGAGGCTCATGCTGGTCAGCAAGGGGAAGGGAAATCCCGAATCGCCGTCTGCATACCGCCCGTTATGCATGCTAGACACGGCTGGGAAAGTGCTAGAGAAACTCATCAAGGGAAGACTCACTGACGCGATTCGTGCTGCTGGGGACCTATCTCCTCGGCAGTACGGCTTTAGAGCAGGACGTTCTACCATTGATGCGATTGCAGAGGTGGTGAACGCGGTCCAAAAGGCAGAGGCATATAGTCGCACCAAGCGACGGATCGTCCTGTTGGTGACGCTAGATGGGTGGATATTCTGGATACGCTGGAAAACTCTTTTCAAGTTCCAGAATATCTAATGCAGCTTTTGAGGAACTACCTAAAGGACCGAAGCCTGCTCTGTGACACGACACAGGGCCAACGAAGGATGGAAATTACATCGGGTGTTGCCCAGGGATCTATCCTTGGTCCGGACCTGTGGAACGTGTCTTACAACGGGCTACTGAGACTTGAGATGCCAGATGAGTCGCGCTTGGTCGGCTATGCGGATGATGTTGCGGCTCTGGTCGCCGGACGCACCGTTGAACAAGCGCAACTTAGGCTAGGTATGCTAATGCGCCGAGTGAGGGACTGGATGACTGCTCGCGGGTTCAGTTTAGCACTGGAGAAAACCGAAGTGGTCATCTTGACAAAAAAGAGAATCCCTAGAGTAAGGATGATCAGTATTGGAGATATACAGATCGAATCGAAGCCAGCGGTGAAGTACCTGGGGCTTCTGATCGACTCGAAGATGAGTTTCTCTGAGCAAATCAGGGCAACGGCTGAGAAGGCTGCTTCGGGAATATCGGCCCTGAGTCGACTTATGGCCAACGTAGGGGGACCCAGCCCATCAAGAAGACGCCTCTTGATGAGTGCTGTAGGGTCAGTGCTACTGTACGGAGCAGAGGTATGGGGCGACGCTCTCAGCAAGGAGGTATACCGAAAACGATTGGCACAGGTACAGAGAAGAGGAGCACTGAGAATTGCATCTTCGTATCCAACAGTCTCCGACTCGGCGGTGAGAGTGATTGCAGGCGTGATACCTGTCGCCCTCCTTGCTAGAGAGCGCCGCGCTATTTACCTGCGCCGAAACGAGGATGCGAGGGAGATCGTTGTCCGCGAGGAGAGACAACGCTCGCTCAACGATTGGCAGCAGTCTTGGAGGAATTGCACGAAGGGAAGGTGGACTGCGCGCCTCATCCCGGATGTGAGACCATGGCTAAATTGAAGGCATGGTGAGACTGACTTCTATCTGACCCAGCTTTTGAGCGGGCACCGGTGTTTTCAGTCTTACCTGCACAAGATCGGCAAGTCACGGTCTCCCGATTGTCGGTTTTGCCCAGGAGAGGAGGACAATGCCTGTCACACATTTTTTGCGTATACCAAATGGCCCAGGCTGCGAAGGAAACTCTACAGGGAGACGAGAGAGCTCACCCCGGATAATATAGTTGCGGTGATGCTCGAATCGGTTGACAAATGGAACCAGGTGGCACATTATGCTCGGGCAGTCCTAAAATATAAAAGGGACTCACAGCAGCCGGAGGCACTGGGGCTGGGGGATCGCTCTTCTGGCAATTCCTCTTCCCCCCTCCCCTCCCGCTAGGAAAGGGACTCCCCAGCTTGAAGGCGCCCCACGGCGTAACAAAACGAGACCTGGCCCGAAGTAATGTGTCAAACGGTTCCAGGCTAGGTTCTCAGATTGACAGGGGAGGTGTTTAGTGGGTAGTCCTCAGGTATCCTCCATGGGAGTCCCACACTGCCAGACTCGGCGGGCATAAATGCCTTCACCTCCCTACCACAAAAAAAAAAAAAAAAAAATTTCAATATATTTCAATATATAGTAGAATTCAATAAAATTGCATTCAGGCAGCTCCGCGATACCCGCGATTGCAGTTTTTTGCGTGATTGGGATTCTTTTGATCCCGAAACAATACAGCTGTAAAATTATCGGAAACGGAGTCGGAAGGGCCTGAATATCAAAATCGCACTGTTATTGTACTCAGGAATATAAAAATTAAAGATCTTCACTACAACGATATTCTGGAGTTCCTCGGAAAACGATCGCATCGCAAGGAGTGCGTTGCTGGAAAAACGGCCGTTTTTCATATTTTCTCCAATTTCAATATATGGGGTGTCAAATGAAAGTTAGTGTTGAGTAGAATTCAATAAAATTGCATTCAGAGAGCTCCGCGATACCTGAATATCAAAAACGGCACTGTTATTGTACTCAAGAACATAAGAAAATTAAAGATCTTCACTACAACGATATGCTGGAGTTCCTCGGAAAACGATCGCATTGCAAGGAGTGCGTTGCTGGAAAAACGGCCGTTTTTCATACTTTCTCCAATTTCAATAGATGGGGTGTCAAACAAAAGCTAGTGATGGGTAGAATTCAATAAAAGTGCATTCAGGCAGCTCCGCGATATCTGCAATTGCAGTTTTTTGCGTGGTTGGGATTCTTTTGATCCCGAAACCATACAGCTGTAAAATGATCGGAAACGGAGTCGGAAGTGCCGGAATATCAAAATCGCACTGTTATTGTACTCAGGAACATAAAAAATAAAAGATCTTCACTACATCGATATTCTGGAGTTCCTCGGGAAACGATCGGATTGCAAGGAGTGCGTTGCTGGAAAAACGGCCGTTTTTCATACTTTCTCCAATATCAATATATGAGGTGTCAAACGAAAGCTAGTGATGAGTAGAATTCAATGGAAGTGCATTCAGGCAGCTCCACGATACCAGCAATTGCAGTTTTTTGCGTGGTTGGGATACTTTTGATTCCGAAACCATACAGCTGTAAAATTATCTAAAACGGGAGTCGGAAGTGCCTGAATATCAAAATCGCACTGTTATTGTACTCAGGAACATAAAACAATTAAAGATCTTCACTACATCGATATTCTGGAGTTCCTCGGAAAACGATCGGATTGCAAGGAGTGCGTTGCTGGAAAAACGGCCGTTCTTCATACTTTCTCCAATTTCAAAATATGGGGTGTCAAACGAAAGCTAGTAATGAGTAGAATTCAATAAAATTGCATTCAGGCAGCTCCGCGATACCTGCGATTGCAGGTTTTTGCGTGGTTCGGAAAACGATCGCAGCGCAAGAAGTGCGTTGCTGGAAAAACGGCCATTTTTCATTCTTTCTCCAATTTCAATATATGGGGTGTCAAATGAAAGTTAGTGATGAGTAGAATTCAATAAAATTGCGTTCAGGCAGCTCCGCGATACCTGCAATTGCAGTTTTTTTGCGTGGTTGGGATTCTTTTGATCCCGAAACCATAAAGCTGTAAAATTATCGGAAACGGGAGTCGGAAGTGCCTGAATATCAAAATCGCACTGTTATTGTACTCTGCAAATGAAAAAAATTAAAGTTCTTCACTACAACGATATTCTGGAGTTCCTCAGAAAACGATCGCAATGCAAGGAGTGCGTTGCTGGAAAAACGGCCGTTTTTCATACTTTCTCCAATTTCAATATATGGTGTGTCAAACGAAAGCAAGTGATGAGTAAAATTCACTAAAATTGCATTCAGGCAGCTCCGCGATACCTGCAATTGCAGTTTTTTGCGTGGTTGGGATTCTTTTGATCCCGAAACCATACAGCTGTAAAATTATCGGAAACGGGAGTCGAAAGTGCCTGAATATCAAAATCGCACTGTTATTGTACTCAGCAAATGAAAAAAATTATAGTTCTTCACTACAACGATATTCTGGAGTTCCTCGGAAAACGATCGCAATGCAAGGAGTGCGTTGCTGGAAAAACGGCCGTTTTTCATACTTTCTCCATTTTCAATATATGGGGTGTTTGGATTCTTTTGATCCCGAAACCATACAGCTGTAAAATTATCGGAAACGGAGTCGGAAGTGCCTGAATATCAAAATCGCACTGTTATTGTACTCAGGAACATAAAAAAATTAAAGTTCTTCACTACAACGATATTCTGAAGTTCCTCAGAAAACGATCGCGATGCAAGGAGTGCGTTGCTGGAAAAACGGCCGTTTTTCATACTTTCTCCAATTTCAATATATGGGGTGTCAAACGAACGCTAGTGACGAGTAGAATACAATAAAATTGCATTCAGGCAGCTCCGCGATACCTGCAATTGCAGTTTTTTGCGTGGTTGGGATTCATTTGATACCGAAACCATACAGCTGTAAAATTATCGGAATCGGGAGTTGGAAGTGCCTGAATAACAAAATCGCACTGTTATTGTACTCAGGAACATAAAAAAATAAAGATCCCCACTACAACGATATTCTGGGGTTCCTCGAAAAACTATCGGTTTTCAAGGAGTGCGTTGCTGGAAAAACGGCGGTTTTTTATATTTTCTCCAATTTCAATATATGAGGTGTCAAACGAAAGCTAATGAACAGTAGAATTCAATAAAATTGCATTCAGGCAGCTCCGCGATACCTGCAATTGCAGGTTTTTGTGTGGTTCGGAAAATGATCGCAGCGCAAGGAGTGCGTTGCTGGAAAAACGGCCGTTTTTCATTCTTTCTCCAATTTCAATATATGGTGTGTCAAACGAAAGCTAGTGATGAGTAGAATTCACTAAAATTGCATTCAGGCAGCTCCGCGATACCTGCAATTGCAGTTTTTTGCGTGGTTGGGATTCTTTTGATCTCGAAACCATACAGCTGTAAAATTGTCGGAAACGGAGTCGGAAATCCCTGAATATAAAAATCGCACTGTTATTGTACTCAGGAACATTAAAAAAATTAAAGATCTTCACTACAACGATATTCTGGAGTTCCTCGGAAAACGATTGCAAGGAGTGCGTTGCTGGAAAAACGGCCGTTTTTCATACTTTCTCCAATTTCAATATATGAGGTGTCAAACGAAAGCTAGTGATGAGTAGAATTCAATGAAAGTGCATTCAGGCAGCTCCGCGATATCAGCAATTGCAGTTTTTTGCGTGGTTGGGATACTTATGATTCTGAAACCATTCAGCTGTAAAATTATCGAAAACGGGAGTCGGAAGTGCCTGAATATCAAAATCGCACTGTTATTGTGCTCAGGAACAAAAAGAACTAAAGATCTTCCCTACATCGATATTCTGGAGTTCCTCGGAAAACGATCGGATTGCAAGGAGTGCGTTGCTGGAAAAACGGCCGTTTTTCATACTTTCTCCAATTTCAATATATGGGATGTCAAACAAAGGCTAGTGATGAGTAGAATTCAATGAAATTGCATTCAGGCAGCTCCGCGATACCTGCAAATGCAGTTTCTTGCGTGGTTGGGATTCTTTCGATCCCGAAACCATACAGCTGTAAAATTATCGGAAACGGAGTCGGAAGTGCCTGAATATCAAAACCGCACTGTTATTGTACTCAGGATCATAAAAAATTAAAGTTCTTCACTACAACGATATGCTGGATTTCTCGGAAAACGATCGCATCGCAAGGAGTGCGTTGCTGGAAAAACGGCCGTTTTTCATATTTTCACCAATTTCAATATATGGGGTGTCAAATGAAAGTTAGTGATGAGTAGAATTCAATAAAATTGCATTCAGAGAGCTCCGCGAAACCTGACTATCAAAAACGGCACTGTTATTGTACTCAAGAACATAAAAAAATTAAAGACCTTCACTTCAACGATATGCTGGAGTTCCTCGGAAAACGATCGGATTGCAAGGAGTGCGTTGCTGGAAAAACGGCCGTTTTTCATATTCTCTCCAATTTCAATATATGGGGTGTCAAATGAAGGCTAGTGATGATTAGAATTCAATGAAATTGCATTCAGGCAGCTTCGCGATACCTGCAATTGCAGTTTTTTGCGTGGTTGGGATTCTTTTGATCCCGAAACCATACAGCTGTAAAATTATCGGAACTAGAGTCGGAAGTGCCTGAATATTTAAATCGCACTGTTATTGTACTCAGGAACATAAAAAAATTAAAGATCTTCACTACATCGATATTCTGGAGTTCCTCGGAAAACGATCGGATTGCAAGGAGTGCGTTGCTGGAAAACGGCCTTTTTTCATACTTTCTGTAATTTCAATATATGGGGTGTCAAACGAACGCTAGTGATGAGTAGAATTCAATAAAATTGCATTCAGGCAGCTCCACGATACCTGCGATTGCAGTTTTTTGTATGGTTCGGAAAACGATCGCATCGCAAGGGATGCGTTGCTGGAATAATGACCGTTTTTCATATTTTCTCCAATTTAAATATATGGGGTGTCAAATGAAAGTTTGTGATGAGTAGAATTCAATAAAATTGCATTCAGGCAGCTCCGCGATACCTGCAATTGCAGTGTTTTCCGTGGTTGGGATTCCTTTGATCCCGAAAGCATACAGCTGTAAAATTATCGGAAACGGGAGTCGGAAGAGCCTGAATATCAAAATCGCACTGTTATTGTACTCAGGAACATAAAAAAATTAAAGATCTTCACTACAACGATATTCTGGAGTTCCTCGGAAAACGATCGCCATGCAAGGAGTGCGTTGCTGGAAAAACGGCCGTTTTTCATACTTTCTCCAATTTCAATATATGGGGTGTCAAACGAAAGCTAGTGATGAGTAGAATTCAATAAAAGTGCATTCAGGCAGCTCCGCGATACCTGCAATTGCAGTTTTTTGCGTGGTTGGGATTCTTTTGATCCCGATACCATACAGCTGTAAAATTATCGGAAACGGGAGTCGGATGTGCCTGAATATCAAAATCGCACTGTTATTGTACTCAGAAACATAAAAAAATTAAAGATCTTCACTGCAACGATATTCTGGAGTTCCTCGGAAAACGATCGGATTGCAAGGAGTGCGTTGCTGGAAAAGCAGCCGTTTTTCATACTTTCCCCCATTTCAATATACGGGGTGTCAAACGAAAGCTAGTGATGAGTAGAATTTAATAAAAGTGCATTCAGGCAGCTCCGCGATACCTGCGATTGCAGTTTTTTGCGTGGTTGGGATTCTTTTGATCCCGATACCATACAGCTGTAAAATTATCGGAAACGGGAGTCGGATGTGCCCGAATATCAAAATCGCACTGTGATTGTACTCAGGAACATATAAAAATTAAAGATCTTCACTACAACGATGTTCTGGAGTTCCTTGGAAAACGATCGCATTGCAAGGAAGGCGTTGCTGGAAAAACGGCCGTTGATCATACTTTCTCCAATTTCAATATATGGGGTGTCAAACGAAAGCCAGTAATGGATAGAATTCAATAAAATTGCATTCAGGCAGCTCCGCGATACCTGCAATTGCAGTTTTTTGCGTTGTTGGGATTCTTTTGATCCCGAAACCATACAGCTGTAAAATTATCGGAAACGGGAGTCGGAAGTGCCTGAATATCAAAATCGCACTGTTATTGTACTCAGGAACATAAAAAAATTAAAGATCTTCACTACAACAATATTCTGGAGTTCCTCGGAAACGATCGGATTGCAAGGAGTGCGTTGCTGGAAAAATGGCCGTTTTTCAAACTTTGTCCAACTTCAATATCGGGTGCCAAACGAAATGTAGTGATGAGTAGAATTCAGTAAAAGTACATTCAGGCAGCTTCGCGATACCTGCAATTGCAGTTTCTTGCGTGGTTGGGATACTTTTGATTCCGAAACCATACAGCTGTATAATTATCGGAAACGGAGTCGGAAGTGCCTGAGTATCAAAATCGCACTGGTATTGTACTCAGGAAATTAAAAAAATTAAAGATCTTCACTACAACGATATTCTGGAGTTCCTCAGAAAGCGATCGCATTGCAAGGAGTGCGTTGCTGGAGAAACGGCCGTTTTTCATACTTTGTCCAATTTCAATATATGGGGTGTCAAACAAAAGCTAGTGATGAGTAGAATTCAATAAAAGTGCATTCAGGCAGCTCCACGATACCTGCAATTGCAGTTTTTTGCGTGGTTGGGATTCTTTTGATCCCGAAACCATACAGCTGTAAAATTATCGGAAACGGGAGTCTGAAGTGCCTGAATATCAAAATCGCACTGTTATTGTACTCAGGAATATAAAAGAATTAAAGATCTTCACTACAACGATATTCTGGAGTTCCTCGGGAAACGATCGGATTGCAAGGAGTGCGTTGCTGGAAAAACGGCCGTTTTTCATACTTTGTCCAATTTCAATATATGGGGTGTCAAACGAAAGGTAGTGATGAGTAGAATTCATTAAAATTGCATTCAGGCAGCTTCGCGATAACTGCAATTGCAGCTTCTTGCGTGGTTGGGATACTTTTGATTCCGAAACCATACAGCTGTAAAATTGTCGAAGTGCCTGAATATGAAATCGCACTGTTATTGTACTCAGGAACATAAAAAAATTAAAGATCTTCACTGCAACGATATTCTGGAGTTCCTCGGAAAACGGTCGGATTCCAAGGTGTGCGTTGCTGGAAGAACGGCCGTTTTTTGTACTCTCTCCAATTTCAATATATGGGGTGTCAAACGAAAGCTAGTTGTAATGATTTTCAACATTTTAAGTTCGAACGCGGAACCGACCTCTCATCAGTTCTAGACGTTAAGTCTGAGTAGTGCCAACGGATGGTACCAACAGGTCAACCAATCCGTGCACCGTAACCCATTCACGCGGTGGCTGCTTGTCGGCCAGCTAGTTCGGAGAGGATTTCGGTCGCGGGTCTCCGAATGGGTTACGCTCAATTACAATATTTTCAGCCACCTGAACATGCCCGTTTTCAAAACGCGTTATCAAAACAAAACCATACGGAGAAGAACCTACTTTACGTTACTCCGTATTTCTTCATTCAGCCAGTTAAAGTATAAAAATCTAATTTCCGTTTCGCGTTCCCGAATTATACCGACGCGGTACCGAAAAGTATGCTACTCGAAATTAACCCGACGAAGACTACTCTAATAAAATGTCAAAACTACAAAGGTACCGCGCACATCGCACGACGCGAAACCGACCTCAGCGGATTTGGCGAAACCCTACCCTCATGACGGCATACCTACCCTACACTCACTTTCCCGCTGAAAAAAGAAGACCCACTGAAAAGGAAAGTCGTGTTTACAGTTAGCAATTCATTTTAATATTTTCGAAATTTCATTTGATCAAAAAAAAACTTATAAAATACTGTACTGTGTTATATTGAAAATGAGCAGATAAAAACAAGTTGGGTAGACAGACCTATGCTCATGTCAGAAGGGTTTTGTACTTAACTTACAAAATGCAGTAACCAGCAACGAATAAAATCATGAAACATGTCAAAGACGATTTTATTCGAGAAAATGTGAAATTCGTGGTTCATACTATTATTAACAAAGTTCAACGCATTTTGACTTCTGAGGTATTTGTTATAGTTATACCCATAAATATCTCCTTTGATAATTTTTTCAGATTTTTTAAGATCACGGGTGTCCATTCGCGAGGGAGGAAACACATTTTTCATGTATCCCCCCCCCCTGTGCCCCAACTGAAGCAAAAACGGTCAGTTTAAGAACTGTTTTGAAAAGCTCTCATAGAGAACTTTCAATTGATACTCATATCGGCTACTTTTCATGAAATTTTTTTTCAGGGGCCACTCTTCTGTACTGTAATCATCGATTCATGGCCTATTTTTTCGAATCCTAGAATGGTTACAAAGCCCTTTTGCCAGGAGCTCTCTGCTGCCTCTTCGACTTGTTTCAATTGTATGTACTCATCTTCATGATATCTATCACTCCTGAAATTTTCATGCAAATTCTAGCAAAGCTGTAGTGTCTAAGTCGGTAAAAAGCGCATATGGCTCCATAGCCATATGTTTCCATAGTAATACAGGGCATATTGCTCCATAGTAATACAGGAAAATTCAAATCGCTATAACTTCGGTAAATACCATTCGATCTTTATGAAACTTTCAGAGAAGATCAATCTTATAAATAGTCATCTGTTTACTAAATTTTATTGAATTTAAGGTTACCATTTATATTTTATTCAAGAAAACATAAAATCGATAAATCATACTATTACTAACAAAGTTGAGTGAATTTTGACTTCTCGTGTCTTTGTTGTTGTTGTACTTATGAAGGCCTACATTCATGATTTTTTTCAGATTTTTCGGATGGAAGGTGTCCAATCGCGAGGGGGGGGTACGCGAAAAGTTCGTACATTTCGACTTCCCCTGCCCCCCTCGGTACTTACAAGGCAATTTTAAAACCTGTTTGGAAAAGATCTCATTGAGACCTTTCCAACGACACCCTACTCGACTACCAATGGTGAAATTTTTTTTTTGAGGGGTCGCCTCCCTATATGGGGAGACCCCCGTAAACGCCTTTGAAAAATTTTTCCACCCTTGAACTTTCAAGAGGTCACCACTTCTGACCTTTCTACAAAGTTTCATGGCTGTAGCCTCTATAGTTTCGGAGAAAAAGTGCTGTGACATACAGACGGACGGACGGACGGACGGACGGACGGACAGACGGACACAGGTCGTGATTGCAATAGGGTTTTGTATTTTAGTACAAAACCCTAAAAAGTAAAGAAGCAGTTTTTCTCTGAATTAGACACTTATTGTACACACGGACAAGGAATATAGGAAAAGATTATGCTTCATTTTAACATCATTTGTTTCAGTGTTTCATCATATCATATTTAACTTAATCACGTTTACATACTTATATTTAAATCACTGAATACAGTTTTTACTTTCCTTTGAATATGAACTAGTGAATGTAATTTAAAATATCCATGAAAAATTGAAGGATTAATGAAATGAAGTGTTTCTACGTGGAAAACGTTCGTATGGAAGATTCTAGAATAAGTAAGCAAGGAGAATTACACGATTTAGCTTTTCAAAGTTAATTTTCGTATTTTTATGTGAAATCTGTATCTAATTAATCTTCAGAATCGAGAAAACACAAAATCAATTACAAAATCTAATGTATCTGTTCCGGCTGTTTATGAAAGATGAAACTAAGAGCGTTTTTCGGTACCTTTCAATTTTGTGTTTCTTAAATTTTTAACCGACTTCCAAAAGAAAGAAGGTTATCAATTCATTGCGTATATTTTTTTTTTTTGCTTTTTTTTTTGTATGTTCACGCATAACTTTTAAACGGAGATAGATAGAAGAGTCCTGTTTTTGGCAAATGATACGTCTTTCTTCCAGTTAGGTCCCGTTTAAAGGATAAAAAATTCAAGTTACGGGAAAGGACTTTTACCGTTAAAACTAAAAAAATTCCGACTTTCATCCCGATTTTTCAGCATAACTGATCGACGCGTGTAAGGATTTTGATTGTAGAGGTTTCAAATGAAAGACAACATATCGAGCTAAAATGTATCGGAACAGAATTAAAATCCTTCAAAGGACTCTGTAGATATTAACAGTTAAATATGATACATTGATGTGAAGAAATTAAATTTAAATGATATTTCGTACGAAAAGTGCCAATTAGTTGGAACTCTGCAAGGATTTGTTGGAGATACCGAGTCCTTTGATGACGGATGGTAAAAATGATCAGTATCCTTAATTTCTAAGCATAAACGGTACATTTTATTCCATAATTTCTACCGGAAATAACCAATAAATTAATTCTAGGTGCAGCATAAATACAACAGTTAAAGGGAACATTTCAGGATGCTTTTCTCTTCCGCATTCATTCTTTGCTTACTAATGAGCTTGGTATAGGATCCTGCTTACATCCTTAGACGTAAACGTTACATATAGGATTATAAAATTTCCCCGATGAAATAATAAGGAGTGAGTGATTGCAAATTATAGAGTTGAATTGTTACCTTCCGGTTAATATTATATCTACATTACAACATATGCACAGAAATCTAAAATTAGTGATTTCCATACTAAAAACCGGCGCTAATCGCAACCTAAAAAGGGATACATTTCCTGCTATAATTGATCATAACTGTACAGATGAAGATGAAAATGCATAGCCGAGTTTTCATTGAACTATATGGTATGATTTTCTTGAAACTTTCATAAAAATTAGGTGCCATATGTAACTAAAAACGAAGGCGATGAGTATCGAATAAACGTAAACGAGTGATACGCTTAAGAAGGATCTTTTTTTATGTTAATTTCTTGAGATTGATTGTGGAGAAAACTTATGTTTACATATATAAATACATATGTCTACACACACACACACACACACACACACACACACACACACACACACACACACATATATATATATATATATATATATATATATATATATATATATATATATATATATATATATATATATATATATATATATATATATATATATATATATATATATATATATATATATACATACATATATGTGCGTATGGATGTATATGTATATATATTTGTATATATATATATATATATATATATATATATATATATGTGTGTATCATATCTATATATATATATATATATATATATATATATATATATATATATATATATATATATATATATATATATATATATATATATATATATATATATATATATATATATATATATATATATATAGGGCTATGTGCGTGTATGTGTGTGCTTTTGCTTCGATTGTCTCCAAATTTTCAGCAATATTTCTGTTCTGGCCAAAGTATAGCTCCAGTTTGTATCAAAACTAGTACAAAGATTTATTCAATTGTGTGATATAAAAAAATCCAAACTTGAACAATTTGAAACGAAATGGCGGTCGCTCAAAGGTCAAAAAAAGTTGAACGATAAAAAAGCACTTCAGGGTCAGTTCAAAATATAAAAATGGCGGGCTATGCAAAGTTCAAAATTCGAAAATTTCTCAAAGCTTCAATTCATATTGGATTATGATGAAATCTAAATTCAAGGTAGACTTTGGTGAGATCATGGATTAAATGTACCAGAGTTAAATTCGATTCCTGTGAACGCTGCAGATTTTAGCCGTAGTGGTTTTTGCATTGCAGTAAAAAATTATATTTTAATATACGAGAACATGGTACAATGTATTCAAGAAACTGAGTTTTGAATGGTTTGAAATGAAACAATTTGCCACTAAAAAGGGTGAAATAAAAAACTTTTAGAAAAAAAAGAAAACCGACTTCGGAATGCCCTAAAAAGGATGAAATAAATTTTTTGGAAGCTGTGCTAAATCAATTTCCCTATTTGTACATAGATACTTCCGAAATCTGCACCATCACAAAAGAATGGGGGAAAATGTGATATGGCACCGCTTCCAAAAAATTTATTTCATCCTTTTTAGGGCATTCCGAAGTCGGTTTTCTTTTTTTTCTAAAAGTTTTTTTATCATATAGAATTCACACGTTCAATTTCATTCATTTCATGCACCCTCGATTTTGAATGGTTATTCTGTTATATAATAGTACGTAAGGTATTTTTTGTTTTTGTTTTCTTAAATCGTTTCTTGCTCTCTTTCATTCTCTCGTTATACATTTATTTTATGAGGGTGTATGCATGTTTTGTAATCGTTCTTTATGCTGATGTAAATTTCTAATCTTAAATTTTCATATTTCTTTTTAGTGATAGGCTTACTTTTTTTTTATGTACCAGTGTTTGTTTTCTCATTAGTATATTTCATCATAGAAGTTTATATATTTTTTGGTCCTTATCATAGTTTCATAATAATAATATATAATAAAGATTTTGTTTATATTTATATATATATTTCGTGATCACTAAGTTTCTATGTAAAATTAATTAGCTTCCTAATAACAGTCATAGCCAAACGATAAGGAGCCTTTATAACTATTATAAATTTTGTTTTGTATATTTTTTTGTCTCCTGGTATTTTATGTTTTTTGTTTTGTTTGCTTTTAACCTTTATTTGCTTTTCAATGTATGTAATTCTATTTTTCTTTAATCATATTTTGTATTCTTGTTGTTTTTGCTCGTTTGCGTTTATCATTTCTTTTATTTTATGTAATTGAAAAAAATAAATTGATTTCTTTATGCTTTGCTTACGGGACAGGTTTTGAATTATTATTCAATGTTGAAATCTTTAATGTTTCATAAAACGGTATTGTTTGTTTTTATATTTTCAGATACGGTAGAGATGTTTATTCAGTAATTTTTACTTTGTAATATTGTACACAGAGTCGGACCAGAAATTTTGTGATAACATTCTCATCTAGCTATGGCAATTCGATAATTTTCAAGTGACCAAAATTAGAAGTAATTGAAAGTAATATGGTGGTAAAGAAATTCGCCAAACTAGCTAATGTACAAATGATAAATACAAATTTCTATTGTACGCTCGGACATATATTGGTTGATTTGGGTTGAGAGGAAAATTGAAACAATTGAACGATCACATACAAAAATAAATATTCTATTGAAAATGACACCACAAATTTCTAGTTTCGAATGAATAGCTTTTAGTTCGTAATTTTGTACATCAGTTACGTTCCATTTGTTACACATGTGATATTCTCCCAATGTTTCACCATATTTTTTTTTTTTTTAAACGCCTAAAGCCTTAATTCATATTCAAATATTTTAATTCCGGCAGAATATTTGAGCAGATATATTTAGTCTATTTTCTCGGTCAGCTTTTATTTTTATAAATAGCGGAACATAGGTGAAGTATGTTAGATTTAACAGTAAACGATAAAATGACGTCACTTACTTTGTGTGTAGTGCTTTTCTTTGGTAAGATTCGAGAGCAATCCCCCGAGTATTGGGCAATATTTAGGTTGAGTCCCTTCTAAATTTTCAGCTGCAATATCCTTGGCGACAGAGCAAAAAGTGATGATTGACCCTCAAGCAGCAAAGTTGGATGTTGATACAATCGATTTGGAGGCAGTGATATGTCCACTGATTGATTGTATTAAAACAGGTCCTCCTGTTTGCGCTCGTAGAAAGGGTAAGCTTGTGCTATTCCCGACGGCCTGTGCTTTGGCAACTTCCGAATGTGTTGACTATCTTTAGTTTGGAAACGGTTGGAATTGAAAGAATGTGCCAAAAAGATATGTCCTGTCGACTGTAATGCTACTGAGGTGTTTCCCGTGTGTGCATCTAACGGGAAGAAAACCAAGCCTTTCCAAAGTGAGTGCAAGTTCCGAAATTATGCTTGCAAGAATTATCGCAAGCGTCTTTTCCATTCTTTTCGATTCTAAACAGCAGAGAGTAAATGTTTTTGAAAACTTACAGCAGTGGATGAACAATACTCTCAGTTCTTTACCTGTTACAATGTATTGGCGCTTGTGCACGTGGGGCCAAATATCCCGATCTGGGCTAATTGCTCAAACTCCAAAGTGCATGAATCCCTAGTCACAGCAAGGGGAGACTGGTACAATGTTGTCCAGCCCCACTGTAGCCCTTTCTACTGCTTCCCACAGCACATGCGCACACGCGGCAAAGTTCACTTTCACTCACTAGAAGGGACGAAAGGCGCAGCGACGTGCGAAACTACTTTACAACTATGTAATACCGGAGCTTTCACTTGTCAAATTGACTACTTTGTTTTCTCATCGGACAAAACAGATGTGCGGAATGGAACGCCACATGGCGGCAATGTGCATTTTTATTTGTCGCCAGTGGCATAGTGTTTTGATGGCAACGGTGGAGGGGGCCATTCCCAGATGGATATGTCTCGAAATGTGTCGGGGTTTTGATTAATATTATGTTTCAAATATTTAAATCCACAGATCTAAATATTTGGGAGAGAAAAAAAATATTTTCTGCGCAACGATATCCGCACGAAAGATGAAGTCCGCTTGCATTTCGAGGTCACACCCATCTGGCCGGGTGCAAGGGTTCGGGATCGGAATCCTTCGATTCCCGGGCGTAGGCGTCACATTACATAGTGATGAGTAGAATTCAGTAAAATTGCATTCAGGCAGCTCCGCGATACCTGCAATTGCAGTTTTTTGCGTGGTTGGGATTCTTTTGATCCCGAAACCATACAGCTGTAAAATTATCGGAAACGGGAGTCAGAAGTGCCTGAATATCAAAATCACACTGTTATTGTACTCAGGAACATAAAATAATTAAAGATCTTCACTACAACGATATTCTGGAGTTCCTCGGAAAACGATCGGATTGCAAGGAGTGCGTTGCTAGAAAAGCGGCCGTTGTTCATACTTTCTCCAATTTCAATATATGGGGTGTCAAACGAAAGCTAGTGATGAGTAGAATTCAATAAAATTGCATTCAGGTAGCTCCGCGATACCTGCAATTGCAGTTTTTTGCGTGGTTGGGATTCTTTTGATCCCGAAACCATACAGCTGTAAAATTATCGGAAACGGGAGTCGGAAGTGCCTGAATATCAAAATCGCAATGTTATTGTACTCAGGAACATAAAAAAATTAAAGATATTCACTACAACGATATTCTGGAGTTCCTCGGCAACGATCGGATTGCAAGGAGTGCGTTGCTGGAAAAACGGCCGTTTTTCATACTTTGTCCAATTTTAATTTATCGAGTGTCAAACGCAAGGAAGTGATGAGTAGAATTCAGTAAAAGTGCATTCAGGCAGCTTCGCGATACCTGCAATTGCAGTTTCTTGCGTGGTTGGGATACTTTTGATTCCGAAACCATACAGCTGTAAAATTATCTGAAACGGGGTCGGAAGTGCCTGAAATCAAAATCGCACTGTTATTGTACTCAGGAACATTCAAATATTAAAGATCTTCACTACAACGATATTCTGGAGTTTCTCGAAAAGCGATCGCATTGCAAGGAGTGCGTTGCTGGAGAAACGGCCGTTTTTCATACTTTGAACAATTTCAATATATGGGGTGTCAAACGAAAGCTAGTGATGAGTAGAATTCAATAAAAGTGCATTCAGGCAGCTCAGCGATACCTGCAATTGCAGTTTTTTGCGTGGTTGGGATTCTTTTGATCCCGAAACCATACAGCTGCAAAATTATCGGAAACGGGAGTCTGACGTGCCTGAATATCAAAATCGTACTGTTATTGTACTCAGGAAAATAAAAGAGTAAAGATCTTCACAACAACGATATTCTGGAGTTCCTCGGAAAACGATCGGATTGCAAGGAGTGCGTTGCTGGAAAAACGGCCGTTTTTCATACTTTGTCCACTTTCAATATATCGAGTGTCAAACGAAAGGAAGTGATGAGTAGAATTCAGTAAAAGTGCATTCAGGCAGCTTCGCGATACCTGCAAATGCAGTTTCTTGCGTGGTTGGGATACTTTTGATTCCGAAACCATACAGCTGTAAAAATTTCTGAAACGGGGTCGGAAGTGCCTGAATATGAAAACCGCACTACTATTGTACTCAGGAACATTAAAAAATTAAAGATCTTCACTACAACGATATTCTGGAGTTCCTCGGAAAGCGATCGCATTGCAATGAGTGCGTTGCTGGAGAAACGGCAGTTTTTCATACTTTCTCCAATTTCAATATATGGGGTGTCAAACGAAAGCTAGTGATGAGTAGAATTCAAGAAAAGTGCATTCAGGCAGCTCAGCGATACCTGCAATTGCAGTTTTTTGCGTGGTTGGGATTCTTTTGATCCCGAAACCATACAGCTGCAAAATTATCGGAAACGGAGTCGGAAGTGCCTGAATATCAAAATCGCACTGTTATTGTACTCAGGAACATTAAAAATTAAAGATCTTCATCACAACGATATGCTGGAGTTCCTCGGAAAACGATCGGATTGCAAGGAGTGCGTTGCTGGAAAAACGGCCGTTGTTCGTACTTTCTCCAATTTCAATATATGGGGTGTCAAACGAAAGCTGGTGATGATTAGAATTCAATAAAATTGCATTCAATTTCAGTTTTTTGCGTGGTTGGGATTCTTTTGATCCCGAAACCATACAGCTGTAAAATTATCGGAAACGGGAGTCGGAAGTGCCTGAATGTCAAAATCACACTGTTATTATACTCAGGAACATTAAAAAGTAAAGATCTTCACTACAACGATATTCTGGAGTTCCTCGGGAAACGATCGGTTTGCAAGGAGTGCGTTGCTGGAGAAACGGCCGTTTTTCATACTTTCTCCAATTACAAAATATGGGGGGTCAAACGAAAGCTAGTGGTGAGAAGAATTCAATAAAAGTGCATTCAGGCAGCTCCGCGAAACCTGCAATTGCAGTTTTTTGCGTGGTTGGGATAATTTTGATCCCGAAACCATACAGCTGTAAAATTATCGGAAACGGGAGTCTGAAGTCCCTGAATATCAAAATCACACTGTTATTGTACACAGGAACATAAAGAATTAAAGATCTTCACTACAACGATATTCTGGAGTTCCTCGGGAAACGATCGGATTGCAAGGAGTGCGTTGCTGGAGAAACGGCCGTTTTTCATACTTTCTCCGATTTCAAAATATGGGGTGTCAAACGAAAGCTAGTGATGAGTCGAATTCAATAAAAGTGCACTCAGGCAGCTCCGCGATACGTGCAATTGCAGTTTCTTGCATGGTTGGGATACTTGTGATTCCGAAACCATACAGCTGTAAAATTATCGGAAACGGGAGTCGGAAGTGCCAGAGTATCAAAACCGCACTGCTAGTGTACTCAGGAACATAAAAAAATTAAAGATCTTCACTACAACGATATTCTGGAGTTCCTCGAAAATGATCGGATTGCAAGGAGTGCGTTGCTGGAAGAACGGCCGTTTTTCTTTCTTTCTCCAATTTCACTATATGGGGTGTCAAACGAAAGCTAGTGATGAGTAGAATTCAATAAAATTGCATTCAGGCAGCTCCGCGATACCAGCAATTGCAGTTTCTTAGGTGGTTGGGATTCTTTTGATCTCGAAACCATACAGCTGTAAAATTATCGGAAACGAGAGTCTGAAGTGCCTGAATATCAAAATCACACTGTTATTATACTCAGGAACATTAAAAAAATTGAAGATCTTCACTACAACGATATTCTGGAGTTCCTCGGAAAACGATCGGATTGCAAGGAGTGCGTTGCTGGAGAAACGGCCGTTTTTCATACTTTCTCCAATTTCAATATTTGGGGTGTCAAACAAAAGCTAGTGATGAGTAGAATTCAATAAATTTGCATTCAGGCAGCTCAACGATACCTGCAATTGCAGTTTTTTGCGTGGTTGGGATTCTTTGGATCTCGAAACCATACAGCTGTAAAATTATCGGAAACGAAAGTCTGAAGTGCCTGGATACGAAAATCGCGCTGTTATTGTACTCAGGAACATTAAAAAGTAAAGATCTTCACCACAACGATATTCTGGAGTTCCTTGGAAATGATCGGATTGCAAGAAGTGCGTTGCTGGAGAAACGGCCGTTATTCACACTTTCTCCAATTTCAATATATGGGGTGTCAAACGAAAGCTAGTGATAAGTAGAATTCAATACAAGTGCATTCAGGCAGCTTCGCGATACCTGCAATTGCAGTTTTTTGCGTGGTTGGGATACTTTTGATTCCAAAACCATACAGCTGTAAAATTATCGGAAACGGGAGTCGGAAGTGCCTGAATATCAAAATCGCGCTGTTATTTTACTCGGGAACATAAAAAAATTAAAGATCTTCGATACAACAATAATCTGGAGTTCTTCGGAAAACGATCTGATTGCAAGAAGTGCGTTGCTGGAAAAACGGCCGTTTTTCATACTTTCTCCAATTTCAATATATGGGGTGTCAAACGAAAGCTAGTGATGCGTAGAATTCAATAAAATTGCATTCAGGCCGCTCAGCGATACCTGCAATTGCAGTTTTTTGCGTGGTTGGGATTCTATTGATCCCGAAACCATACAGCTGTAAAATTATCGGAAACAGGAGTCCGAAGTGCCTGAATATCAAAGTCGTACTGTTGTTGTACTCGGGAGCATAAAAAAATTGAAGATCTTCACCACAACGATATTCTGGAGTTCCTCGGAAAAAACGGCCGTTGTTCATACTTTCTCCAATTTCAATATATGGGGTGTCAAACGAAAGCTAGTGATGAATAGAATTCAATAAAAGTGCATTCAGGCAGCCCCGCGATACCTGCGATTGCAGTTTTTTGCGTGGTTGGGATTCTATTGATCCCGAAACCATACAGCTGTAAAATTATCGGAACCGAGAGTCTGAAGTGCCTGAATATCAAAATCTTACTGTTATTGTACTCAGGAACATAGAAAAGTAAAGATCTTCACTACAAGGATATTCTGGAGTTCCTCGGAAAACGATCGGATTGCAAGGAGTGCGTTGCTGGAAAAACGGCCGTTATTCATACTTCGTCCAATTTCAATATATCGGGTGTGAAACGAAAGGTAGTGATGAGTAAGAATTCAATGAAATTGCATTCAGGCAGCTCCGCGATACCTGCAATTGCAGTTTTTTGCGTGGTTGGGATTCTTTTGACCCCAAAACCATACAGCTGTAAAATTATCGGAAACGGGAGTCGGAAGTGCCTGAATATCAAAATCGCACTGTTATTGTACTCTGAAAATTAAAAAAATTAAAGATCTTTACTACAACGATATTCTAGAGTTCCTCGGAAAACGATCGGATTGCAAGGAGTGCGTTGCTGGAAAAACGGCCGTTTTTCATACTTTCTCCAATTTCAATATATGGTGTCAAACGAAAGCTAGTGATGAGTACAATTCAATAAAAGTGCATTCAGGCAGCTTCGCGATACGTGCGATTGAAGTTTTTTGCGTGGTTGGGATACTTTTGATTCCGGGACCATGCAGCTGTGAAATTGTCGGAAACGGGAGTCTGAAGTGCCTGAATACCAAAATCGCGCTGTTAGTGTATTCAGGAACATTAAAAAATTAAAGATCTTCACTACAACGATATTCCGGAGTTCCTCGGAAAACGATCGGATTGCAAGGAGTGCGTTGCTGGAAAAACGGCCGTCTCTCATACTTTCTCCAATTTCAATATATGGTGTGTCAAACGAAAGCTAGTGATGAGTAAGAATTCAATGAAATTGCATTCAGGCAGCTCCGCGATACCTGCAATTGCAGTTTTTTGCGTGGTTGGGATTCTTTTGATCCCGAAACCATACAGCTGCAAAATTATCGGAAACGGAGTCGGAAGTGCCTGAATATCAAAATCGCACTGTTATTGTACTCAGGAACGTTAAAAATTAAAGATCTTCATCACAACGATATGCTGGAGTTCCTCGGAAAACGATCGGATTGCAAGGAGTGCGTTGCTGGAAAAACGGCCGTTGTTCGTACTTTCTCCAATTTCAATATATGGGGTGTCAAACGAAAGCTGGTGATGATGAGAATTCAATAAAATTGCATTCAATTTCAGTTTTTTGCGTGGTTGGGATTCTTATGATCCCGAAACCATACAGCTGTAAAATTATCGGAAACGGGAGTCGGAAGTGCCTGAATGTCAAAATCACGATGTTATTATACTCAGGAACATTAAAAAGTAAAGATCTTCACTACAACGATATTCTGGAGTTCCTCGGGAAACGATCGGTTTGCAAGGAGTGCGTTGCTGGAGAAACGGCCGTTTTTCATACTTTCTCCAATTACAAAATATGGGGGGTCAAACGAAAGCTAGTGGTGAGAAGAATTCAATAAAAGTGCATTCAGGCAGCTCCGCGAAACCTGCAATTGCAGTTTTTTGCGTGGTTGGGATAATTTTGATCCCGAAACCATACAGCTGTAAAATTATCGGAAACGGGAGTCTGAAGTCCCTGAATATCAAAATCACACTGTTATTGTACACAGGAACATAAAGAATTAAAGATCTTCACTACAACGATATTCTGGAGTTCCTCGGGAAACGATCGGATTGCAAGGAGTGCGTTGCTGGAGAAACGGCCGTTTTTCATACTTTCTAAGATTTCAAAATATGGGGTGTCAAACGAAAGCTAGTGATGAGTCGAATTCAATAAAAGTGCATTCAGGCAGCTCCGCGATACGTGCAATTGCAGTTTCTTGCATGGTTGGGATACTTGTGATTCCGAAACCATACAGCTGTAAAATTATCGGAAACGGGAGTCGGAAGTGCCAGAATATCAAAACCGCACTGCTAGTGTACTCAGGAACATAAAAAAATTAAAGATCTTCACCACAACGATATTCTGGAGTTCCTCGGGAAACGATCGGATTGTAAGGAGTGCGTTGCTACAAAAACGGGCGTTTCTCATACGTTCTCCAATTTCAATATGGGGTGTCAAACAAAAGCTCGTTATGAGTAGAATTCAATTAAATTGCATTCAGGCAGCTCCGCGATACCTGCAATTGCAGTTTCTTTGGTGGTTGGGATTCTTTTGATCTCGAAACCATACAGCTGTAAAATTATCGGAAACGAGAGTCTGAAGTGCCTGAATATCAAAATCACACTGTTATTATACTCAGGAACATTAAAAAAATTGAAGATCTTCACTACAACGATATTCTGGAGTTCCTCGGAAAACGATCGGATTGCAAGGAGTGCGTTGCTGGAGAAACGGCCGTTTTTCATACTTTCTCCAATTTCAATATTTGGGGTGTCAAACAAAAGCTAGTGATGAGTAGAATTCAATAAATTTGCATTCAAGCAGCTCAACGATACCTGCAATTGCAGTTTTTTGCGTGGTTGGGATTCTTTGGATCTCGAAACCATACAGCTGTAAAATTATCGGAAACGAAAGTCTGAAGTGCCTGGATACGAAAATCGCGCTGTTATTGTACTCAGGAACATTAAAAAGTAAAGATCTTCACCACAACGATATTCTGGAGTTCCTTGGAAATGATCGGATTGCAAGAAGTGCGTTGCTGGAGAAACGGCCGTTATTCACACTTTCTCCAATTTCAATATATGGGGTGTCAAACGAAAGCTAGTGATAAGTAGAATTCAATACAAGTGCATTCAGGCAGCTTCGCGATACCTGCAATTGCAGTTTTTTGCGTGGTTGGGATACTTTTGATTCCAAAACCATACAGCTGTAAAATTATCGGAAACGGGAGTCGGAAGTGCCTGAATATCAAAATCGCGCTGCTATTTTACTCGGGAACATAAAAAAATTAAAGATCTTCAATACAACAATAATCTGGAGTTCTTCGGAAAACGATCTGATTGCAAGAAGTGCGTTGCTGGAAAAACGGCCGTTTTTCATACTTTCTCCAATTTCAATATATGGGGTGTCAAACGAAAGCTAGTGATGCGTAGAATTCAATAAAATTGCATTCAGGCCGCTCAGCGATACCTGCAATTGCAGTTTTTTGCGTGGTTGGGATTCTATTGATCCCGAAACCATACAGCTGTAAAATTATCGGAAACAGGAGTCCGAAGTGCCTGAATATCAAAATCGTACTGTTGTTGTACTCGGGAGCATAAAAAAATTGAAGATCTTCACCACAACGATATTCTGGAGTTCCTCGGAAAAAACGGCCGTTGTTCATACTTTCTCCAATTTCAATATATGGGATGTCAAACGAAAGCTAGTGATGAGTAGAATTCAATAAAAGTGCATTCAGGCAGCCCCGCGATACCTGCGATTGCAGTTTTTTGCGTGGTTGGGATTCTATTGATCCCGAAACCATACAGCCGTAAAATTATCGGAACCGAGAGTGTGAAGTGCCTGAATATCAAAATCTTACTGTTATTGTACTCAGGAACATAAAAAAGTAAAGATCTTCACTACAAGGATATTCTGGAGTTCCTCGGAAAACGATCGGATTGCAAGGAGTGCGTTGCTGGAAAAACGGCCGTTATTCATACTTCGTCCAATTTCAATATATCGGGTGTCAAACGAAAGGTAGTGATGAGTAAGAATTCAATGAAATTACATTCAGGCAGCTCCGCGATACCTGCAATTGCAGTTTTTTGCGTGGTTGGGATTCTTTTGACCCCAAAACCATACAGCTGTAAAATTATCGGAAACGGGAGTCGGAAGTGCCTGAATATCAAAATCGCACTGTTATTGTACTCTGAAAATTAAAAAAATTAAAGATCTTTACTACAACGATATTCTAGAGTTCCTCGGAAAACGATCGGATTGCAAGGAGTGCGTTGCTGGAAAAACGGCCGTTTTTCATACTTTCTCCAATTTCAATCTTTATGGTGTCAAACGAAAGCTAGTGATGAGTACAATTCAATAAAAGTGCATTCAGGCAGCTTCGCGATACGTGCGATTGAAGTTTTTTGCGTGGTTGGGATACTTTTGATTCCGGAACCATGCAGCTGTAAAATTGTCGGAAACGGGAGTCTGAAGTGCCTGAATACCAAAATCGCGCTGTTAGTGTATTCAGGAACATTAAAAAATTAAAGATCTTCACTACAACGATATTCCGGAGTTCCTCGGAAAACGATCGGATTGCAAGGAGAGCGTTGCTGGAAAGACGGCCGTCTTTCATACTTTCTCCAATTTCAATATATGGTGTGTCAAACGAAAGCTAGTGATGAGTAAGAATTCAATGAAATTGCATTCAGGCAGCTCCGCGATACCTGCAATTGCAGTTTTTTGCGTGGTTGGAATTCTTTTGACCCCGAAACAATACAGCTGTAAAATTATCGGAAACGGGAGTCGGAAGTGCCTGAATATCAAAATCGCACTGTTATTGTACTCAGGAACATAAAAAAATTAAAGATCTTCACTACAACGATATTCTGGAGTTCCTCGGAAAACGATCGGATTGCAAGGAGTGCGTTGCTGGAATAACGGCCGTTTTTCATACTTTCTCCAATTTCAATATATATGGTGTCAAACGAAAGCTAGTGATGAGTAGAATTCGATAAAATTGCATTCAGGCAGCTCCGCGATACGTGCAATTGCAGTTTTTTGTGTGGTTGGGATTCTTTTGATCCCGAAACCATACAGCTGTAAAATTATCGGAAACAGGAGTCTGATGTGCCTGAGTATCAAAATCACACTGTTATTATTTTGAGGAACATTAAAAAAATCGAAGATCTTCACTACAACGATATTCTGGAGTTCCTCGGAAAACGATCGAATTGCAGGGAGTGCATTGCTGGAAAAACGGCCGTTGTTCATACTTTCTCCAATTTCAATATATGGGGTGTCAAACGAAAGCTAGTGATGAGTAGAATTCAACGAAATTGCATTCAGGCAGCTCCGCGATACCTGCAATTGCAGTTTTTTGCGTGGTTGGGATACTTTTGATTCCGAAACCATACAGCTGTAAAATTATCGGAAACGGAGTCAGAAGTGCCTGAATATCAAAATCGCACTGTTATTGTACTCAGGAACATAAAAAAATTAAAGATCTTCACTACAACGATATTCTGGAATTCCTCGGAAAACGATCGGATTGCAAGGAGTGCGTTGCTGGAGAAACGGCCGTTTTTCATACTTTCTCCAATTTCAATATATGAGGTGTCAAACGAAAGCTAGTGATGAGTAAAATTCAATAAGATTGCATTCAGGCAGCTCCGCGATACCTGCAATTGCAGTTTTTTGCGTGATTGGGATTCTGTTGATCCCGAAATAAAATTATCGGAAACGAGAGTCGGAAGTGCCTGAATATCAAAATCGCACTGTTATTGTACTCAGGAACATAAAAAAATTTAAGATCTTCCCTACAACGATATTCTGGAGTTCCTCGGGAAACGATCGGATCGCAAGGAGTGCGTTGCTGGAAGAACGGCCGTTATTCATACTTTGTCCAATTTCAATATATCGGGTGTCAAACGAAAGGTAGTGATGAGTAGAATTCAGTAAAAGTGCATTCAGGCAGCTTCGCGATACCTGCAATTGCAGTTTCTTGCGCGGTTGGGTTACTTTTCATTGCGAAATCATACAGCTGTAAAATTATCGGAAACGGGAGTCAGAAGTGCCTGAATATCAAAATCGCACTGTTGTTGTACTCACGAACATAAAAAATTAAAGATCTTCACTTTAACGATATTCTGGAGTTCCTCGGAAAACGATCGCATTGCAAGGAGTGCGTTGCCGGAAAAACGGCCGTTTTTCATACTTTCTCCAATTTCAATATATTGGGTGTCAAACGAAAGCTAGTGATGAGTAGAATTCAATAAAATTGCATTCAGGCTGCTCCGCGATACGTGCAATTGCAGTTTTTTTGCGTGGTTGGGATTCTTTTGATCTCGAAACCATACAGCTGTAAAATTATCGGAAACGAGAGTCTGAAGTGCCTGAATACGAAAATCGTGCTGTTATTTTACTCAGGAACATTAAAAAGTAAAGATCTTCATCACAACGATATTCTGGAGTTCCTCGGGAAATGATCGGATTGCAAGGAGTGCGTTGCTAGAAAAGCGGCCGTTTTTCATACTTTCTCCAATTTCAATATATGGGGTGTCAAACGAAAGCTAGTGATGAGTAGTGTTTACTATTCAAATTGCATTTCAAGTTTCCCACATTCCATATCTGTAATTAAAATCCTAGCTTTATTATTCTACTTCCAATTTACCTCATAGAACTCATAACTGTAACATAGAACGTACATCTTCATGTTCTCATAAATTCCTAACGTAAAATTAATGTCACACGATAGTCTAGCCAAAACAATGTTGGTTCTCACCACATTTCATACATTCTTGTATGTTCCCACGATTAGTCTAAATTAGCTATGTAAGCATAAATTATGTATATAAAGTCACTTGCATTAAAATAAAATTCAGTATTCAAAGTACAACAAATGAATTTGTACTCATTTTGCTGACCCCGACCCAAGAGCATTTCCAAGCCATAATCAGGACCTAGTGTGAGGCTGCACTAGGGTGCTCTATTATGCTAGCGTTGTAATAGACGAGCTCAAGTCCGCAGGGTGAACTTTGAGTTGGTCGATATCTGCATCTCGCTTCAGCGCCACGAGGGATTGCACCTTCCAACGACGCTCAGGTGAGCACCAGGAAGGAAGCCAACGATATCCGCATCTCGTTTCAACGCCACGAGGGATTGCACCTTCCGACGACGCTCAGGTGAGCACCAAGAAGGAAGCCAACGATATCTACAACTCGCTACAGCGCCACGAGGGATTGCACCTTCCGACGACGCTCAGGTGAGCACCAGGAAGGAAGCCAACGATACCTGCATCTCGCTTCAGCGCCACGAGGGATTGCACCTTCCGACGACGCTCAGGTGAGCACCAGGAAGGAAGCCAACGATATCTGCATCTCGTTTCAACGCCACGAGGGATTGCACCTTCCGACGACGCTCAGGTGAGCACCAGGAAGGAAACCAACGATATCTGCATCTCGTTTCAACGCCACGAGGGATTGCACCTTCCGACGACGCTCAGGTGAGCACCAGGAAGGAAGCCAACGACATCTGAAACTCGCTTCAGCACCAATAGGGATTGCACCTTCCGACGACGCTCAGGTGAGCACCAGGAAGGAAGCCAACGATATCTGCATCTCGTTTCAACGCCACGAGGGATTGCACCTTCCGACAACGCTCAGGTGAGCACCAGGAAGGAAGCCAACGACATCTGAAACTCGCTTCAGCGCCAGTAGGGATTGCACCTTCCGACGACGCTCAGGTGAGCACCAGGAAGGAAGCCAACGATATCTGCATTTCGTTTCAACGCCACGAGGGATTGCACCTTCCGACGACGCTCAGGTGAGCACCAGGAAGGAAGCCAACGATATCTGCATCTGGTTTCAACGCCACGAGGTATTGCACCTTCCGACAACGCTCAAGTGAGCACCAGGAAGGAAGCCAACGATATCTGCAACTCGCTTCAGCGCCACGAGGGATTGTACCTTCCGACGACGCTCAGGTGAGCACCAGGAAAAAGGCCAACGATATCTGCATCTGGTTTCAACGCCACGAGGGATTGCACCTTTCGGCGACGCTCAGGTGAGCACCAGGAAGGAAGCCAACGATACCTGCAACTCGCTTCAGCGCCACGAGGGATTGCACCTTCCGACGACGCTCAGGTGAGCACCAAGAAGGAAGCCAACGATATCTGCAACTCGCTTCAGCGCCACGAGGGATTGCACCTTCCGACGACGCTCAGGTGAGCACCAGGAAGGAAGCCAACGATATCTGCATCTCGTTTCAACGTCACGAGGGATTGCACCTTCCGACGACGCTCAGGTGAGCACCAGGAAGGAAGCCAACGTTATCTGCAACTCGCTTCAGCGCCACGAGGGATTGCACCTTCCGACGACACTCAGGTGAGCACCAGGAAAAAAGCCAACGATATCTGCAACTTGTTTCAACGCCGTGAGGGATTGCACCTTCCGACGACGCTCAGGTGAGCACCAGGAAGGAAGCCAACGATACCTGCAACTCGCTTCAGCGCCACGAGGGATTGCACCTCTCGACGGTGCTCAGGTGAGCACCAGGAAGGAAGCCAACGATATCTTCAACTCGCTCAGGTAAGCACCAGAAAGGAAGCCAACGATATTTGTAACTCTCTTCAACACCACGAGGGATCAGCATCTTCCCGTCGACGAACAACAGGAAGTTTAACAACGGTTTCTCAGATATATATATATATATATATATATATATATATATATATTTATATATAAGAACACGTTTTGCGTTGCTCATCTCTACCCCCCACCCTCCCCCTTTTTTTTTGTCATAACAACGATGTCTGTGTTGGCAGAACTATACAACTAGATAATCATGGATAAGTTATTTAAAACTCAGTTAAAATTGGGAAAAGCCAAAGAGAAAAGGCAAGAAAACTGTAGCAAAACTTCCACTCCGAGAAGAACGTTGCGATATTTATAAACGCAACTTGATTTATTGGAATCTGAGTGGGCCGATTTCAGTGGACACCATTTAGAATTATCAAAGTTTGAAGATATGAATTCCAGCCACCCTTATTTTGAAGAAGATTTTTTCAGGGGTGTACGGGATGCATACTCAGAGCTCAAGGCTGAACTTGAGCATCAAGTTAAAAACCTCACTTCTGCTGACGAAATGGGATCAACACACAATGATTATGTGCAGAAGAAAATTAGAATTCAAGAATCTATAATGAGCTCCCTTGGAAATTGTCTAGACGCCCTAGAAGACTTTTTGAAAACTCCTTGTTCAAAAGCATTTTATATGCAACATTCCTCCAACATATCCAACTGTTGGCAATTAATAACTACTAACCATTACGAGCTTCTGGCAGAAGATACGGCCCTTTACGATAATAACCAATATTCAGATCTGCAGGGAAAATATAATGATATAGCAATCAAATTGTTAGAATTAAGTAGTCCACCTCCTGAAAACCATGCCAGCTCTCAACAAAATACGTCCTCCCAAAGTATGGTCCGACATCCAAAAATAACAATCCCCACTTTCATGGGAGATTATGCCAAGTGGCAACAGTTTCATGATCTGTTTACAAATTTGATTCATCCACAACCAATGTCTAACTCTCAAAAAATGTTCTACCTTAAATCTGATCTCTCTGGTGGGCCAAGCAGACTCATTCAACATCTACAAATTTCAGAACAAAACGACGATATTGCTTGAGGAATACTTAAAAAACGCTATGATAACAAGCGTCTAATCGTATCAGCCTTCATTGATAGAGTATTGACATATAATAGTATGTCAGTTGAGTCTTCAATAGGAATCAAACAGCTTCACGATATAGTTAATGAAGCACTATTGGGTATCAAAAGTCAAGGAATTGACACGTCCAACTGGGATCCATTAATCGTTCAGCTACTTTTAAAGAAAGTAGGCTGTGAAACTCACAGGCTCTTTGAAGAAAGCCTTAAATCACCCAAAGAAATTCCGACTCTAGCATCATTCTTAAACTTTATTGAAGCTAGATTTCAATTATTAGAAACTCTTGGAGATGAACGGGAAAAGAATCAGTGTAAAGAAAAAGAAACGAAGAAATCAAATACGTCCTTGACAACAAGCCAAATAAGTTCTTGCGAGTTATGCAAGAATCGAACCCACCAGTTGAAATTTTGTTCAAAATTTCTGAAGTTTTCTCCTTCAGAACGGATTAATGCAGCAACAAAACTGCAAATGTGTATCAACTGTTTGAAGAAAGGTCATAAAACTTCCACTTGTCCTTCTAGAAGTTGCTTAAAATGCAATGGGCGACATAATACCTTACTTCACATTGAAAAGCCTGGTAATACTTCTGCACAAGCAACTTCACAAAAAACTCGCCCCACGAATAAAAATAAAAATAATGAAATGCAAGTCTCGGTTCATACTGGCTCTGAAAAAGATCATCTACTGTCAGGTTATACGTTCCTGGGAATGGCAATGCTAAATATTGAAAATTGTCTGGGACAAGACGTAACCTGTAGAGCATTGTTGGATTCTGGATCGCAATTGAATTTTGTAACGGAGGCTTTAGTGAAGCGCCTAGAAATGCAAGTTAATCGAAGAAAAATCGACATAAATGGTATAAGTGATTTCAAACTTCAAGCTAAGTGTCGAATTAATATTGCAATCAAATCAAGGCTTAATGGGTGTAAAGCTTACATTGAAGCGTTTATTTTGTCGGACATAACTTCCGATCAACCTAGGGCTGCTTTTTTTTTGTGGTAGGGAGGTGAAGGCATTTATGCCCGCCGAGTCTGGCAGTGTGGGACTCCCATGGAGGATACCTTTGGACTACCCACTAAACACCTCCCCTGTCAATCTGAGAACCTAGCCTGGAACCGTTTGACATATTACTTCGGGCCAGGTCTCGTTTTGTTACGCCGTGGGGCGCCTTCAAGCTGGGGAGTCCCTTTCCTAGCGGGAGGGGAGGGGGAAAAGGAATTGCCAGAAGAGCGATCCCCCAGCCCCAGTGCCTCCGGCTGCTGTGAGTCCCTTTTATATTTTAGGACTGCCTGAGCATAATGTGCCACCTGGTTCCATTTGTCAACCGATTCGAGCATCATCGCAACTATATTATCCGGGGTGAGCTCTCCCGTCTCCCTGTAGAGTTCCCTTCGCAGCCTGGGCCATTTGGTATACGCAAAAAATGTGTGACAGGCATTGTCCTCCTCTCCTGGGCGAACCGGCAATCGGGAGACCGTGACTTGCCGATCTTGTGCAGGTAAGACTGAAAACACCGGTGCCCGCTCAAAAGCTGGGTCAGATAGAAGTCAGTCTCACCATGCCTTCGATTTAGCCATGGTCTCACATCCGGGATGAGGCGCGCAGTCCACCTTCCCTTCGTGCAATTCCTCCAAGACTGCTGCCAATCGTTGAGCGAGCGTTGTCTCTCCTCGCGGACAACGATCTCCCTCGCATCCTCGTTTCGGCGCAAGTAAATAGCGCGGCGCTCTCTAGCAAGGAGGGCGACAGGTATCACGCCTGCAATCACTCTCACCACCGAGTCGGAGACTGTTGGATACGAAGATGCAATTCTCAGTGCTCCTCTTCTCTGTACCTGTGCCAATCGTTTTCGGTATACCTCCTTGCTGAGAGCGTCGCCCCATACCTCTGCTCCGTACAGTAGCACTGACCCTACAGCACTCATCAAGAGGCGTCTTCTTGATGGGCTGGGTCCCCCTACGTTGGCCATAAGTCGACTCAGGGCCGATATTCCCGAAGCAGCCTTCTCAGCCGTTGCCCTGATTTGCTCAGAGAAACTCATCTTCGAGTCGATCAGAAGCCCCAGGTACTTCACCGCTGGCTTCGATTCGATCTGTATATCTCCAATACTGATCATCCTTACTCTAGGGATTCTCTTTTTTGTCAAGATGACCACTTCGGTTTTCTCCAGTGCTAAACTGAACCCGCGAGCAGTCATCCAGTCCCTCACTCGGCGCATTAGCATACCTAGCCTAAGTTGCGCTTGTTCAACGGTGCGTCCGGCGACCAGAGCCGCAACATCATCCGCATAGCCGACCAAGCGCGACTCATCTGGCATCTCAAGTCTCAGTAGCCCGTTGTAAGACACGTTCCACAGGTCCGGACCAAGGATAGATCCCTGGGCAACACCCGATGTAATTTCCATCCTTCGTTGGCCCTGTGTCGTGTCACAGAGCAGGCTTCGGTCCTTTAGGTAGTTCCTCAAAAGCCGCATTAGATATTCTGGAACTTGAAAAGAGTTTTCCAGCGTATCCAGAATATCCACCCATCTAGCGGAGTTGAAGGCATTCCTGACGTCGAGTGTCACCAACAGGACGATCCATCGCTTGGTGCGACTATATGCCTCTGCCTTTTGGACGGCGTTCACCACCTCTGCAATCGCATCGATGGTAGAACGTCCTGCTCTAAAGCCGTACTGCCGAGGAGATAGGTCCCCAGCAGCACGAATCGCGTCAGTGAGTCTTCCCTTGATGAGTTTCTCTAGCACTTTCCCATTCGTGTCTAGCATGCATAACGGGTTGCTTTAAATACAAGTGATTGGCCAATTCCGAAAAATATAAGATTAGCTGACCCAGATTTCAGTGAGCCCAGAAAGATCGATTTACTTCTGGGTGCTGACATATATGCTAATCTAATGTCAGTTGGTCAAATCAGAATATCTGCCGACTTGCCTATCTTACAGAATTCGATACTTGGGTGGATTGTCTTGGGGACAGCTCGTCAACCGACTACAAACCTAGCAACTTTCAGTGGAGTAGCCAGTCTATCATTAGAGGCACAACTCAAAGAATTTTGGGAATTGGAACAATGCAATTCAGACACCAAACAAATGACAAAGGCTGAAAAAATGTGTGAAGATCATTTCAGCATAAATACAAAACGCAACGTTCAAGGCCGTATCATAGTTCGTCTTTCTTTCATACAGTCCCCAAGCGCACTAGGAAAGTCTCAAGACATTGCGGAACGAAGGTCCTTTAGTCTTGAAGCCCGTTTTAAAAAGAACCCAGAATTGAAACAACAATACATTGCATTCATGAGAGAACTTCTCTTTTTGAATCACATGGAGTTGATGTCCCAAATACCAAAACAAAACTATTTTTTGCCTCATCATAGCGTGCTGAAACCAGAAAGCACGAGCACTAAATTAAGAGTAGTGTTTGATGAATCTTGCAAAACATCAAGTAACCTATCTTTAAATGACATACTGATGGTAGGTTCAACAATCCAAGACGACCTATTTGTAATTTTACTCCGTTTTCGACTGCTCAAATATGTTTTTGCAGCCGATATTACTAAAATGTATAGACAAATATTGGTTGACGAAAGGGACAGAGACTTTCAACTTCTGGTTTGGCGTGAATCCCCAGATCAAGACCTTAAATACTACCGTCTGCGTACAGTAACCTATGGTATCGCTTCAGCTCCATATCTAGCTACTAAATGTCTTCATCAATTGGCAGAGGAAGAGGGGTATCCACTTGGCAGTCAAATACTTAAACGTGACTTTTACGTAGATGATATAATAACGGGATCACATAGCTTAAAGCAGACTTGTAATCTCCAGAATGAGCTAACAAGTCTTCTTTGTAAGGGAGGTTTCCAACTCCGTTAATAGAGCACAAATCATCCGAAATTGTTAGAATCAATTACTAAAGAAGATATTGAAGCCAAGATCAATATTGGAGAAACCAAAAATACTCACGTCAAAACTTTAAGCCTATCCTGGTCACCTAGTGCTGATCAGTTTTCAATTCAAACGAATTCGCTGATAAGACGCCACTTCACTAAAAGAACGATTTTAGCAGACGTGGCAAGAATTTACGATCCGCTAGGGCTCATAAGCCCAGTCGTCACATACGGAAAAATATTTGTGCAAAGTTTGTGGAAACTTAAACTGGAATGGGATGAAGCACTTCCCCAGGAACTCAAAAACAAATGGATATCATTTCATCAGGACTTAGAAAAGATAAAAGAGCTGTCCATACCAAGGCATGCACTAGCCAGAAAGCGTCAAAGGTGCCTAGAAATTCATGGTTTTGCCAACGCAAGCGAAAAGGCTTACGGAGCAGCCGTGTACCTACGAACTATCAATTCTGAGGGTCAACCAATAGTACGGCTTCTCTGTGCAAAATCAAACGTGGCTCCTCTCAAAGAAACAACGCTCCCACGACTCGAGCTTTCAGCGGCTTACATACTAACAAAATTAGTATGCCAAGTCAAGACAGTGCTAGCTCCAAGGCCAGGTGCAGCATTCCTATGGAGTGACTCTAGTATTGCCCTAGCTTGGATGACTTCTGAATCGTCTGCGCAAAGTAAATTCATTGCTAACCGGGTGTCATATATTCAACAAAATTCTGAGAATAAACAATGGCTACATGTCCCTTCCAAAGAAAATCCGGCAGACTTGATCTCTAGAGGCCTGAGTGCAACCCAGTTATTAACTTCGAATTTGTGGTTTAACGGCCCTCGATTTCTGCGATCTGAACCAATAAATTGGCCAACTGCCACACCACCTACAATAGACACAAGCCCAGAAAGTCCCGTTTCACTACCATGTTCGGTCGACTCGATTAAACCAAGCTATAATATGTTAAAGACTATAAATCATCGGAACTCGTTTAAGACACTACTACATGTTATAGCTTACATCAGGCGAATTTGCAAAAGATATGGTCCAAATGAGAAACCTCCTAATACTGTAATTCTGTGTTCCATTGAAATTCTTCTCTGGGTAGTAAAAACCATTCAAGAAGAGCATTTCACAGAAGAACTTAAAGAGCTAAAGAAGGGAAAACTACTTTCCCCCAGGAGCAAGCTATCACCCTTATCCCCATTTTTAGACGAAATAGGACTTATAAGGATGAGAGGAAGGTTAAAGGAAGCCAAACTGTCTTATGATAGCAAGCAGCTGATGGTTCTTCCTGAAAAAGATGAATATGTATACATTTTAATGAAAGAACTACATAGTACCAATCTTCACGCGGGACCACTAGCCCTTTTGGCAGCAGCTAGGCAAAGATTTTGGCCTCTGAATGGGAGAAAACTCGCACAATCTATTGTACACAAGTGTGTTCGATGTGCGAGATTTCAACCAAAGACAATCAACCAAATCATGGCAACTTTGCCACCCGCGCGAGTGCAACCCTCTCGGCCATTTACAAATGTTGGAATAGATTTCTGCGGCCCAATTCATATTCATTACAAAGTTTGAGGCAAGAAACCGACTAAGGCGTATATAGCCGTATTTATATGTTTCGCAACTAAGGCAGTTAGAACTTGCATCTGACCTCACAAAAGACGCCTTTATTGGAGCATTAGAACGCTTCATCGCAAGACGAGGAAGGCCTACTCACATTCATTGCGACAATGGCACTAATTTTGTGGGGGCAAAAAATGAACTCCATGAAATTTATGATTTGTTTTTCAAATCGGATTTCCATGATGAATTGATACAGCACTGCGCAGATCAAATGATAGAGTGGCATTTTATACCTCCAAGAACTCCACACTCTGGGGGTCTTTGGGAGGCGGCTGCTAAGTCAGCTAAATATCATCTGCGAAGAACTATAGGTAGTGCTTCTTTGACGTATGAGGAACTCAACACTCTCATCACCGAAATTGAAGCAATACTTAACTCTCGACCTCTTACAAAGCTTTCCAGCAACCCTAATGACTTTCAGGCACTAACTCCATCTCATTTCCTAATTGGCGAACAGTTAACAGCCCTACCTAACCCTCCAATGAAGGAGAAGGACATCAAACTTTGCCAAAGATGGGAGCTCGTTACCCTAAAACAACTTGAGTTTTGGAGAAAGTGGAGCAAGGAGTTTCTTACGAGTTACAACAAAGAAATAAATGGAGGACTCCGATCGAAGGCTTAAAGCCAAGTAGTCTTGTTCTATTGAAAGATGAATCTACAGCGCCACTTAAGTGGCCATTAGGCAAGGTCATAAGTGCAACAAAAGATAGAGACGGCATGGTAAGGGTAGTGCAAATCATCACCAAAAGGGGTATAACTGATCCAGCCATCCATAACCTAGCACCATTGCCGGTAGAGACAACTACAGTAGATGAAAACAAGGAGGCATCTGCTCCTGATTCTACTAACATCACAAAGCAGAACCAGCTCTCTTCTACTGCATCTCTTCTTAGCACATTACCAACAAATCTCGAGAATACTGCACCAAGCCCACATGAAACATCAAACAAAATCAAGACAACGTTTACCCCAACTCTCCGCAGCCATAATCCATCTCTCAAACCAACCCGCATAACAAAAAAACGAAAAGGAACCCGATTTCTTCCAATAGGTCCTCACTGAAAAGATGTCCCCTTTAAACCATGCACTTCTTTGCAACAGTTTCAGCAGCATTCACTCCCCAACGGGACCAACAACGAAGTGTCCCAACCAATGACAAAGCGTCAAACGCGACACGCGTACTGTGGTAACACACTTTTAAGTACACTTTTAATTTTATTTATTACAATTTTCCCTCCCGCTCACTCATTCACCTTACAAGATAATTTGGAAATTACTCCATGAGATTCTCAGCCATTACTGTACTTCGAAGAAGTCGGTCGTATGACAATGGCAGTAGATAAATGAACAATTATAACATATTTTGACCTCCAACGTTACTGGGAGGAAATAAATATTATGACAGCGTATACAGCTCGATTAAAAGAATGGTGCAAGAAGGCTACCACAATCAATAAAACCGAATATTGTACTCCTATCCTAAAACAATTTGAAAGGCGTATGGCATCAATATATGCCAATGATGAAATATTGCGCAGCAGAAACGGCAGCCCTGCTCCAGTTCGCCGACACCTTTTGACATCATTGGTACTATTTCCAACAAACTATTCGGAATACTGGACCAAGAGTATGCAAATGGAATGACAGAGACAATAGAACATGTGAAAGGCAACGAGAATCATTTGTTACAACTCATTAAAAACCAAACATCAATAATAGATGCAACTTTAAATGTCATCAAGCATGACAAGGAAACCTTTGAGAAACAGTCTTTCAGCATTAACAACAATTTAAAACTGATTCTTGAATCTCTTGCAGCAACTAACAAATAGTTGATGAAGAAAAAATAATTCAAGTATTCACAACTCTCTCACTACACTTCTCTTTAATGCTAACCAATTACGAACAAACTCAATCAAATATAGTCCACGTTCTCACAGAGTGCCATAATAAAAAGGTAAATCCTCTCTTACTTTCCCCAACACAATTGCGGTCTGAGCTTTCAATTATCAGAGAACATCTCGATTCATCGCTTTCAATTCCTGGTGGAAATAGCCATACAGATCTCTTACAATTATACAATATGATGACCATCAAGGCTAGACTAACTACTAGCTATCTCCTCTTCTGTATTCATTTACCCCTAGTAAGTAAAGACTTATTTCAAATCTTCAATATAGTACAAGTGCCTATTCGAGTTCAACACAAAAACATAAGGATAGCCACATCTTATGACCTCATTGCAGTAAGTCTTCATCGAGATTATTACTATCCATTTGTTAATGACGAGATACGGCTCTGTATGACAGTGGATGGTACAGATCGTATTTGCGATAAGAGGCACAAGTTATACCACAAAACAGTTGGACCCGCAATGTGTGAGCTAAATATTATGAACCAACCCGGGAAACTTCCATCTAACTGTCACTTAGAGCCAATTCCACAACCAAATAATTGGACTCAACTTCATGATCCCAATATATGACTCTACAATTTTGAGGCTGGCGTAACAATAAACATCGTCTGTGGTTTCCAATCTGTACAGCATGTACTAAAAGGGGTCGGTTTAATACGATTTAAATCAAAATGCGTGATTAGACAAGACGCAACGATTATCTCTGCGCATGCTCACATTTCTAATAATCACAATGCTTCTTTTACGGCTTCCACAAAAATGAACATAACTGACATTGAGGGCCACCTACTGAAAACCCAACAGATTAGAGCAACGCAAAACATTATTATTAAGCAAAACTTAGACGACATTAAGAATCTAAATGTATCACTACAAAAGCTTAAAAGTGATGAAATTGTTCCATTTAATGTAAACGAAAGCATCCACCACTATACAGTTAGTTACATAGCTCTAGTCTTAGTGATAACTTTTGTTTTAATATATGCAATACGAAAACTAATTAATAAGGAAAGATGTGCGCCAGAACCCGCTCCTAGAAGAGCAAATTTTAGACTTAAGCGATCTACAAATGTTGAAACTTGATAAATTTCAAGGCGCGGGAGTGTTTACTATTCAAATTGCATTTCAAGTTTCCCACATTCCATATCTGTAATTAAAATCCTAGCTTTATTGTTCTACTTCAAATTTACCTCATAGAACTCATAACTGTAACATAAAACGTACATCTTCATGTTCTCATAAATTCCTAACGTAAAATTAATGTCACACGATAGTCTAGCCAAAACAATGTTGGTTCTCACCGCATTTCATACATTCTTGTACGTTCCCACGATTAGCCTAAATTAGCTATGTAAGCATAAATTATGTATATAAAGTCACTTGTATTAAACTAAAATTCAGTATTCAAAGTACAACAAACGAGTTTGTACTCAAGTAGAATTCAATAAAAGTGCATTCAGGCAGCTCCGCGATACCTGCAATTGCAGTTTTTTTCGGAATACTGGACCAAGAGTATGCAAATGGAATGGCAGAGACAATAGAACATGTGAAAGGCAACGAGAATCATTTGTTACAACTCATTAAAAACCAAACATCAATAATAGATGCAACTTTAAATGTCATCAAGCATGACAAGGAAACCTTTGAGAAACAGTCTTTCAGCATTAACAACAATTTAAAACTGATTCTTGAATCTCTTGCAGCAACTAACAAATAGTTGATGGAGAAAAAATAATTCAAGTATTCACAACTCTCTCACTACACTTCTCTTTAATGCTAACCAATTACGAACAAACTCAATCAAATATAGTCCACGTTCTCACAGAGTGCCATAATAAAAAGGTAAATCCTCTCTTACTTTCCCCAACACAATTGCGGTCTGAGCTTTCAATTATCAGAGAACATCTCGATTCATCGCTTTCAATTCCTGGTGGAAATAACCATACAGATCTCTTACAATTATACAATATGATGACCATCAAGGCTAGACTAACTACTAGCTATCTCCTCTTCTGTATTCATTTACCCCTAGTAAGTAAAGACTTATTTCAAATCTTCAATATAGTACAAGTGCCTATTCGAGTTCAACACAAAGACATAAGGATAGCCACATCTTATGACCTCATTGCAGTAAGTCTTCATCGAGATTATTACTATCCATTTGTTAATGACGAGATACGGCTCTGTATGACAGTGGATGGTACAGATCGTATTTGCGATAAGAGGCACAAGTTATACCACAAAACAGTTGGACCCGCAATGTGTGAGCTAAATATTATGAACCAACCCGGGAAACTTCCATCTAACTGTCACTTAGAGCCAATTCCACAACTAAATAATTGGACTCAACTTCATGATCCCAATATATGGCTCTACAATTTTGAGGCTGGCGTAACAATAAACATCGTCTGTGGTTTCCAATCTGTACAGCATGTACTAAAAGGGGTCGGTTTAATACGATTTAAATCAAAATGCGTGATTAGACAAGACGCAACGATCATCTCTGCGCATGCTCACATTTCTAATAATCACAATGCTTCTTTTACGGCTTCCACAAAAATGAACATAACTGACATTGAGGGCCACCTACTGAAAACCCAACAGATTAGAGCAACGCAAAACATTATTATTAAGCAAAACTTAGACGACATTAAGAATCTAAATGTATCACTACAAAAGCTTAAAAGTGATGAAATTGTTCCATTTAATGTAAACGAAAGCATCCACCACTATACAGTTAGTTACTTAGCTCTAGTCTTAGTGATAACTTTTGTTTTAATATATGCAATACGAAAACTAATTAATAAGGAAAGATGTGCGCCAGAACCCGCTCCTAGAAGAGCAAATTTTAGACTTAAGCGATCTACAAATGTTGAAACTTGATAAATTTCAAGGCGCGGGAGTGTTTACTATTCAAATTGCATTTCAAGTTTCCCACATTCCATATCTGTAATTAAAATCCTAGCTTTATTGTTCTACTTCCAATTTACCTCATAGAACTCATAACTGTAACATAAAACGTACATCTTCATGTTCTCATAAATTCCTAACGTAAAATTAATGTCACACGATAGTCTAGCCAAAACAATGTTGGTTCTCACCGCATTTCATACATTCTTGTACGTTCCCACGATTAGCCTAAATTAGCTATGTAAGCATAAATTATGTATATAAAGTCACTTGTATTAAACTAAAATTCAGTATTCAAAGTACAACAAACGAGTTTGTACTCAAGTAGAATTCAATAAAAGTGCATTCAGGCAGCTCCGCGATACCTGCAATTGCAGTTTTTTTCGGAATACTGGACCAAGAGTATGCAAATGGAATGGCAGAGACAATAGAACATGTGAAAGGCAACGAGAATCATTTGTTACAACTCATTAAAAACCAAACATCAATAATAGATGCAACTTTAAATGTCATCAAGCATGACAAGGAAACCTTTGAGAAACAGTCTTTCAGCATTAACAACAATTTAAAACTGATTCTTGAATCTCTTGCAGCAACTAACAAATAGTTGATGAAGAAAAAATAATTCAAGTATTCACAACTCTCTCACTACACTTCTCTTTAATGCTAACCAATTACGAACAAACTCAATCAAATATAGTCCACGTTCTCACAGAGTGCCATAATAAAAAGGTAAATCCTCTCTTACTTTCCCCAACACAATTGCGGTCTGAGCTTTCAATTATCAGAGAACATCTCGATTCATCGCTTTCAATTCCTGGTGGAAATAGCCATACAGATCTCTTACAATTATACAATATGATGACCATCAAGGCTAGACTAACTACTAGCTATCTCCTCTTCTGTATTCATTTACCCCTAGTAAGTAAAGACTTATTTCAAATCTTCAATATAGTACAAGTGCCTATTCGAGTTCAACACAAAAACATAAGGATAGCCACATCTTATGACCTCATTGCAGTAAGTCTTCATCGAGATTATTACTATCCATTTGTTAATGACGAGATACGGCTCTGTATGACAGTGGATGGTACAGATCATATTTGCGATAAGAGGCACAAGTTATACCACAAAACAGTTGGACCCGCAATGTGTGAGCTAAATATTATGAACCAACCCGGGAAACTTCCATCTAACTGTCACTTAGAGCCAATTCCACAACCAAATAATTGGACTCAACTTCATGATCCCAATATATGGCTCTACAATTTTGAGGCTGGCGTAACAATAAACATCGTCTGTGGTTTCCAATCTGTACAGCATGTACTAAAAGGGGTCGGTTTAATACGATTTAAATCAAAATGCGTGATTAGACAAGACGCAACGATCATCTCTGCGCATGCTCACATTTCTAATAATCACAATGCTTCTTTTACGGCTTCCACAAAAATGAACATAACTGACATTGAGGGCCACCTACTGAAAACCCAACAGATTAGAGCAACGCAAAACATTATTATTAAGCAAAACTTAGACGACATTAAGAATCTAAATGTATCACTACAAAAGCTTAAAAGTGATGAAATTGTTCCATTTAATGTAAACGAAAGCATCCGCCACTATACAGTTAGTTACTTAGCTCTAGTCTTAGTGATAACTTTTGTTTTAATATATGCAATGCGAAAACTAATTAATAAGGAAAGATGTGCGCCAGAACCCGCTCCTAGAAGAGCAAATTTTAGACTTAAGCGATCTACAAATGTTGAAACTTGATAAATTTCAAGGCGCGGGAGTGTTGACTATTCAAATTGCATTTCAAGTTTCCCACATTCCATATCTGTAATTAAAATCCTAGCTTTATTGTTCTACTTCCAATTTACCTCATAGAACTCATAACTGTAACATAAAACGTACATCTTCATGTTCTCATAAATTCCTAACGTAAAATTAATGTCACACGATAGTCTAGCCAAAACAATGTTGGTTCTCACCGCATTTCATACATTCTTGTACGTTCCCACGATTAGCCTAAATTAGCTATGTAAGCATAAATTATGTATATAAAGTCACTTGTATTAAACTAAAATTCAGTATTCAAAGTACAACAAACGAGTTTGTACTCAAGTAGAATTCAATAAAAGTGCATTCAGGCAGCTCCGCGATACCTGCAATTGCAGTTTTTTGCGTGGTTGGGATTCTTTTGATCCCGAAACCATACAGCTGTAAAATTATCGGAAACAGGAGTCCGAAGTGCCTGAATATCAAAATCGTACTGTTATTGTACTCAGGAACATAAAAAAATTAAAGATCTTCACTACAACGATATTCTGGAGTTCCTCGGGAAACGATCGCATTGCAAGGAGTGCGTTGCTGGAAAAACGGCCGTTTTTCATACTTTCTCCAACTTCAATATATGGGATGTCAAACGAAAGCTACTGATGAGTAGAATTCAACAAAATTGCATTCAGGCGGCTCCGCGATACCTGCAATTGCAGTTTTTTGCGTGGTTGGGATTCTTTTGATCCCGAAACCATACAGCTGTAAAATTATCGGAAACGGGAGTCGGAAGTGCCTGAATATCAAAATCGCACAGTAATTGTACTCAGAAACATAAAAAAATCAAAGATCTTCGATACAACGATATTCTGGAGTTTCTCGGGAAACGATCGGATTGCAAGGAGTGCGTTGCTGGAAGAACGGCCGTTTTTCATACTTTCTCCAATTTCAATATATGGGGTGTCAAACGAAAGCTAGTGATGAGTAGAATGCAATAAAATTGCATTCAGGCAGCTCCGCGATACCTGAAATTCCGGTTTTTTGCGTGGTTTGGGATTCTTTTGATCTCGAAACCATAAAGCTGTAAATTATCGGAAACGGGAGTCTGAAGTGCCTGAATATCAAAATCGTACTATTATAGTACTCAGGAAAATAAAAAAGTAAAGATCTTCACCACAACGATATTCTGGAGTTCCTCGGAAAACGATCGCATTGCAAGGAATGCGTTGCTGGAAAAACGGCCGTATTTCATACTTTCTCCAATTTCAATATATGGGGTGTCAAACGAAAGCTAGAGATGAGTAGAATTCAATAAAAGTGCATTCAGGCAGCTCCGCGATACCTGCAATTGCAGTTTTTTGCGTGGTTGGAAATCTCTTGATTCCGAAACCATACAGCTGTAAAATTATCGGAAACGAGAGTCTGAAGTGCCTGAATATCAAATCGCACTGTTATTGTACTAAGGAACATAAAAAACCAAAGATCTTCACTACAACGATATTCTGGAGTTCTTCGGGAAACGATCGGATTGCAAGGAGTGTTTTGCTGGAAGAACGGCCGTTCTTCATACTTTGTCCAATTTTAATATGTGGGGTGTCAAACGAAAGGTAGTGATGAGTAGAATTCAGTAAAAGTGCATTCAGGCAGCTTCGTGAAACCTGCAATTGCAGTTTCTTGCGTGGTTGGGATTCTTTTGATTCCGAAACCATACAGCTGTAAAATTATCGGAAACGAGAGTCTGAAGTGCCTGAATATCAAAATCGCGCTGTTATTGTACTTTGGAACATAAAAAAAATTAAGATCTTCACCACAACGATATTCTGGAGTTCCTCGGAAAACGATCGCATTGCAAGGAGTGCGTTGCTGGAAAAACGGCCGTTTTTCATACTTTTTCCAATTTCAATATATGGGGTGTCAAACGAAAGCTAGTGATGAGTAGAATTCAATAAAAGTGCATTCAGGCAACTCAGCGATTCCTGCAATTGCAGTCTCTTGCGTGGTTGGGATTCTTTTGATTCCGAAACCATACAGTTGTAAATTATCTGAAACGGGAGTCGAAAGTGCCTGAAAATAAAATCGCACTGTTATTGCACTCAGGAACATAAAAAAATTGAAGATCTTCACCACAACGATATTCTGGAGTTCCTCGGAAAACGATCGCATTGCAAGGAGTGCGTTGCTGGAAAAACGGCCGTATTTCATACTTTCTCCAATTTCAATATATGGGGTGTCAAACGAAAGCTAGTGATGAGTAGAATTCAATAAAAGTGCATTCAGGCAGCTCCGCGATACCGGCGATTGCAGTTTTTTGCCTGGTTGGGATTCTTTTGATCCCGAAACCATACACTGGAAAATTATCGGAAACGTGAGTCTGAAGTGCCTGAATATCAAAATCGCTCTGTTATTGTACACAGGAACATAAAAAAATCAAAGATCTTCACTAGAACGATATTCTGGAGTTCCTTGGAAAACGATCTGATTGCAAGGTGTGCGTTGCTGGAAAAACGGCCGTTTTTCATACTTTCACCAATTACAATATATGGGGTGTCAAACGAAAGCTAGTGATGAGTAGAAATTAATGAAATTGCATTCAGGCAGCTCCGCGATACCTGCAATTGTAGTTTCTTGCGTGGTTGGGATACTTTTGATCCCGAAACTATACAGCTGTAAAATTATCGGAAACGGGAGTCGGAAGTGCCTGAATATCAAAATCGCACTGTTATTGTACTCAGGAACATAAACAAATGAAAGATCTTCACTACAACTATATTCTGGAGTTCCTCGGAAAACGATCGGATTGCAAGGAGCGCGTTGCTGGAAAAACGGCCGTTGTTCATACTTTCTCCAATTTCAATATATGGGGTGTCAAACGAAAGCTAGTGATGAGTAGAATTCAATAAAATTGCATTCAGGCAGCTCCGCGATACCTGCAATTGCAGTTTTTTGCGTGGCTGGGATTCTTTTGATTCCGAAACCATACAGCTTTAAAATCATCGGAAACGGGAGTCGGAAGGGCCTGAATATCAAAATCGCACTGTTATTGTACTCAGGAACATATAAAAATTAAAGGTCTTCACTACAACGCTATTCTGGAGTTCCTCGGAAAACGACCGCATTGCAAGGAGTGCGTTGCTGGAAAAACGGCCGTTTTTCATACATTCCCCAATTTCAATACATGGGGTGTCAAACGAAAGCTAGTGATGAGTAGAATTCAACAAAATTCCATTCAGGCAGCTCTGCGATACCTGCAATTGCAGTTTCTTGCGAGGTTTGGATTCTTTTGATTCCGTAACCATACAGCTGTAAAATTATCGGAAACGGAGTCGGAAGCGCTAGAATATCAAAATCTGGAGTTCCTCTGAAACGATCGGATTGCAAGGAGTGCGTTGCTGGAAAAACGGCCGTTTTTCATACTTTCTCCAATTTCAATATATGGGGTGTCAAACAAAGCTAGTGATGAGTAGAATTCAATAAAATTGCATTCAGGCAGCTCCACGATACCTGCAATTGCAGTTTTTAGCGTGGTTGGGATTCTTTTGATCCCGAAACCATACAGCTGTAAAATTATCGGAAACGGGAGTCGGAGGTGCCTGAATATTAAAATCGCACTGCTATTGTACTCAGAAACATAAAAAAATCAAAGATCTTCACTACAACGATCTTCTGGAGTTACTCGGAAAACGATCGGATTGCAAGGAGTGCGTTGCTGGAAAAACGGCCGTTTTTCATACTTTCTCCAATTTCAATATATGGGGTGTCAAACGAAAGCTAGCGATGAGTAGAATTCAATAAAATTGCGTTCAGGCAGCTCCGCGATACCTACAATTGCAGTTTTTTGCGTGGTTGGGATTCTTTTGATCCCGAAACCATACATCTGTAAAATTATCGGAAACGGGAGTCGGAAGTGCCTGAATATCAAAATCGCACTGTTATTGTACTCAGGAAATTAACAAAATTAAAGATCTTCACCACAAAAATATTCTGGAGTTCCTGGGAAAACGATCGCATTGCAAGGAGTGCGTTGCTGGAAAAACGGCCGTTTTTCATACTTTCTCCAATTTCAATATATCAAGTATCAAACGAAAGGTAGTGATGAGTAGAACTCAGTAATACTGCGTTCAGGCAGCTTCGCGATACCTGCAATTGCAGTTTTTTGCGTGGTTGGGATTCTTTTTATCCCGAAACCATACAGCTGTAAAATTATCGGAAACGGGAGTCGGAAGTGCCTGAATATCAAAATCGCACTGTTATTGTACTCAGGAATATAAAAAAATTAAAGATCTTCACTACAACGATCTTCTGGAGTTACTCGGAAAACGATCGGATTGCAAGGAGTGCGTTGCTGGAAAAACGGCCGTTTTTCATACTTTCTCCAATTTCAATATATGGGGTGTCAAACGAAAGCTAGTGATGAGTAGAATTCAATAAAATTGCATTCAGGCAGCTCCGCGATAACTGCAATTGCAGTTTTTTGCATGGTTGGGATTCTTTTGATCCCGAAACCATACAGTTGTAAAATTTTTGGAAACGGGAGTCGGAAGTGCCTGAATATCAAAATCGTACTGTTATTGTACTCAGGAACATAAAAAAGTAAAGATCTTCACCACAACGATATTCTGGAGTCCCTCGGAAAACGATCGGATTGCAAGGACTGCGTTGCTGGGAAAACGGCCGCGCTTCATACTTTCTCCAATTTCAATATATGGGGTGTCAAACGAAAGCTAGTGATGAGTAGAATTCAATAAAATTGCTTCAGGCAGCTCCGCGATACCTGCAATTGCAGTTTTTTGCGTGGTTGGGATTTTTTTGATCCCGAAACCATACAGCTGTTAAATTATCGGAAACGGAAGTCGGAAGTGCCTGAATATCAAAATCGCACTGTTATTGTACTCAGAAACATAAAAAAATTAAAGATCTTCACTACAAAGATATTCTGGAGTTCCTCGGGAAACGATCGGATTGCAAGGAGTGCGTTGCTGGAAAAACGGCCGTTTAACATACTTTCTCCAATTTTTATATATGGAGTGTCAAACGAATGCTAGTGATGAGCAGAATTCAATAAAAGTGCATTCAGGCAGCTTCGCGATACCTGCAATTGCAGTTTCTTGCGTTGTTGGGATACTTTTGATTCCGAAACCATACAGTTGTAAAATTATCGGAAACGGGAGTCGGAAGTACCTGAATGTGAAAATCGCCCTGTTATTTTTTTCAGGAACATAAAAACATTGATAATCTTCACTACAACGATATTCTGGAGTTCCTCGGAAAACGATCGGATTGCAAGGAGTGCATTGCTGGAAAAACGGCCGTTTTTCATACTTTGTCCAATTTCAATATATCAGGTATCAAACGAAAGTTAGTGATGAGTAGAACTCAAAAATACTGCATTCAGGCAGCTACGCGATACCTGCAATTGCAGTTTCTTGCGAGGTTGGGATACTTTTGATTCCGGAACCATACAGCTGTAAAATTGTCGGAAACGGAGTCAGAAGTGCCTAAATATCAAAATCGTACTGTTATTGTTCTCAGGAACATAAAAAATTAAAGATCTTCACTACAGCGATATTCTGGAGTTCCTCGGAAAACGACCGGATTGCAAGGAGTGCGTTGCTGGAAAAACGGCCGTTTTTCATACTTCCTCCAATTTCAATATATGGGGTATCAAACGAAAGCTAGTGATGAGTAGAATTCAATAAAATTGCATTGAGGCAGCTTGGCGATACCTGCAATTGCAGTCTTTTGCGTGGTTGGGATTCTTTTGATCTCGAAACCATACAGCTGTAAAATTATCGGAAATGAGAGTCTGAAGTGCCTGAATATCAAAATCGTACTGTTATTGTACTCAGGAACATAAAAAAGTAAAGATCTTCACCACAACGATATTCTGGAGTTCCTCGGAAAACGACCGGATTGCAAGGAGTGCGTTGCTGGAAAAACGGCCGTTTTTCATACTTCCTCCAATTTCAATATATGGGGTGTCAAATGAAAGCTAGTGATGAGTAGAATGCAATTAAATTGCATTCAGGCAGCTCCGCAATACCTGCAATTGCAGTTTTTTGCGTGGCTGGGATTCTTTTGATCCCGAAACCATACAGCTGTAAAATTATCGGAAATGGGAATCGGAAGTGCCTGAATATTAAAATCGGACTGTTATTGTACTCACGAACATAAAATAATTAAAGATCTTCACTACAACGATATTCTGGGGTTCCTCGGGAAACGTCGAATTGCAAGGAGTGCGTTGCTGGAAAAACGGCCGTTTTTCATATATCAAAATCGTACTGTTATTGTACTCAGGAACATAAAAAATTAAAGATCTTCACCACAACGATATTCTGGAGTTCCTCGGAAAACGATCGTATTGCAAGGAGTGCGTTGCTGGAAAAACGGCCGGTTTTCATACTTTGTCGTAATTCAATATATCGGGTATCAAACGAAAGGTAGTGATGAGTAGTATTCAGTAATACTGCATTCAGGCAGCTTCGCGATACGTGCAATTGCTGTGTCTTGCGTGGTTGGGATACATTTGATTCCGGAACCATACAGCTGTGAAATTATCGGAAACGGAGTCGGAAGTGCCTGAATATCAAAATCGCACTGTTATTGTACACAGGATCGTAAAAAAATTAAAGATCTTCACTACAACGATATTCTGAATTTCCTCGGAAAACGATCGCATTGCAAGGAGTGCGTTGCTGGAAAAACGGCCGTTTTTCATACTTTCTCCAATTTCAATATATGGGGTGTCAAACGAAAGCTAGCGATGAGTAGAATTCAATAAAATTGCATTCAGGCAGCTCCGCGATACCTGCAATTGCAGTTTTTTGCGGGGTTGGGATTCTTTTGATCCCGAAACCATTCAGCTGTAAAATTATCGGAAACGGGAGTCGGAAGTGCCTGAATATCAAAATCGCACTGCTATTGTACTCAGGAACATAAAAAAATTAAAGATCTCCACCACAACGATATTCTGGAGTTCCTCGGGAAACGATCGGATTGCAAGGAGTGCGTTGCTGGAAAAACGGCCGTTTTTCATATATCGAAATCGCACTGTTATTGTACTCAGAAACATAAAAAATTAAAGATCTTCACTACAATGATATTCTGGAGTTCCTCGGAAAACGATCGGTTTGCAAGGAGTGCGTTGCTGGAAAACCGGCCGTTTTACATACTTTCTCCAATTTCAAGATATGGGGTGTCAAACGAAAGCGAGTGATGAGTAGAATTCGATAAAAGTGCATTCAGGAAGCTTCGCGTCACCTGCAATTGCAGTTTCTTGCGTGGTTGGGATACTTTTGATTCCGAAACAATACAGCTGTAAAATTGTCGGAAATGGCGTCGGAAGTGCCTGAATATCAAAATCGCACTGTTATTGTACTCAGGAACATAAAAAAATTAAAGATCTTCACTACAACGATATTCTGGAGTTCCTCGGGAAACGACCGGATTGCAAGGAGTGCGTTGCTGGAAAAACGGCCGTTTATCATATATCGAAATCGCACTGTTATTGTACTCAGGAACATAAAAAATTAAAGATCTTCACTACAATGATATTCTGGAGTTCCTCGGAAAACGATTGGTTTGCAAGGAGTGCGTTGCTGGAAAACCGGCCGTTTTACATACTTTCTCCAATTTCAAGATATGGGGTGTCAAACGAAAGCGAGTGATGAGTAGAATTCGATAAAAGTGCATTCAGGTAGCTTCGCGATACCTGCAATAGCAGTTTCTTGCGTGGTTGGGATACTTTTGATTCCGAAACCATACAGTTGTAAAATTATCGGAAACGGGAGAGGGAAGTACCTGAATGTCAAAACGCACTGTTATTTTACTCAGTAACATTAAAAAATGAAAGTCTTCACCGTTGGCCGTTTTTCATACTTTCTCCAATTTTAATATACGGGTATGGGGTGTCAAACGAAAGCTAGTGATGAGTAGAATTCAATTAAAATGCAATCAGGCAGCTCTGCGATACCTGCAATTGCAGTTTTTGCGTGGTTGGGATTCTTTTGATCCCGAAACCATACAGGTCTAATATAATCGGAAACGGGAGTCGGAGGTGCCTGAATATCAAAATCGCACTGTTATTGTACACAGGAACATAAAAAATTAAAGATCTTCACTACAACGATATTCTGGAGTTACTCGGAAATCGATCGGATTGCAGGGAGTGCGTTGCTGGAAAAACGGCCGTTTTTCATACTTTCTCCAATTTCAATATATGTTGTGTCAAACGAAACCTAGTGATGAGTAGAATTCAATAAAATTGCATTCAGGCAGCTCTGCGATACGTGCAATTGCAGTTTTTTGCGTGGTTGGGATTCTTTTGATCCCGAAACCATACAGCTGTAAAATTATCGGAAACGGGAGTCGGAAGTGCCTGAATATCAAAATCGCGCTGCAATTGTACTCAGGACCATAAAAAAATTAAAGATCTTCACTACAACGATATTCTGGAGTTCCTCGGGAATCGATCGGATTGCAAGGAGTGCGTTGCTGGGAAAACGGCCGTTATTCATACTTTCTCCAATTTCAAGATATGCTGCGTCAAACGAAAGCTAGTGATGAGTAGAGTTCATTAAAAATGCATTCAGGAAGCTTCGCGATACCTGCGATTGCAGTTTCTTGCGTGGTTGGGATACTTTTGATTCCGAAACCATACATTTGTAAAATTATCGGAAACGGGAGTCGGAAGTACCTGAATGTCAAAATCGCACTGTTATTTTACTCAGTAACATAATAAGTATGAGAATCTTCACTACAACAATATTCTAGAGTTCCTCGGAAAACGATCGGATTGCAAGGAGTGCGTTGCTATAAAAACGGCCGTTTTTCATACTTTCTCCAATTTCAATATATGGGGTGTCAAACGAAAGCTAGTGATGAGTAGAATTCAATGAAATTGCATTCAGGCAGCTCCGCGATACCTGCAATTGCAGTTTTTTGCGTGTTTTTTGCGTGGTTGGGATTCTTTTGATCCCGAAACCATACAGCTGTAAAATTATTGGAAACGGGAGTCGGAAGTGCCTGAATATCAAAATCGCACTGTTATTGTACTCAGGAAATTAATAAAATTGAGGATCTTCACCACAACAATATTCTGGAGTTCCTCAGAAAACGATCGCATTGCAAGGAGTGCGTTGCTGGAAAAACGGCAGTTTTTCATACTTTGTCCAATTTCAATATATCGGGTATCAAACGAAAGGTAGTGATGAGTAGAACTTAGTAATACTGCATTCAGGCAGCTTCGCGATACCTGCAATTGCAGTTTTTTGCGTGGTTGGGATACTTTTGATTCCGGAACCATACAGCTGTAAAATCATCGGAAACGGAGTCGGAAGTGCCTGAATATCAAAATCGCACTGTTATTGTACTCAGGAACATAAAAACTAAAGATCTTCACTACAACGATATTCTGAAGTTCCTCGGAAAACGATCGGATTGCAAGGAATGCGTTGCTGGAAAAACGGCCGTTCTTCATACTTTCTCCAATTTCAATATATGCGGTGTCAAACGAAAGCTAGTGATGAGTAGAATTCAATAAAATTGCATTCAAGCAGCTCCGCGATACCTGCAGAGCCAGTTTTTTGCGTGGCTGGGATTCTTTTGATCTCGAAACCATACAGCTGTAAAATTATCGGAAATGAAAGTCTGAAGAGCCTGAATATCAAACTCGCATTGTTATTGTATTCAGGAACATAAAAAAGTAAAGAGCTTCACCACAACGATATTCCGGAGTTCCTCGGAAAGCGATCGGATTGCAAGGAGTGCGTTGCTGGGAAATACGGCCGTTTTTCATACTTTCTCCAATTTCAATATATGGGGTGTCAAACGAAAGCTAGTGATGAGTAGAATTCAATAAAATTGCATTCAGGCAGCTCCACGAGACGTGCAATTGCAGTTTTTTGCGTGGTTGGATTTCTTTTGATCCCGAGACCATACAGCTTCAAAATTATCGGAAACGGGAGTCGGAGGTGCCTGAATATCAAAATCGCACTGTTATTGTACTCAGGAACGTAAAAAGTTAAAGATATTCACTACAACGATATTCTGGACTTCCTCGGAAAACGATCGGATTGCAAGGAGTGCGTTGCTGGAATAACGGCCGTTTTTCATACTTTGTCCAATTTCAATATATGGGGTGTCAAACGAAAGCTAGTGATGAGTAGAATTCAATAAAATTGCATTCAGGCAGCTCCACGATATGTGCAATTGCAGTTTGTTGCGTGGTTGGGATTCGTTTGATCCCGAAACCATACAGCTGTAAAATTATCGGAAGTGGCTGAATATCAAAAACGCACTGTTATTGTACTCAGGAACATAAAAAATTAAAGATCTTCACTACAACGATATGCTGGAGTTACTCGGAAAACGATCGGATTGCAAGGAGTGTGTTGCTGGAATAACGGCCGTTTTTCATACTTTCTCCAATTTCAATATATGGGGTGTCAAACGAAAGCTAGTGATGAGTAGAATTCAATAAACTTGCATTCAGGCAGCTCCGCGATACCTGCAGTTGCAGTTTTTGCGTGGTTGGGATTCCTTTGATCTCGAAACCATACAGCTGTAAAATTATCGGAAACGGAGTCGCAAGTGCCTGAATATCAAAATCGCACTGCTATTGTACTCAGGAACATAAAAAAGTTGAAGATCTTCACTACAGCGATATTCTCGAGTTCCTCGGAAAACGATCGCATTCCAAGGAGTGCGTTGCTGGGAAAACGCCCGTTTTTCATACTTTCTCCAATTTCAATATATGGGGTGTCAAACGAAAGCTAGTGATGAGTAGAATTCAATAAAATTGCATTCAGGCAGCTCCACGATACGTGCGATTGCAGTTTTTTGCGTGGTTGGGATTCTTTTGATCCCGAAACCATACATCTGTAAAATTAATGGAAACGGGAGTCGAAAGCGCCTGAATATCATAATCGCACTGTTATTGTACTGAGGAACATAAAAAATTAAAGATCTTCACGACAACGATATCCTGGAGTTATTCGGAAAACGATCGGAGTGCAAAGAGTGCGTTGCTGGGAAAACGGCCGTTTTTCATACTTTCTCCAATTTCAATATATCAGGTATCAAACGAAAGGTAGTGATGAGTAGAATTCAGTAATACTGCATTCAGGCAGCTTCGCGATACCCGCAATTGCAGTTTCTGGCGTGGTTGGAATATTTTTTATTCCGGAACCATACAGCTGTAAAATTATCGGAAACGGGAGTCGGAAGTGCCTGAATATCAAAATCGGACTGTTACTGTACTCAGGAACATAAAAAAATTAAAGATCTTCACGACAATGATATTCTGGGGTTCCTCGGGAAACGATCGAAATGCAAGGAGTGCGTTGCTGGAAAACGGCAGTTTTTCATATATCAAAATCGCACTGTTATTGTACTCAGGAACATAAAAAGATAAAGATCTTCACGACAAAAATATTCTGGAGTTCCTCGGAAAACGATCGGATTGCAAGGAGTGCGTTGCTGGAAAAACGGCCGTTTTTCATATATCAAAATCGCACTGTTATTGTACTCAGGAACATAAAAACTTAAAGATCTTCTTTACAACGATATTCTGGAGTTCCACGGAAAATGACCGGATTGCAAGGAGTGCGTTGCTGCAAAAACGGCCGTTTTTCATACTTTCTCCAATTTCAATATATGGAGTATCAAACGAAAGCTAGTGATGAGTAGAATTCGATAAAATTGCATTCAGGCAGCTCCGCGATACGTGCAATTGCAGTTTTTTGCGTGGTTGGGATTCTTTTGATCCCGAAACTATTCAGCTGTAAAATTATCGGAAACGGAGTCGGAAGTGCCTGAATATCAAAATCGCACTGTTATTGTACTCAGGAACATAAAAAATTAAAGATCTTCACTACAACCATATTCTGGAGTTCCTCGGAAAACTATCGCATTGCAAGGAGTGTGTTGCTGGAAAAACGGCCGTTTTTCATACTTTCTCCAATTTCAATATATGGGGTGTCAAACGAAAGCTAGTGATGAGTAGAATTCAATAAAATTGCATTCGGGCAGCTCCGCGATACCTGCAGTTGCAGTTTTTTGCGTGGTTGGGATTCTTTTGATCTCGTAACCATACAGCTGCAAAATTATCGGAAACGAGAGTCTGAAGTGCCTGAATATAAAAATCGTACTGTTTTTGTACTCAGGAACATAAAAAAGTAAAGATCTTCACCACAACGATATTCTGGAGTTCCTCGGAAAACGATCGGATTGCAAGGGGTGCGATGCTGGAAAAACAGACGTTTTTCATACTTTCTCCGATTTCAATATATGGGGTGTCAAACGAAAGCTAGTGATGAGTAGAATTCAATAAAATTGCATTCAGGCAGGTTCACGATACGTGCGATTGCAGTTTTTTGCGTGGTTGGGATTCTTTTGATCCCGAAACCATACAGCTGTAAAATTATCGGAAACGGAGTCGGAAGTGCCTGAATATCAAAATCGCACTGCTATTGTACTCAGGAACATAAAAAAATTGAAGATCTTCACTACAGCGATATTCTGGAGTTCCTCGGAAAACGATCGCATTCCAAGGAGTGCGTTGCTGGGAAAACGGCCGTTTTTCATACTTTCTCCAATTTCAATATATGGGGTGTCAAACGAAAGCTAGTGATGAGTAGAATTCAATAAAATTGCATTCAGGCAGCTCCGCGATACCTGCAGTTGCAGTTTTTTGCGTGGTTGGGATTCTTTTGATCTCGAAACCATACAGCTGCAAAATTATCGGAAGCGAGAGTCTGAAGTGCCTGAATATAAAAACCGTACTGTTTTTGTACTCAGGAACATAAAAAAGTAAAGATCTTCACCACAACGATATTCTGGAGTTCCTCGGAAAAGGATCGGATTGCAAGGGGTGCGTTGCTGGAAAAACAGACGTTTTTCATACTTTCTCCGATTTCAATATATGGGGTGTCAAACGAAAGCTAGTGATGAGTAGAATTCAATAAAATTGCATTCAGGCAGCTCCACGATACGTGCAATTGTAGTTTTTTGCGTGGTTGGGATTCTTTTGATCCCGAAACCATACAGCTGTTAAATTATCGGAAACGGGAGTCGGAAGTGCCTGAATATCAAAATCGCACTCTTATTGTACCCAGGAACATATGAAAATTGAAGATCTTCACTACAACGATATTCTGGGTTTCCTCGGGAAACGATCGGATTGCAAGGAGTGCGTTGCTGGAAAAACGGCCGTTTTTCATATATCAAAATCGCACTGTTATTGTACTCAGGAAATTAAAAAAATTAAAGATCTTCACCACAAAAATATTCTGGAGTTCCTGGGAAAACGATCGCATTGCAAGGAGTGCGTTGCTGGAAAAACGGCCGTTTTTCATACTTTGTCCAATTTCAATATATGGGGTGTTAAACGAAAGCTAGTGATGAGTAGAATTCAATAAAATTGCATTCAGGCAGCTCCGCGATACCTGCAATTGCAGTTTCTTGCGTGGTTGGGATACTTTTGATTCCGGAACCATACAGCTGTAAAGTTATCGGAAACGGAGTCGGAAGTGCCTGAATATCAAAATCGCACTGTTATTGTACTCAGGAACATACAAAAATTAAAGATCTTCACTACAACGATTTCTGGAGTTCCTCGGAAAACGATCGGATTGCAAGGAGTGCGTTGCTGGAAAAACGGCCGCTTTTCATATATCAAAATTGCACTGTCATTGTACTCAGGAAATTAAAAAAATTAAAGATCTTCACCACAAAAATATTCTGGAGTTCCTGGGAAAACGATCGCATTGCAAGGAGTGCGTTGCTGGAAAAAACGGCCGTTTTTCATACTTTGTCCAATTTCAATATATCAAGTATCAAACGAAAGGTAGTGATGAGTAGAACTCAGTAATACTGCGTTCAGGCAGCTTCGCGATACCTGCAATTGCAGTTTCTTGCGTGGTTGGGATACTTTTGATTCCGGAACCATACAGCTGTAAAATTGTCGGAAACGGAGTCGGAAGTGCCTGAATATCAAAATCGCACTGTTATTGTACTCAGGAACATAAAAAATTAAAGATCTTCACTACAACGATATTCTGGAGTTCCTCAGAAAACGATCGCATTGCAAGGAGTGCGTTGCTGGGAAAACTGCCGTTTTTCATACTTTCTCCAATTTCAATATATGAGGTGTCAAACGAAAGCTAGTGATGAGTAGAATTCAATAAAATTGCATTCAAGCAGCTCCGCGATACCTGCAATTGCAGTTTTTTGCGTGGTTGGAATTCTTTTGATCCCGAAACCATACAGCTGTAAAATTATCGGAAACGGGAGTCGGAAGTGCCTGAATCTCAAAATCGCACTGTTATTGTACTCAGGAATATAAAAAAATTAAAGATCTTCACTACAACGATATTCTGGAGTTCCTCGGATAACGATCGGATTGCAAGGAGTGCGTTGCTGGAATAACGACCGTTTTTCATACTTTCTCCAATTTCAATATATGGGGTGTCAAACGAAAGCTAGTGATGAGTAGAATTCAATAAAATTGCATTCAGGCAGCTCCGCGATAACTGCAATTGCAGTTTTTTGCGTGATTGGGATTCTTTTGATCCCGAAACAATACAGCTGTAAAATTATCGGAAACGGGAGTCGGAAGTGCCTGAATATCAAAATCGTAGTGTTATTGTACTCATGAACATAAAAAACAAAAAGATCTTCACCAAAACGATATTATGGAGTCCCTCGGAAAACGATCGGATTGCAACGACTGCGTTGCTGGGAAAACGGCCGTTTTTCATACTTTCTCCAATTTCAATATATGGGGTGTCAAACGAAAGCTAGTGATGAGTAGAATTCAATAAAATTGCATTCAGGCAGCTCCGCGATACCTACAATTGCAGTTTTTTGCGTGGTTGGGATACTTTTGATCCCGAAACCATACAGCTGTAAAATTATCGGAAACGGGAGTCGGAAGAACCTGAATATCAAAATCGCACTGTTATTGTACACAGGATCGTAAAAAAGTTAAAGACCTTCACTACAACGATATTCTGGAGTTCCTCGGATAACGATCGGATTGCAAGGAGTGCGTTGCTGGAATAACGACCGTTTTTCATACTTTGTCCAATTTCAATATATGGGGTGTCAAACGAAAGCTAGTGATGAGTAGAATTCAATAAAATTGCATTCAGGCAGCTCCACGATACGTGCAATCGCAGTTTTTTGCGTGGTTTGGATTCTTTTGATCCCGAAACCATACAGCTGTAAAATTATCGGAAACGGGAGTCGGAAGCGCCTGAATATCAAAATCGCACTGTTATTGTACTCAGAAACATAAAAAAATTAAAGATCTTCACTACAACGATTTTCTGGAGTTCCTCGGGAAACGATCGGATTGCAAGGAGTGCGTTGCTGGGAAAACGGCCGTTTTTCATATATCAAAATCGCACTGTTATTGTACTCCGGAACATAAAAAATTAAAGATCTTCACTACAACGATATTCTGGAGTTCCTCGGAAAACGATCGCATTGCAAGGAGTGCGTTGCTGGAAAAACGGCCGTTTTTCATACTTCGTCCAATTTCAATATATCAAGTATCAAACGAAAGGTAGTGATGAGTAGAACTCAGTAATACTGCATTCAGGCAGCTTCGCGATACCTGCAATTGCAGTTTCTTGCGTGGTTGGGATACTTTTGATTCCGGAACCATACAGCTGTAAAATTGTCGGAAACGGAGTCGGAAGTGCCTGAATATCAAAATCGCACTGTTATTGTACTCAGGAACATAAAAAATTAAAGATCTTCTCTACAACGATATTCTGGAGTTCCTCAGAAAACGATCGCATTGCAAGGAGTGCGTTGCTGGGAAAACTGCCGTTTTTCATACTTTCTCCAATTTCAATATATGAGGTGTCAAACGAAAGCTAGTGATGAGTAGAATTCAATAAAATTGTATTCAGGCAGCTTGGCGATACCTGCAATTGCAGTTTTTTGCGTGGTTGGGATTCTTTTGATCCCGAAACCATACAGGTGTAAAATTATCGGAAACGGGAGTCGGAAGTGCCTGAATATCAAAATCGCGCTGTTATTGTACTCAGGAATATAAAAAAATTAAAGATCTTCACTACAACGATATTCTGGAGTTCTTCGGATAACGATCGGATTGCAAGGAGTGCGTTGCTGGAATAACGACCGTTTTTCATACTTTGTCCAATTTCAATATATGGGGTGTCAAACGAAAGCTAGTGATGAGTAGAATTCAATCAAATTGCATTCAGGCAGCTCCGCGATACCTGCAATTGCAGTTTTTTGCGTGGTTGGGATTTTTTTGATCCCGAAACCATACAGCTGTAAAATTATCGGAAACGGGAGTCGGAAGTGCCTGAATATCAAAATCGTACTGATATTGTACTCAGGAACATACAAAAGTAAAGATCTTCACCACAACGATATTCTGGAGTCCCTCGGAAAACGATCGGATTGCAAGGACTGCGTTGCTGGGAAAACGGCCGTTTTTCATACTTTCTCCAATTCCAATATATGGGGTGTCAAACGAAAGCTAGTGATGAGTAGAATTCAATAAAATTGCATTCAGGCAGCTCCGCGATACCTGCAGTTGCAGTTTTTTGCGTGGTTGGGATTCTTTTGATCTCGAAACCATACAGCTGCAAAATTATCGGAAACGAGAGTCTGAAGTGCCTGAATATCAAAATCGTACTGTTTTTGTACTCAGGAACATAAAAAAGTAAAGATCTTCACCACAACGATATTCTGGAGTTCCTCGGAAAACGATCGGATTGCAAGGGGTGCGTTGCTGGAAAAACAGACGTTTTTCATACTTTCTCCGATTTCAATATATGGGGTGTCAAACGAAAGCTAGTGATGAGTAGAATTCAATAAAATTGCATTCAGGCAGCTCCACGATACGTGCAATTGCAGTTTTTTGCGTGGTTGGGATTCTTTTGATCCCGAAACCATACAGCTGTTAAATTATCGGAAACGGGAGTCGGAAGTGCCTGAATATCAAAATCGCACTCTTATTGTACCCAGGAACATATGAAAATTGAAGATCTTCACTACAACGATATTCTGGGTTTCCTCGGGAAAGGATCGGACTGCAAGGAGTGCGTTGCTGGAAAAACGGCCGTTTTTCATATATCAAAATCGCACTGTTAATGTACTCAGGAAATTAAAAAAATTAAAGATCTTCACCACAAAAATATTCTGGAGTTCCTGGGAAAACGATCGCATTGCAAGGAGTGCGTTGCTGGAAAAACGGCCGTTTTTCATACTTTCTCCAATTTCAATATATGGGGTGTCAAACGAAAGCTAGTGATGAGTAGAATTCAATAAAATTGCATTCAGGCAGCTCCGCGATACCTGCAATTGCAGTTTCTTGCGTGGTTGGGATACTTTTGATTCCGGAACCATACAGCTGTAAAGTTATCGGAAACGGAGTCGGAAGTGCCTGAATATCAAAATCGCACTGTTATTGTACTCAGGAACATACAAAAATTAAAGATCTTCACTACAACGATTTCTGGAGTTCCTCGGAAAACGATCGCATTGCAAGGAGTGCGTTGCTGGAAAAACGGCCGCTTTTCATATATCAAAATCGCACTGTTATTGTACTCAGGAAATTAAAAAAATTAAAGATCTTCACCACAAAAATATTCTGGAGTTCCTGGGAAAACGATCGCATTGCAAGGAGTGCGTTGCTGGAAAAACGGCCGTTTTTCATACGTTGTCTAATTTCAATATATCAAGTATCAAACGAAAGGTAGTGATGAGTAGAACTCAGTAATACTGCATTCAGGCAGCTTCGCGATACCTGCAATTGCATTTTCTTGCGTGGTTGGGATACTTTTGATTCCGGAACCATACAGCTGTAAAATTGTCGGAAACGGAGTCGGAAGTGCCTGAATATCAAAATCGCACTGTTATTGTACTCAGGAACATAAAAAATTAAAGATCTTCACTACAACGATATTCTGGAGTTCCTCAGAAAACGATCGCATTGCAAGGAGTGCGTTGCTGGAATAACGACCGTTTTTCATACTTTCTCCAATTTCACTATATGGGGTGTCAAACGAAAGCTAGTGATGAGTAGAATTCAATAAAATTGCATTCAGGCAGCTCCGCGATAACTGCAATTGCAGTTTTTTGCGTGGTTGGGATTCTTTTGATCCCGAAACAATACAGCTGTAAAATTATCGGAAACGGGAGTCGGAATTGCCTGAATATCAAAATCGCACTGTTATTGTACTCAGGAACATAAAAAAATTAAAGATCTTCACTACAACGATTTTCTGGAGTTCCTCGAGAAACGATCGGATTGCAAGGAGTGCGTTGCTGGGAAAACGGCCGTTTTTCATATATCAAAATCGCACTGTTATTATTCTCAGGAACATAAAAAATTAAAGATCTTCACTACAACGATATTCTGGAGTTCCTCGGAAAACGATCGGATTGCAAGGAGTGCGTTGCTGGAAAAACGGCCGTTTTACATACTTTGTCCAAGTTCAATATATCAGGTATCAAACGAAAGGTAGTGATGAGTAGAACTCAGTAATACTGCATTCAGGCAGCTCCGCGATACCTGCAATTGCAGTTTCTTGCGTGGCTGGGATACTTTTGATTCCGGAACCATACAGCTGTAAAATTGTCGGAAACGGAGTCGGAAGTGTTTGAATATCAAAATCGCACTGTTATTGTACTCAGGAACATAAAAAATTAAAGATCTTCACTACAACGATATTCTGGAGTTCCTCGGAAAACGATCGTATTGCAAGGAGTGCGTTGCTGGGAAAACGGCCGTTATTCATACTTTCTCCAATTTCAACATATGGGGTGTCAAACGAAAGCTAGTGATGAGTAGAACGCAATAAAATCGCATTCAGGCAGCTCCGCGATTTCTGCAATTGCAGTTTTTTGCGTGGCTGGGATTATTTTGATCCCGAAACCATACAGCTGTAAAATTATCGGAAACGGGAGTCGGAAGTGCCTGAATATCAAAATCGTACTGATATTGTACTCAGGAACATAAAAAAGTAAAGATCTTCACCACAACGATATTCTGGAGTCTCTCGGAAAACGATCGGATTGCAAGGACTGCGTTGCTGGGAAAACGGCCGCTTTTCAAACTTTCTCCAATTTCAATATATGGGGTGTCAAACGAAAGCTAGTGATGAGTAGAATTCAATAAAATTGCATTCAGGCAGCTCCGCGATACCTGCAATTGCAATTTTTTGCGTGGTTGGGATTTTTTTGATCCCGAAACCATACAGCTGTAAAATTATCGGAAACGGAATTCGGAAGTGCCTGAATATCAAAATCGCACTGTTATTGTGCTCAGAAACGTAAAAAAATTAAAGATCTTCACTACAAAGATATTCTGGAGTTCCTCGGGAAACGATCGGATTGCAAGGAGTGCGTTGCTGGAAAAACGGCCGTTGTTCATACTTTGTCCAATTTCAATATATTAGGTATCAAACGAAAGGTAGTGATGAGTAGAACTCAGTAATACGACATTCAGGCAGCGACGCGATACCTGCAATTGCAGTTTCTTGCGAGGTTGGGATACTTTTGATTCCGGAACCATACAGTTGTAACATTGTCGGAAACGGAGTCAGAAGTGCCTAAATATCAAAATCGTACTGTTATTGTACTCAGGAACATAAAAAATTAAAGATCTTCACTACAACGATATTCTGGAGTTCCTCGGAAAGCGATCGCATTGCAAGGAGTGCGTTGCTGGGAAAACGGCCGTTTTTCGTACTTTCTCCAATTTCAATATATGGGGTGTCAAACGAAAGCTAGTGATGAGTAGAATTCAATAAAATTGCATTCAGGCAGCTCCGCGATACCTGCAGTTCCAGTTTGTTGCGTGGTTGGGATTCTTTTGATCTCGAAACCATACAGCTGTAAAATTATCGGAAACGAGAGTCTGAAGTGCCTGAATATCAAAATCGTACTGTTATTGCACTCAGGAACATAAAAAAGTAAAGATCTTCACCACAACGATATTCTAGAGTTCCTCGGAAAACTATCGAATTGCAAGGATTGTGTTGCTGGGAAAACGGCCGTTTTTCATACTTTCTCCAATTTCAATAATTCGGGTTTCAAACGAAAGGTAGTGATGAGTAGAACTCAGTAATACTGCATTCAGGCAGCTTCGCGATACCTGCAATTGCAGTTTCTTGCGTGGTTGGGATACTTTTGATTCCGAAACAATACAGCTGTAAAATTGTCGGAAATGGAGTCGGAAATGCCTCAATATCAAAATCGCACTGTTATTGTACTCAGGAACATAAAAAAATTAAAGATCTCCACCACAACGATATTCTGGAGTTCCTCGGGAAACGATCGGATTGCAAGGAGTGCGTTGCTGGAAAAACGGCCGTTTTTCATATATTGAAATCGCGATGTTATTGTACCCAGGAACATTAAAAATCAAAGATCTTCACTACAATGATATTCTGGAGTTTCTCGGAAAACGATCGGTTTGCAAGGAATGCGTTGCTGGAAAACCGGCTGTTTTACATACTTTCTCCAATTTCAAGATATGGGGTGTCAAACGAAAGCGAGTGATGAGTAGAATTCGATAAAAGTGCATTCAGGTAGCTTCGCGATACCTGCAATTGCAGTTTCTTGTGTGGTTGGGATACTTTTGATTCCGAAACCATACAGTTGTAAAATTATCGGAAACAGGAGACGGAAGTACCTGAATGTCAAAACGCACTGTTATTATACTCAGTAACATAAAAAAAATGATATTCTTCACCACAACGATATTCTGGAGTTCCTCGGAAAACGATCGGGTTGCAAGGAGTGCGTTGCTGGAAAAACGGGCGTTATTCATACTTTCTCCAATTTTAATATACGAGTGTGGGGTGTCAAACAAAAGCTAGTGATGAGTAGAATTCAATTAAAATGCAATCAGGCAGCTCCGCGATACCTGCAATTGCAGTTTTTGCGTGGTTGGGATTCTTTTGATCCCGAAACCATACAGATCTAATATTATCGGAAACGGGAGTCGGAGGTCCCTGAATATAAAAATGCACTGTTATTGTACTCAGGAACATAAAAAAATCAAAGATCTTCACTACAACGATATTCTGGAGTTACTCGGAAATCGATCGGATTGCAAGGAGTGCGTTGCTGGAAAAACGGCCGTTTTTCATACCTTCTCCTATTTCAATATATGGGGTATCAAACGAAAGCTAGTGATGAGTAGAATTCAATAAAATTGCATTCAGGCAGCTCCGCGATACCTGCAATTACAGTTTTTTGCGTGGTTGGGATTCTTTCGATCCCGAAACCAGACAGCTGTGAAATTATCGGAAACGAGAGTCGGAAGTGCCTGAATCTCAAAATAACACTGCTATTGTACTCAGGAACATAAAAAAGTAAAGATCTTCACCACAACGATATTCTGGAGTCCCTCGGAAAACGGTCGGATTGCAAGGAGTGCGTTGCTGGGAAAACGGCCGTTTTTCATACTTTCTCCAATTTCAATACATGGGGTGTCAAACGAAAGCTAGTCATGAGTACAATTCAATAAAATTGCATTCAGGCAGCTCCACGGTAAGTGCAATTGCAGTTTTTTGCGTGGTTGGGATTCTTTTGATCCCGCAACCATACAGCTGTAAAATTATCGGAAACGGGAGTCGGAAGTGCCTGAATATCAAAATCGCGCTGCAATTGTACTCAGGACCATAAAAAAATTAAAGATCTTCACTACAACGATATTCTGGAGTTCCTCGGGAATCGATCGGATTGCAAGGAGTGCGTTGCTGGAAAAACAGCCGTTTTACATACTTTCTCCAATTTCAAGATATGGGGTGTCAAACGAAAGCTAGTGATGACTAGAGTTCATTAAAAGTGCATTCAGGAAGCTTCGCGATACCTGCGATTGCAGTTTCTTGCGTGGTTGGGATACTTTTGATTCCGAAACCATACATTTGTAAAATTATCGGAAACGGGAGTCGGAAGTACCTGAATGTCAAAATCGCACTGTTATTTTACTCAGTAACATAAAAAATATGAAAATCTTCACTACAACGATATTCTAGAGTTCCTCGGAAAGCGATCGGATTGCAAGGAGTGCGTTGCTGGAAAAACGGCCGTTTTTCATACTTTCTCCAATTTCAATATATAGGGTGTCAAACGAAAGCTAGTGATGAGTAGAATTCAATGAAATTGCATTCAGGCAGCTCCGCGATACCTGCAATTGCAGTTTTTTGCGTGGTTGGGATTCTTTTGATCCCGAAACCATACATCTGTAAAATTATCGGAAACGGGAGTCGGAAGTGCCTGAATATCAAAATCGCGCTGCAATTGTACTCAGGACCATAAAAAAATTAAAGATCTTCACTACAACGATATTCTGGAGTTCCTCGGGAATCGATCGGATTGCAAGGAGTGCGTTGCTGGGAAAACGGCCGTTTTTCATATATCAAAATCGCACTGTTATTGTACTCAGGAACAATTAAAAAATTAAAGATCTTCACTCCAACGATATTCTGGTGTTCCTCGGAAAACGATCGGATTGCAAGGAGTGCGTTGCTGGAAAAACGGCCGTTTTACATACTTTCTCCAATTTCAAGATATGGGGTGTCAAACGAAAGCTAGTGATGAGTAGAGTTCATTAAAAGTGCATTCAGGAAGCTTCGCGATACCTGCGATTGCAGTTTCTTGCGTGGTTGGGATACTTTTGATTCCGAAACCATACATTTGTAAAATTATCGGAAACGGGAGTCGGAAGTACCTGAATGTCAAAATCGCACTGTTATTTTACTCAGTAACATAAAAAATATGAAAATCTTCACTACAACGATATTCTAGAGTTCCTCGGAAAACGATCGGATTGCAAGGAGTGCGTTGCTATAAAAACGGCCGTTTTTCATACTTTCTCCAATTTATATATATTGGGTGTCAAACGAAAGCTAGTGATGAGTAGAATTCAATGAAATTGCATTCAGGCAGCTCCGCGATACCTGCAATTGCAGTTTTTTGCGTGGTTGGGATTCTTTTGATCCCGAAACCATACAGCTGTAAAATTATCCGAAACGGGAGTCGGAAGTACCTGAATATCAAAATCGCAATGTTATTGTACTCAGGAACGTAAAATAATTAAAGATCTTGACTACAACGATATTCTGGAGTTCCTCGGGAAACGATCGCATTGCAAGGAGTGCGTTGCTGGAAAAACGGCCGTTTTTCATATATCAAAATCGCACTGTTATTGTACTCAGGAAATTAAAAAAATTAAAGATCTTCACCACAACAATATTCTGGAGTTCCTCAGAAAACGATCGCATTGCAAGGAGTGCGTTGCTGGAAAAACGGCCGTTTTTCATACTCTGTCCAATTTCAATATATCGGGTATCAACCGAAAGGTAGTGATGAGTAGAACTTAGTAATACTGCATTCAGGCAGCTTCGCGATACCTGCAATTGCAATTTCTTGCGTGGTTGGGATACTTTTGATTCCGGAACCATACAGCTGTAAAATTATCGGAAACGGAGTCGGAAGTGCCTGAATATCAAAATCGCACTATTATTGTACTCAGGAACATAAAAAACTAAAGATCTTCACTACAACGATATTCTGGAGTTCCTCGGAAAACGATCGGATTGCAAAGAATGCGTTGCTGGAAAAACGGCCGTTCTTCATACTTTCTCCAATTTCAATATATGCGGTGTCAAACGAAAGCTATTGATGAGTAGAATTGAATAAAATTGCATTCAGGCAGCTCCGCGATACCTGCAGTTGCAGTTTTTTGCGTGGCTGGGATTCTTTTGATCTCGAAACCATACAGCTGTAAAATTATCGGTAATGAAAGTCTGAAGAGCCTGAATATCAAACTCGCACTGTTATTGTACTCAGGAACATAAAAAAGTAAGGATCTTCACCACGACGATATTCCGGAGTTCCTCGGAAAGCGATCGGATTGCAAGGAGTGCGTTGCTGGGAAATACGGCCGTTTTTCATACTTTCTCCAACTTCAATATATGGGGTGTCAAACGAAAGCTAGTGATGAGTAGAATTCAATAAAATTGCATTCAGGCAGCTCCACGATACGTGCAATTGCCGTTTTTTGCGTGGTTGGAATTCTTTTGATCCCGAGACCATACAGCTGCAAAATTATCGGAAACGGGAGTCAGAGGTGCCTGAATATCAAAATCGCACTGTTATTGTACCTGGGAACATAACAAAATCAAAGATCTTCACTACAACGATCTTCTGGAGTTACTCGGAAAACGATCGCATTGCAAGGAGTGCGTTGCTGGAAAAACGGCCGTTTTTCATATATCAAAATCGCACTGTTATTGCACTCAGGAACGTAAAAGGTTAAAGATATTCACTACAACGACATTCTGAAGTTCCTCGGAAAACGATCGGATTGCAAGGAGTGCGTTGCTGGAATAACGGCCGTTTTTCATACTTTGTCCAATTTCAATATATGGGGTGTCAAACGAAAGCTAGTGATGAGTAGAATTCAATAAAATTGCATTCAGGCAGCTTCGCGATACCTGCAGTTGCAGTTTTTTGCGTGGTTTGGACTCTTTTGATCTCGAAACCATACAGCTGTGAAATTATCGGAAACGAGAGTCTGAAGTGCCTGAACATCAAAATCGTACTGTTATTGTACTGAGGAACATAAAAAAGTAAAGATCTTCACCACAACGATATTCTGGAGTTCCTCGGAAAACTATCGGATTGCAAGGAGTGTGTTGCTGGAAAAACGGCCGTTTTTCATACTTTCCCCAATTTCAATATATGGGGTGTCAAACGAAGGCTAGTGATGAGTAGAATTCAATAAAATTGCATTCAGGCAGCTCCACGATATGTGCAATTGCAGTTTGTTGCGTGGTTGGGATTCGTTTGATCCCGAAACCATACAGCTGTAAAATTATCGGAAGTGCCTGAATATCAAAAACGCACTGTTATTGTACTCAGGAACATAAAAAATTAAAGATCTTCACGACAACGATATTCTGGAATGCCTCGGTAAACGATCGGATTGCAAGGAGTGTGTTGCTGGAAAAACGGCCGTTTTTCATACTTTCTCCAATTTCAATATATGGGGTGTCAAACGAAAGCTTGTGATGAGTAGAATTCAATAAAATTGCATTCAGGCAGCTCCGCGATACCTGCAGTTGCAGTTTTTGCGTGGTTGGGATTCTTTTGATCTCGAAACCATACAGCTGTAAAATTATCGGAAAAGAGAGTCTAAAGTGCCTGAAAATCATAATCGTACTGTTATTGTACTCAGAAACATAAAAAAGTAAAGATCTTTACCACAACGATATTCTGGAGTTCCTCGGAAAACTATCGGATTGCAAGGAGTGCGTTGCTGGGAAAAACGGACGATTTTCATACTTTCTCCAATTTCAATATATGGGGTGGCAAACGAAGGCTAGTGATGAGTAGAATTCAATAAAATTGCATTCAGGCAGCTCCACGATACGTGCAATTGCAGTTTTTTGCGTGGTTGGGATTCTTTTGATCCCGAAACCATACATCTGTAAAATTAATGGAAATGGGAGTCGAAAGCGCCTGAATATCATAATCGCACTGTTATTGTACTCAGGAACATAAAAAATTAAAGATCTTCACGACAACGATATCCTGGAGTTCCTCGGAAAACGATCGGATTGCGAAGAGTGCGTTGCTGGGAAAACGGCCGTTTTTCATACTTTCTCCAATTTCAATATATGGGGTGTCAAACGAAAGCTAGTGATGAGTAGAATTCAATAAAATAGCATTCAGGCAGCTGCACGATACGTGCAATTGCAGTTTTTTGCGTGGTTGGGATTCTTTTGATCCCGAAACCATACATCTGTAAAATTAATGGAAACGGGAGTCGAAAGCGCCTGAATATCATAATCGCACTGTTAATGTACTCAGGTACATAAAAAATTGAAGATCTTCACTACAACGATATTCTGGAGTTCCTCGGAAACGATCGGATTGCAAGGAGTGCGTTGCTGGAAAAACGGCCGTTTTTCATACTTTGTCCAAATTCAATATATCAGGTATCAAACGAAAGGTAGTGATGAGTAGAATTCAGTAATACTGCATTCAGGCAGCTTCGCGATACCTGCAATTGCAGTTTCTGGCGTGGTTGGGATACTTTTTATTCCGGAGCCATACAGCTGCAAAATTATCGGAAACGGAGTCGGAAGTGCCTGAATATCAAAATCGCACTATTATTGTACTCAGGAACATAAAAAATTAAAGATCTTCACTACAACGATAGTCTGGGGTTCCTCGGAAATCGATCGGATTCCAAGGAGTGCGTTGCTGCAAAAACGGCCGTTTGTCATACTTTCTCCAATTTCAATATATGGGGTGTCAACCGAAAGCTAGTGATGAGTAGAATTCAATGAAATTGCATTCCGCCAGCTCCGCGATACTTGCAAATGCAGTTTTTTGCGTGGTTGGGATTCTTTTGATCCCGAAACCATACAGCTGTAAAATTATCCGAAACGGGAGTCGGAGGTGCCTGAATATCAAAATCGCACTGTTATTGTACTCAGGAGCATAAAAAAATCAAAGATCTTTACTACAACGATATTCTGGAGTTACTCGGAAAACGATCGGATTGCAAGGAGTGCGTTGCTGGAAAAACGGCCGTTTTTCATACTTTGTCCAATTTCAATATATCGGGTATCAAACGAAAGGTAGTGATGCGTAGAACTCAGTAATACTGCATTCAGGCAGCTCCGCGATACCTGCAATTGCAGTTTTTTGCGTGGTTGGGATTCTTTTGATCTCGAAACCATACAGCTGTAAAATTATCGGAAACGAGAGTCTGAAGTGCCTGAATATAAAAATCGTACTGTTATTGTACTAAGGAACATAAAAAAGTAAAGATCTTCACCACAACGATATTCTGGAGTTCCTCGGAAAACGATCGGATTGCAAGGGGTGCGTTGCTGGAAAAACAGACGTTTTTCATACTTTCTCCGATTTCAATATATGGGGTGTCAAACGAAAGCTAGTGATGAGTAGAATTCAATAAAATTGCATTCAGACAGCTCCACGATACGTGCAATTGCAGTTTTTTGCGTGGTTGGGATTCTTTTGATCCCGAAACCATACAGCTGTTAAATTATCGGAAACGGGAGTCGGAAGTGCCTGAATATCAAATTCGCAATGTTATTGTACTCAGGAACGAAAAATAATTAAAGATCTTCACTACAACGATATTCTGGAGTTCCTCGGGAAACGATCGCATTGCAAGGAGTGCGTTGCTGGAAGAACGGCCGTTTTTCATACTTTCACCACAACGATATTCTGGAGTTCCTCGGAAAACGATCGGATTGCAAGGGGTGCGTTGCTGAAAAAACAGACGTTGTTCATACTTTCTCCGATTTCAATATATGGGGTGTCAAACGAAAGCTAGTGATGAGTAGAATTCAATTAAATTGCATTCAGACAGCTCCACGATACGTGCAATTGCAGTTTTTTGCGTGGTTGGGATTCTTTTGACCCCGAAACCATACAGCTGTAAAATTATCGGAAACGGGAGTCGGAGGTGCCTGAATATCAAAATCGCACTGTTATTGTACTCAGGAACATAAAAAAATTAAAGATCTTCACTACAACGATATTCTGGAGTTCCTCGGAAAACGATCGCATTGCAAGGAGTGCGTTGCTGGAAAAACGGCCGTTTTTCATACTTTCTCCAATTTCAATATATGGGGGGTCAAACAGAAGCTAGTGATGAGTAGAATTCAATAAAATTGCATTCAGGCAGCTCCGCGATACCTGCAATTGCAGTTTTTTGCGTGGTTGGGATTCTTTTGATCCCGAAACCATACAGCTGTAAAATTATCGGAAATGGGAATCGGAGGGGCCTAAATATCAAAATCCTACTGTTACTGTACTCAGGAACATAAAAAAATCAAAGATTTCCACCACAACGATATTCTGGAGTTCCTCGGAAAACGATCGGATTGCAAGGAGTGCGTTGCTGGGAAATACGGCCGTTTTTCATACTTTCTCCAATTTCAATATATGGGGTGTCAAATGAAAGCTAGTGATGAGTAGAATTCAATAGAATTGCATTCAAGCAGCTCCGCGATACCTGCAATTGCAGTTTTTTGCGTGGTTGGGATTCTGTTGATCCCGAAACCATACAGCTGTAAAATTATCGGAAACGGGAGTCTGAAGTGCATGACTATCAAAATCACACTGTTATTGTACTTTGGAACATAAAAAAATTAAAGATCTTCACTACAACGATATTCTGGAGTTCCTCGGAAAACGATCGCATTGCAAGGAGTGCGTTGCTGGAAGAACGGCCGTTTTTCATACTTTTCCCAATTTCAATATATGGGAAGTTAAACGAAAGCTAGTGATGAGTAGAATTCAATAAAATTGCATTCAGGCAGCTCCGCTATACCTGCAATTGCAGTTTCTTGCGTGGTTGGGATACTTTTGATTCCGGAACCATACAGCTGTAAAGTTATCGGAAACGGAGTCGGAAGTGCCTCAATATCAAAATCGCACTGTTATTGTACTCAGGAACATACAAAAATTAAAGATCTTCACCACAACGATTTCTGGAGTTCATCGAAAAACGATCGGATTGCAAGGAGTGCGTTGCTGGAAAAACGGCCGCATTTCATATATCAAAATCGCAATGTTATTGTACTCAGGAACAAAAAAAAATTAGAGATGTTCACTACAACGATATTCTGGAAATCCTCGGGAAACGATCGGATTGCAAGGAGTGCGTTGCTGATAAAACGGCCGTTTTTCATACGTTCTCCAATTTCAATATATGGGGTGTCAAACAAAAGTTAGTGATGAGTAGAATTCAATAAAATTGCATTCAGGTAGCTCCGCGATACCTGCAATTGCAGTTTTTTGCGTGGTTGGGATTCTTTTGATCCCGAAACCATACAGCTGTAAAATTATCGGGAACGGGAGTCGGAAGTGCCTGAATATCAAAATCACACTGTTATTGTACTCAGGAACATAAAAAAAATTGAAAATCTTCAGTGCAACGATATTCTGGAGTTCCTCGGAAAACGATCGGATTGCAAGGAGTGCGTTGCTGGAAGAACGGCCGTTGTTCATACTTTCCCCAATTTCAATATATGGGGTGTCAAACCAAAGCTAGTGATGAGTAGAATTCAATAAAATTGTATTCAGGCAGCTTCGCGATACCTGCGATTGCAGTTTCTTGCGTGGTTGGGATTCTTTTGATTCCGAAACCATACAGTTGTAAAATTATCGGAAACGGGCGTCGGACGTGCCTGAATATCAAAATCGCACTGCTATTGTACTCAGGAAATAAAAAAAATTAAAGATCTTCACTACAACGATATTCTGGAGCTCCTCGGAAGACGATCGCATTGCAAGGAGGGCGTTGCTGGAATAACGGCCGTTTTTCCTACTTTCTCCAATTGCAATATATGGGGTGTCACACGAAAGCTCGTGATGAGTAGAATTCAATAAAATTGCATACAGGCAGCTCCGCAATACCTGCAATTGCAGTTTCTTGCGAGGTTGGGATTCTTTTGATTCCGAAACCACACAGCTGTAAAGTTATCGGAAACGGGAGTCTGAAGTGCCTGAATATCAAAATCGTACTGTTATTGTACTCACGAACATTAAAAAATTAAGGATCTTCACTACAACGATATTCTGGAGTTCCTCGGAACCGATCGCATTGCAAGGAGTGCGTTGCTGATAAAACGGCCGTTGTTCATACTTTCTCCAATTTCAATATATGGGGTGTCAAACGAAAGCTAAGGATGAGTAGAATTCATTAAATTGCATTCAGGCAGCTCCGCGATATCTGCAATTACAGTTTTTTGCGTGTCTGGATTCTCTTGATTCCGAAACCATACAGCTGTAAAATTATCGGAAACGGGAGTCGGAAGTGCCTGAATATCAAAATCACACTGTTATTGTACTCAGGAACATAAAAAAAATTGAAAATCTTCACTACAACGATATTCTGGAGTTCCTCGGAAAACGATCGGATTGCGAGGAGAGCGTTGCTGGGAAAACGGCCGTTGTTCATACTTTCTCCAATTTCAATATATGGGGTGTGAAACGAAAGCTAGTGATGAGCAATTATAGTTTTTTGCGTGACTGGGATTCTTTTGATCCCGAAACCATAAAGCGGCAAAATTATCGGAAACGGGAGTCGGAAGTGCCTGAATATCAAAATCGCACTGTCATTGTGCTCAGGAAATTAAAAAATTAAAGATCTTCACTACAACGATATTCTGGAGTTCCTCGGAAAACGATCGGATTGCAAGGAGTGCGTTGCTGGAAAAACGGCCGTTTTTCATACTTTCTCCAATTTCAACATATGGGATGTCAAACGAAAGCTAGTGATGAGAAAATTCAATAAAATTGCATTCAGGCAGCTCCGCGATACCCGCAATTGCAGTTTTATGCGTGGTTGGGATTCTTTTGATTCCGAAACCATACAGCTCTAAAATTATCGGAAACGGGATCCGGAGGTGCCTGAATATCAAAATCGCACTGTCATTGTACTCAGGAAATTTAAAAATTAAAGATCTTCACTACAACGATATTCTGGAGTTCCTCGGAAAAAGATCGCATTGCAAGGAGTGCGTTGCTGGGAAAACGGCCGTTTTTCATACTTTCTCCAATTTCAATATGTGGGGTGTCAAGCGAAAGCTAGTGATGAGTAGAATTCAATAAAATTGCATTCAGGCAGCTCCGCGATACCCGCAATTGCAGTTTCTTGCGAGGTTGGGATTCTTTTGATTCCGAAACCATACAGCTGTAAAATTATCGGAAACGGGAGTCGGAAGTACCTGAATATCAAAATCGCACTGTTGTTGTACTCAGGAACAGAAAAAAATTAAAGATCTTCATCACAACGATATTCTGGAGTTCCTCGGCAAACGATCGGATTGCAAGGAGTGCGTTGCTGGAAAAACGGCCGTTGTTCATATATCAAAATTGCACTGTTATTGTAGTCAGGAACATAAAAAAATCAAAGATCTCCACTACAACAATATTCTGGAGTTCCTCGGGAAACGATCGGATTCCAAGGAGTGCAGTGCTGGAAAAACAGCCGTTTTTTATTTATCAAAATCGCACTGTTATTGTACTCAGGAACATAAAACATCAAAGATCTTCACTACAACGATATTCTGGAGTTCCTCGGACAACGATCGGATTGCAAGGAGTGCGTTGCATGAAAAACGGCCGTTTTTTATACTTTCTCATACTGTGAACGAATGGAAGTGATGAGTAGAATTCAATAAAATTGCATTCAGGCAGCTCCGCGATACCTGCAATAACAGTGTTTTGCGTGGTTGGGATTCTTTTGATCCCGAAACCATACAGCTGTAAAATTATCGGAAACGGAGTCGGAAGTGCCTGAATATCAAAATCGCACTGTTATTGTACTCAGGGACATTAAAAAAAATTAAATATCTTCACTACAACGATATTCTGGAGTTCCTCGGAAAACGATCGCATTCCAAGGAGTGCGTTGCTGGAAAAACGGTTGTTTTTTGTTGTGTCAAACGAAAGGTAGTGATGAGTAGAATTCAGTAATAGTGCATTCAGGAAGCTTCGCGATACCGGTAATTGCAGTTTCTTGCGTGGTTGGGATACTTTTGATTCCGAAACCATCCAGCTGTAAAATTTTCGGAAACGGAGTCGGAAGTGCCTGAATATCGAAATCGCACTGTTATTGTACTCAGGAACATAAAAAAATTTAAAGATCTTCACTACAACGATATTCTGGAGTTCCTCAGAAAACGGTCGCATTGCAAGGAGTGCGTTGCTGGAAAAACGGCCGTTTTTCATACTTTCTCCAATTTCAATATATGGGGTGTCAAACGAAAGCTAGTGATGAGTAGAATTCAATAAAATTGCATTCAGGCAGCTCCGCGATACCTGCAATTGCAGTTTTTCGCGTGGTTGCGATTCTTTTGATCCCGAAACCATATAGCTGTAAAATTATCGGAAATGGGAGTTGGAAGTGCCTGAATATCAAAATCGCACTGTTATTGTACTCAGGAACATAAAAAAATTAAAGATCTTCACTAAAACGATATTCTGGAGTTCCTCGGAAAACGATCGGATTGCAAGGAGTGCGTTGCTGGGAAAACGGCCGTTGATCATACTTTCTCCAATTTCAATATATGGGGTGTCAAACGAAAGCTAGTGATGAGAGAATTCAATAAAATTGCATTCAGGCAGCTTCGCGATTCCTTCAATTGCAGTTTCTTGCGTGGTTGGGATACTTTTGATTCCGAAACCATACAGTTGTAAAATTATCGGAAACGGGGGTCGGAAGTGCCTGAATATCAAAAACGCACTGTTATTGTACTCAGGAACATAAAAAAATTGAAGATCTTCACTATAACGATATTCTGGAGTTCCTTGGAAAACGATCGCATTGCAAGGAGTGCGTTGCTGGAAAAACGACCGTTTTTCATACTTTCTCAAATTTCAATATATGGGGTGTCAAACGAAAGCTAGTGATGAGAGAATTCAATAAAATTGCATTCAGGCAGCTTCGCGATTCCTGCAATTGCAGTTTCTTGCGTGGTTGGAATACTTTTGATTCCGAAACCATACAGCTGCAAAATTATCGGAAACGCAGTCGGAAGTGCCTGAATATCAAAATCGCATTGTTATTGTACTCAGGAACATAAAAAAATTGAAGGGAAGCGAAAGTGTTCAAGGCAATTTGTTTTTGTTTGTAGCGCGTGCCTATAACACTTTCATGTAATTTAACACGCGATAGTCTTCGCTCATTATACGTTTGTGCTGTTGTACATATGAAACCATGTGTACACAGAATTGTCTTTGCTCGTTGTACGTTAGTACTGTTGTACATATGAAACCATGTGTGTACGGAAATGTCTATACGTACGAACGTGGTTTCATATGGGGTTAATGGCAATGTACGTTTAAAAGATGTACATTGTTTACGATTTGCTTTCTATTTTAGGCGATTTTAATGAATGTATTACACCTTGGTCCTATAGGAAAAAAAAATTTTTTTTTGTTGAAAAAAAATTGTTTTTTTTTTGTTATATTTCAAAATATTTATAGACGTTATTCTTAGGGTGTGTACGTTAAGATATTTACATTTCCTATTTTAGTTTGTCTTATTTGGCTAAAATATATTTTTTTTTTGTTCATGGCTTCATATCTGTTGTTTGTGGCTTCTTTTTTAATCTATTATTATGGACTAATATGTTTTTGTTATTTTTGTTTACGAGGGTATTTACTCCTTGGTTTTCAATTACTTGAAATGGTCCTTCGTATGGACTGTCTAATTTGTTTGTTTTCCGTGTTTTGAGATATACCCAGTCACCAGCTACTATATTTAGTGGGTTTGTTTTAATGCTATTTGATTTGGCTCTTTTTGATTTTGATTCAATTAAGGTTTTATATGCAGTTTGTTGTGCGTGATAAAGTCGTGCTTTAAGTTCAGTTAGGTAGTTGTCATAATCGTAAATGGGCTTTGAACTGTCGTAGTCACTTGTTAAACTAGCTAATCTTCCGAAGACTAATTCAAAAGGTGAATAATTTGTTTCGCTATGGGGTGTAGTGTTGTAAGCGAAGGTGTAAAAAGGAATATGGTTGTGCCATTCGTTGTCTTCACAGAATGTTAGTAGGTATTCGTTTAATACTCTATGATTTCGTTCTAGTGAACCTAATGTTTCATGGTGGTATGGGGTAGATGTTTTATGTTCTATGTTCAAGGTTTCGCAAATGCTTTTGAAGAGCTCGTTTACGTATTCAGTCCCTCTGTCTGTTTTAACCGTTTTAAAGTGACCGTATCTCAGGATTATATTCTCGGCTATTGTTTTTGCTGCTACGTTGGCTTCTTTGGTAGGGATAGGTATGGCTTCTACAAATTTGGTTAGTTCGCATTGTGCTGTAAGTATATATCTGAACCCGTTAGAAATTCTTAATGGTCCGACTGTGTCAATGGCTATGATTTCGAATGGTGTAGATGGTGTATCGGTAATTGCTAGTTTTTCTTTGGTATGTAGTGTTATTTTGTTTTTATTACAAGTGTTACATTGTTGTATTATAGTTTTAACCATTTTGTTCATATTCTTCCAGATGTACTTTTGTTTTAGTTTTGCAATTGTTCTTTTTATGCCCGTGTGACCTCCGCACCTTGACTCGTGATATTCGTTGATCAATCTTATTTGATCGGCTTTTTGTTAAACGAGTCTCGGGGGACTATATAATATTATTTGTATTTTAGTTTGCCTATTTTTATTTATTTTTGCATGCTTTACATTATACACATTGATTAGTTCATTTTTATTTATATATTTGAATTTTTCAACGTTTTTAGATAGCGCTTTCTTCGTGATACTATTTATTGATAGTTCTTGTATTACTTTCTCCAAAACCTGACCTAAGCCTAAGGATGGATTATCACTGTACTTCACGATCATTATATTTTTATTTTTTATTATCATTGTAGTTGGCAAACTTTTATTATTTTCTTTTTTATTGAGCTCAAATTTTAGTGTTGGTAAGTTTCTTATGTCAGAAATTGAAGTACCTTCCCACATATTGAGTTGATCAGGCTCGATGTTGGAGGTAGTTGTTGCCGTGTGTATGGTCACAGGGTCTGTTGGTTTTTTAGGGTTTTGTACTAAAATACAAAACCCTATTGCAATCACGACCTGTGTCCGTCTGTCCGTCCGTCCGTCCGTCCGTCTGTATGTCACAGCACTTTTTCTCCGAAACTATAGAGGCTACAGCCATGAAACTTTGTAGAAAGGTCAGAAGTGGTGACCTCTTGAAAGTTCAAGGGTGGAAAAATTTTTCAAAGGCGTTTAAGGGGGGTCTCCCCATATAGGGAGGTGACCCCTCAAAAAAAAAATTTCACCATTGGTAGTCGAGTAGGGTGTCGTTGGAAAGGTCTCAATGAGGTCTTTTCCAAACAGGTTTTAAAATTGCCTTGTAAGTACCGAGGGGGGCAGGGGAAGTCGAAATGTACGAACTTTTCGCGTACCCCCCCTCGCGATTGGACACCTTCCATCCGAAAAATCTGAAAAAAATCATGAATGTAGGCCTTCATAAGTACAACAACAACAAAGACACGAGAAGTCAAAATTCACTCAACTTTGTTAGTAATAGTATGATTTATCGATTTTATGTTTTCTTGAATAAAATATAAATGGTACCCTTAAATTCAATAAAATTTAGTAAACAGATGACTATTTATAAGATTGATCTTCTCTGAAAGTTTCATAAAGATCGAATGGTATTTACCGAAGTTATAGCGATTTGAATTTTCCTGTATTACTATGGAGCAATATGCCCTGTATTACTATGGAAACATATGGCTATGGAGCCATATGCGCTTTTTACCGACTTAGACACTACAGCTTTGCTAGAATTTGCATGAAAATTTCAGGAGTGATAGATATCATGAAGATGAGTACATACAATTGAAACAAGTCGAAGAGGCAGGAGAGAGCTCCTAGCAAAAGGGCTTTGTAACCATTCTAGGATTCCAAAAAATAGGCCATGAATCGATGATTACAGTACAGGAGAGTGGCCCCTGAAAAAAAATTTCATGAAAAGTAGCCGATATGAGTATCAATTGAAAGTTCTCTATGAGAGCTTTTCAAAACAGTTCTTAAACTGACCGTTTTTGCTTCAGTTGGGGCACAGGGGGGGGGGGGGAATACATGAAAAATGTGTTTCCTCCCTCGCGAATGGACACCCATGATCTTAAAAAATCTGAAAAAATTATCAAAGGAGATATTTATGGGTATAACTATAACAAATACCTCAGAAGTCAAAATTCGTTCAACTTTGTTAATAATAGTATGAACCACGAATTTCACATTTTCTCGAATAAAATCGTCTTTGACATGTTTCATGATTTTATTCGTTGCTGGTTACTGCATTTTGTAAGTTAAGTACAAAACCCTTCTGACATGAGCATAGGTCTGTCTACCCAACTTGTTAGTTTTGCTACGAGTTATAACGTTTATTGTTGTAGGTATCATTTCTTTTAAATCATTAGAATTTATTTTTATACGTGATAGGGCGTCTGCGTTTGTATTTATTTTGCGTTGTTTATACACGATATCGAAATCATAGTCCATTAGGTCTAAGCGAATTCTGGTTAATTTAGGGGAGGGGTTACGATTTACAAATAGGGATACTAAAGGTCGGTGGTCTGTGACGACTGTAAATTTCTTTCCATACAGGTAGGGGCGAAAATGGTTTATTCCCCAATAGATTGCAAGGAGTTCTTTTTCTACAACTGGTTTGTTGAGTTCATGTTTTGTTAGGGATCTGCTGGCGTAGGATATTGGTAGATCTTCTCCAATGGTGCCTTGTGATAGAACGGCTCCTAGGGCATAATCAGATGCGTCCGTTGTTAGTATAAATTCTTTTTCAAGGTCGGGGTATTGTAGAATTGGTGGGGAGGTTATGGAGTTTTTTAGGGACTGGAAAACTAGTTGGCATTTATCGTTCCAGTCAAACTTTTTGTTCTTCTTGAGCAGCTCATTGAGAGGTTTTGCAATGGCTGCGAAATTTTGGACGAATCGTCTGTAGTAATTACAGAAGGCGAAAAAACGTCTTACATCATCTGCGTTTTGTGCAATTGGGTAGTTGTTGACAGCTGCGCATTTCGTGGGATCGGCTGTTACGCCTTTGCTGGTGATTAGGTGTCCTAAGTAAACGACTTCGGTTTGTACGAAATTAAATTTTGAAGGGTTTAGTTTAAGATTGTACATACGGAGTCGTTCGAAAGTTCTCATGAGGTTTTGGTTGTGATGTTTTAAGGAACAACCAAAGACTATGATGTCGTCGACATATAGGAACGCGTTTGCATCTAATCCAGATAAAGCTATGGTTAACATGCGCTGAAAACTTTTTGAGGATATTTTTAATCCAAAAGGCAATCTTTTGAATTGGTAATGTCCGTTGCTGGACGAAAATGCTGTCATGGGCCGTGATTCGTGGCCGAGTTCTATTTGATGGAATGAGCTCGTCATTTCGAGCGTAAAGAAGTATTTGGCTCTTCCTATGCGATCTAGTATATCGTCAAGACGAGTGAGGGGGAATTTGTCGTTGACTAATTTTTTATTTAGTTGACGATAATCGACTACTAATCGCCATTTTTTGGTATCATCATTGGAATGTTTGGGGACTACTAACATTGGTGAATTGTACGGACTTGTAGATGGTTCTATCACATCTTTGTCAATCAGGTCTTTGACTTGGTTGTTAATTTCGACAGTATGTGCATGAGGCATTCGATAATTTTTTATGTACACTGGAGTATCGTCAATTGTATGCAGATGTTGTGTGTAGAAATTATTGCAGGTTAATTTTTTACCTTCTAAATGGAATATATCATGGTATTCTCTGCATATGTTTTCTATAGTTGTTTTGGCCACCTCGTCTTTGGAGTTTATGTGTAGCAATTCTTTTAATTTGGGCCAACGATGATTTGCTTTCTTTTTGTTGCAGTGTAATACGTGGTACTTTGTTAGTGGTTTGATTTCTAGTTGCAGACTTTGTATTATTTCTTCATTGTCGGAAGTGTTGAGAATCCTAATGTGTTTGATGCCTTGTGCCGGGATAAGGGTATTACTTATAAAAATGTTTTCAGAAATGTGTTTTCCACAAATCAGGCTGTCTTCCTTGTTATCAATGTTTATTGGGTGGACTATCTCCGACCGGGGTGGTATTCTTATATTGTATATCTTTGTTTCGAGTGGTAGTGTAATTAGGTTATTATCATATTTGAAAGAAAATAGCAAAGTTTCGTAGTCTATATTCGCATAATATTTATGTAGGAAATCTCTGCCTATTATACCACTTGTTCGGAGGGGAAAGCTTTTTAGGGTTTTGTAAAATAATTTTACAAAACCCTACTAGTTTCGCGACCAGTCTGTCCGTCTGTCCGTCTATCCGTCCGTCCGTCTGTCCGTCCGTCCGTCCGTCCGTCCGTCCGTCCATCCGTCCGTCCGTCCGTCCGTGTGTCACAGCAGTTTTTCTCGGAAACTACTTAAGCTTGAAACATCAAATTTTGTGCGTAGGTGTAAAGTGGTGATCTCTTCAAAGTTCAACTACAAAAAAATTTTATAAGGTATTTAAGGGGGGTCTCCCCATATAGGAGAGTGGCCCCCCGAAAAAAAAAATTCATTGAAGGTAGCCGATATGGGTATCAAATGAAAGGTCTTGATGAGACCTTTTCAAAACAGGTCTTAGTTTGGCAAAATTTGCTTCGTGGAGCGCACAGGGAGGGGAAATACACGAAAAATTTGTGTCCCCTCCTTCGCGATTGGACACTTGTGATCCGAAAAATCTGAAAAAAATCAGAAATGTAGGCCTTGGTGTGTACAATAACAACAAATACGTGAGAAGTCGCAATTCACTCAACTTTGTTAGTAATAGTATGATTTATCGATTTTATGTTTTCTTGAATAAAATCTTAATGGTAACCTTAAATTCAATGAAATTCAGTATGTAGATGTCTATTCATAAGGTTGATCTATCCTGAAAGTTTCATAAAGATTGAATCATATTTAGCGAGGTTATAGCGGTTTGAATTTTCCTGTATTACTATGGAACAATATGCGCTGCATTTATTACTATGGCAACATATGGCTATGGAACAACATGCGCTTTTTACCGACTCAGGCACTACAGTTTTGCTAGGATTTGCATGAAAATTTCAGGAATGATAGGTGTCATGAATATCTTTGAGAATCGGTTCAGCTAGTGGTATCAGTAATCGTAAAACAAAATAGTGGCTGTTTTAAATGCGAAAATTTAATAATTTTGAGTCATTTTTTCCCAACTTCAAGGTTTAAGGTGCATGCTTTGAACACTTGATTCAATTTAATGAATGACTGAAGATGAGTACCTACGATTAATGCTCATAAGTGAAACAAGTCAAAGAGGTGGGAGAGAGCTCCTAGCAAAAGCGTTTTGTAACCATTCTACGATTCGAAAAAATTGGCCATGAATCGATGATTTCAGTACAGGAGAGTGGTCCCTAAAAAAAATTCATCAGACGTAGCCGATATGAGTATGAAATGAAAGGAGTTTTTCAAAACAGTTGTTAAACTGTCAGTTTTTGCTTCAGTGGGGGAAAAATGTGTTTCCTCCGTCGCGGATGGACATCTAAAATAATTATCAAGGGAGATGTTTATGAGTGTAACAATACCAAAAACATCAGAAGTCGAAATTCGTTCAACTTTGTTAAAAATAGTATGATCTTCGTATTTCATATTTTCTCCAATAAAATCGTCTTTGATATGTTTCTTGATTTGATTTAATCTGGTGACTGCATTTTTTAAATTGAATACAAAACCCTACTAACATGAGCGTAGGTCTGTTTACCCAACTTGTTTCTACTATTTGGAATTTGTGTACAATGTTGGTTTCGGGTAGGTTTATTTGTAGGTTTGCGATACCAAGTGTTAGAATGCTTTGTTCGGTTATTCCTGACAACCGACAGGATTCATGATTATTGATGCTTATATGGTCGAATTTATTTTTGCAAATAGATATGTCTGCACCTGTGCCCACCAAGAATGTGAGTTTTTGATTATGAATTTGTAAGATTATGTGATTTGATATGTCTTCATTGTAATTGGTTAGCTTTATTTTGTATATTCTGTTAGTATTCTCATTCCCCGATTGACCGGTTTTATTTACTGGTTGGTGTCTGGGGAGTTTTCGTTTCCCTGGGAATCTGCCAAGTATATTCTAGCGTTATTTCTTTGTCTTTGATTGTATTCTCTTGCTTGTCTGAAGTTTCGGTTGTCCCTGTTGTTCGTTGGCCTATTGTTGTTATGTTGTTTATCATTGCTGTTATATCTGTTATTACGTTGGTTGTTGTTATGTCTATATTTGAATTGTCTATTGTTATATTGATAGTTATTCCTATATCTAAACTCGTTATAATTATCCCCGTGGTTCATATTATGATTATTCCTATTGTAATTTGTTCTGTTGTAGTGAAGAATTTTGTTGTCCTTTGCTGTAGTTTGAGCTTGTTCAGCAATTTCTGTTGCCTCTCTGAATGTGCTAACTCTGCTTGCTTCAATTGTTTGCACAATGTTTCTATTAGTAATCCCATTTTTGAAAGTATTGAATGCGAGGGTGTCATTTGTTTGTTTCAGTATATTTCTATGTTGTTCGCCTACTTGTTCAATTTGTACCAAGGTTAATTCTGCAATAAGGTTTTCTATTGTTTCTGCGAATTGGGATATGGAGTGTTGGTTCTGGGTGCAACTAGATAATTTTTGTACTATGTTGCTAGAGGTCTGTTTGGATTTATAAATGGAAGTAAGTTTAGCTTCAAGATCGGTTACAGTTTTTGGTGGTTCTATGGAGTTTAGTTTGTTTCTGGCTGTTAATGATAGTTTCGTGTTTAATACAAGCTGTAGAAAGTCAGATTTCTGGTCATCTGGAATTGATTTTTCGATAATTTTCACTACGGTTAGAAACCTGTGTAAATCACTAGGTTTGTCGAAAAACTCGGTTATGGACTTTAAGCCACTGAATATGTCCGTAGTTGCCATCGTTTGTGTTGTCTCTATGTTCTCTCGTTTGTCCGATATGAGTTTAATAATATTTCGATAATAAGTCTTGAATTTCTTCTTAGGTTCAAGTTTGTCTTGTTCACTTAAATGTTTAATTTCAATCTCAAAAGGAGTTTTTTATGTATCTAATTTTAGAAGAGTATTCAGCAGATAAGTTTCGCTGTATGATCGGTTAGGGTTCTTTTTGAAATTTTCGAAAATTCTTTTTAATGTGGATAACTGGGTATTCTTAAACATTGTTTGTTTTGTTAACTTCTTTTACTATGGTTTTCTTAATGAACCGTTTGGCCAACAGATATAGTCCAAAAAGCAAAAACATGACAATTACGACAATAATAATGTACGTAGCAAGTTAGTTTGCAGAGTACTGATTTGCTGCATTTGAAGCTTGATTTGCAAGGACTATAGTCTCTTTTATGTTGGAATCTGCGATACCCATTATATTTAAAGAAAAATATTTATTTGTTCTGTATACCTTGTGTGAGTTTAATTAAGTAACTATTTTGGGATTTATAAGTTTGATGGAGTATAATTAAAAGTTTTTGATTCTTAATATCTAAGTTTTTCTAAGTATTTTTATCTCCCTCCTGATTTCGGTCTTGTCCAGCTTGTTGCCTGTGGTGTGGTACTGTACATAAAGTTCGGCGATCGCTTTACGTCGCTTGAAGGATTTTCCGCCGCGTTTCTTCTTCTGGTTTTCTGGTGTTTGTTGCGTTGGTTCTCGTGTAAGTTTCCCTTGCCATTGCCAATATTTTTCAATAGATATTGGTTGCGGTCCTGGTTTGCTTGCTTCTTTTGTTGGGCTATTTGTGTTTACGGTTTGCTTGGATTTTGGTGTGGTTGCCGCTGAATCGCAAGTGTTTTGATTTTTCGCCTTACGTGGATGATATGCCGGTATATTTTCTTGGATTGGTCCAGGGATGTACTCTTCTTCTTTCATTCGGTTAGGGCTACAAGCTTCCCACATTGCTTCGAATCCATCGAAATCCATTGTACGATATGGTTGTTGAGCTGAAAAAAACTGGCAGGATCGCTATGTTGTGTCCCTGGTCGATTGTTAATTTCCTTTCAGGGAAAAATATTAATTTGTATATTTACCTAGTAATTCTAAAGCGTCTAGGCACGCATATAGTTGAGGCGATCAACGCCGGATTGATTATCTAGTTGAATAAAAACAGAGGCGAACTCGCCGGTTTAAGTTAGACCAAGAAGTGATTTATTTCCACATCGACTTATCCTATTCATACAATTTTTCACTTCGTCTTCAATACAAATTACATATTCGATTTCTTAACATATTCTAAACATATTTTGTCTACTCTAGCAAAAACATTTTACATACAATTTCCTATCTCTAATATTCTTTCCCGAAAAACTATGCAAAAAAAATCCACATTCATACTAGCAATTCTACACGATGCATTTCCCATGTTGAAAGCATTATTCAAAAAAAATCTACATTCTTAATAGCAATACCAAATACATTGCATTTCTCATATTGATAAAAAACTTTAACTCAACGTGAGGTAAATGCATTCATCTTCGCGTGTTTATTTTCTTATAAGAAAAAAATAGAAACAAGACATTGCATTCATATGAGAAGTTCTTAGACCCCGCATATGAGCGATGTCAAGTGCATCAAGGGAAGCGTAAGTGTTCAAGGCAATTTGTTTTTGTTTGTAGCGCGTGCCTTTAACACTTTCATGTAATTTAACACGCGATAGTCTTCGCTCATTATACGTTTGTGCTGTTGTACATATGAAACCATGTGTACACAGAATTTTCTTTGCTCGTTGTACGTTAGTACTGTTGTACATATGAAACCATGTGTGTACGGAAATGTCTATACGTACGAACGTGGTTTCATATGGGGTTAATGGCAATGTACGTTTAAAAGATGTACATTGTTTACGATTTGCTTTCTATTTTAGGCGATTTTAATGAATGCATTACAGCATTGCAAGGAGTGCGTTGCTGGAAAAACAGCCGTTTTTCATACTTTCTCCAATTTTTATATATGAGGTGTCAAACGAAAGCTAATGATGAGTAGAATTCAATAAAATTGCATTCAGGCAGCTCCGCGATACCTGCAATTGCAGTTTTTTGCGTGGTTGGGATTCTTTTGATCCCGAAACCATACAGCTGTTAAATTATCGGAAACGGCGTCGGAAGTGCCTGAATATCAAAATCGCACTGTAATTGTACTCAGGAACATAAAAAAGTTAAAGATCTTCACCCCAACGATATTCTGGAGTTCCTCGGAAAACGATCGCATTGCAAGGAGTGCGTTGCTGGAAAAACGGCCGTTTTTCATACTTTCTCCAATTTCAATATATGGAGTGTCAAACGAAAGCTAGTGATGAGTAGAATTCAATAAAATTGCATTCAGGCAGCTCCGCGATACCTGCAATTGCAGTTTTTCGCGTGGTTGGGATTCTTTTGATCTCGAAACCATACAGCTCTAAAATTATCGGAAATGGGAGTTTGCAGTGCTTGAATATCAAAATCGCACTGTTATTGTACTCAGGAACATAAAAAAATTAAAGATCTTCACTACAACGATATTCTGGAGTTCCTCGGAAAACGATCGGATTGCAAGGAGTGCGTTGCTGGAAAAACGACCGTTTTTCATACTTTCTCCAATTTCAATATATGGGGTGTCAAACGAGAGCTAGTGATGAGAGAATTTAATAAAATTGCATTCAGGCAGCTTCGCGATTCCTGCAATTGCAGTTTCTTGCGAGGTTGGGATACTTTTGATTCCGAAACCATACAGTTGTAAAATTATCGGAAACGGGAGTCGGAAGTACTTGAATATTAAAAACGCACTGTTATTGTACTCAGGAACATAAAAACATTGAAGATCTTCACTACAACGATATTCTGGAGTTCCTCGGAAAACGTTCGGATTGCAAGGAGTGCGTTGCTGGAAAAACGGCCGTTATTCATACTTTCTCCAATTTTAATACATGGGGTGTCAAACGAAAGCTAGTGATGAGTAGAATTCAATAAAATTGCATTCAGGCAGCTCCGCGATCCCTGCAATTGCAGTTTTTTGCGTGGTTGGGATTCTTTTGATCCCGAAACCATGCAGCTGTAAAATTATCGGAAACGGGAGTCGGAAGTGCCTGAATATCAAATTCAAGCGGTTATTGTACTCAGGAGCATAAAAAATTAAAGATCTTCACAACAACGATATTCTAGAGTTCCTCGGAAAACGATCGCATTGCAAGGAGTGCGTTGCTGGAAAAACGGCCGTTTTTCATACTTTCTCCAATTTCAATATATGGGGTGTCAAACGAAAGCTAGTGATGAGTAGAATTCAATAAAATTGCATTCAGGCAGCTCCGCGATACCTGTAATCGCAGATTTTCGCGTGGTTGGGATTCTTTTGATCCAGAAACCATATAGCTGTGAAATTATCGGAAACGGCGTCGGAAGTGCCTGAATATCAAAATCGCACTGTTATTGTACTCAGGAACATAAAAAAGTTAAAGATCTTCACCACAACGATATTCTGGAGTTCCTCGGAAAACGATCGCATTGCAAGGAGTGCGTTGCTGGAAAAACGGCCGTTTTTCATACTTTCTCCAATTTCAATATATGGAGTGTCAAACGAAAGCTAGTGATGAGTAGAATTTAATAAAATTGCATTCAGGCAGCTTCGCGATACCAGCAATTGCAGTTTTTTGCGTGGTTGGGATTCTTTTGATTCCGAAACCACGAAGCTGTAAAATTATCGGAAACGGGAGTCGGAAGTGCCTGAATATCAAAATCGCGCTGTTATTGTACTCAGGAACATAGAAAAATTAAAGATCTTCACCACAACGATATTCTGGAGTTTCTCGGAAAACGATCGGATTGCAAGGAGTGCGTTGCTGGAAAAACGGCCGTTTTTCATACTTTCTCCAATTTCAATATATAGGGTGTCAAACGAAAGCTAGTGATGAGTAGAATTCAATAAAAGTGCATTCAGGCAGCATCGCGATACCAGCAATTGCAGTTTTTTGCGTGGTTGGGATACTCTTGATTCCGAAACCATACAGCTGTAAAATTATCGGAAACGGGAGTCGGAAGTGCCTGAATATCAAAATCGCGCTGTAATTGTACTCAGTAACATAAAAAAATTAAAGATCTTCACTAAAACGGTATTCTGGGGTCCCTCGGGAAACAATCGGATTGCAAGGAGTGCGTTGCTGGAAATACGGCCGTTTTTCATACTTTCTCCAATTTCAATATATGGGGTGTCGAACGAAAGCTAGTGATGAGTAGTGTTTAGAATAGTCATTGAATAGTTATTAAGATAGGAACCAGGTGGCACATTATGCTTGGGCGGTCCTAAAAGATAAAAGGGACTCGCAGCAGCCGGAGGTGCTTGGGCGGGGGATCGCTCATTTGGCATTTCCTTTTCCCCTCTTTCCTCCCGCTAGGAAAGGGACTCCCCAGCTTGAAGGCGCCCCACGGCGTAACAAAACGAGACCTGGCCCGAAGTAATGTGTCAAACGGTTCCAGGCTAGGTTCTGAGATTGACAGGGGAGGTGTTTAGTAGGTAGTTTAAGGGTATCCTCCATGGGAGTCCCACACTGCCAGACTCGGAGGGCGTAAATGCCTTCACCTCCCTACCACAAAAAAAAAATACAAGTAGGCTTGTGTCATTGTAATTACCCATGTAGAATATTCGTTAAATCACGATGTGATAATAATTAACAAGGTCGTTGAATGTAGAATTGTTTTGGTTTAAATTACTGTGTCGCTGGGTCAAGCTGTAGATTGCTTGATTCGTTTTGGCTTGCGACAACCTCATTGTTTACGTCGATTGTATCTTGATATCGTCACGCTAGGTCAAGGCTGGTATATCAGCAAGTTGCTCGTTCCAGATTTAAGCGGCACAGATATCTAGGTACGATCGAGTTGTTTGTAATGCGATCGAGTTTATATGTAAATAATTATGGTTCTGTATATGAATGACGGCACCATGGTTGCATTAATGAATGCATGAATCATGTCATATATGTTATTGCATGTAAACATGACATGGTATTAATTTCAGAAGTGTTATTTTGGTTTGTATCGAGGCAGAATTGTTGTTTCGTTAATATAAGCATTGATGGTATTGTTGATTGATTGTATGTCAATACCACGATTGCTAAGTTAGCAATAATTAGCTATAAGTACGTCTGAAGTAGATGCAAAATGTATTATTCTTGTCAAGTACAGAATGGTGGTTTTGTATTGCGATAGTAAACAGTGAAAAACATTTGTCCCTAGAGATACCTAAGGGCTGTGCTTTCCTGTAAGTATATTTAGCTTCTTGTAGGCAACCTACAAGAACAGGTTTAATTTAATAGTACTTTGGAACTAGAGAGACCTAGTTTTCAGAGACTTTGGCAAATTGCTAGCTAGAGTGACCTTGCTGCTTTTTACTCTATTTCAGTGTTCCAAGTACGTAAAACGAAAAAACATTTGGTGACCCCGAACGAAGGAGAACATTTGGTTTGGAAAATAATTTCTTCAGAAGGAGAGTCACGGAGTCATCCAGGAAAATTTGAGCGGGGGCAAGTTTGCGGATATAGTGTTGCTAGTTTCAATATAATTCAGTGAAGGGATTATTCAGTACGATGTGGCTGAACTGGTTGAAAGGATGATTGCCTCGCAAAGTGCTGTTGGCAAGGATATCGAAAAATTGATAGGCCAATATAAAGAAGAGCAACCAGAGAAACGCGCTATTCAAAATTTAAAGGCCAAGCTCGAGAATTTGAATCAGTTGTGGAGAAATTTCGATAATACTGACGGGAGGATTAGGTCGTTGATTCCAATGGCAACAGGCCATGCATATTTTACGAGCAATTATTACCAAAAAGCGAAACAAGGTTATCAAAAGAACGCGCAGGAAATCCAGGAACTTATAGCGTATGTAAACGAGGAGTCAAACCCTGGAAATATAATTACGGTCGATGGTGGTGGGGGCCATCCACTATGGAAAGCCCAGCAAAAAAGCATGAGATGGTTGGGGATGACGAACGATTGAAGCGATCCATAAGGAAGCAAAGAACAGCAATGATGGCCTTGGATAGCATAATTAACGGTATTGACACAAGCCCACAACCACTACAGTATTATGAGTTGAAATTTGAATGCATCGAGCAATATTGGACTTCATTGCGACAATCAAACACGGAGATTATAGAAGCGGTCGACGATCCTGAACGTTTTGGTTATGATTTACATAAGGTTTTGGAGTTCGAACAAAAGGTTCAGACAGCAATGATCGCATTAACACAAAAAAGGGATGAGCTAAAATATACTGGTGCCAACTCAACAGTGAGCGAAGTACATACTCCGAGGAACCAGGCATTTGTGAAGTTGCCGAAGGTGGAGCTGCCAAAGTTTGACGGTGATTATCTGAAGTGACAACAGTTTAAGGATTTGTACGTTCAGATGGTGCATAATCAGAATATTGCTGATTCGCAGAAGATGTGGTACTTAAAAGCACACTTGGCAGGGGATGCTGAAAAAATAATTCGTCACTTGCCGTTGACAAATGATAATTATGCAATTGCGTGGGATACGCTCAAAAGGCGGTTTGACAATAAAAGACTGTTAGTGAATGCACTTATTAACAAGTTAACTGCGCAGCCAATGGTAGAGGATAGGTCAGCCCCAGCATTACGGCAGCTGCATGATAGCACGAGAGAATGTATCGACGGCTTGCAAAACCTTGGAGTAGCAGTCCAAGAGCATTGAAGAAAGTTGACGCAAGTACGCATGCTTTGTATGAGCAGTCGTTGACATCGCCCCGAGAGCTACAGTCCGTTGAAAGCTTTCTCGTAATTATTGAGAAGCGCTTCCAGGCGCTCGAAACGCTTAATGTTCCTAGAGTAAAGAGCAATGAGCGAGTCAGTAAGCCAACCGTATTAACCACCACCAATGCGGAACTTAAACTAGCATGTGCAATGTGCAATGGTAGCCATGCAATAGATTGTTGTGACGCTTTTTTGGCATTAAAAGTAGCAGAGAGAAGTGCAAAGGCTAGAGAGCTGAAATTGTCCATTAATTGTTTAAAGACGGGGCATTTTTATAATAAATACAGTGCTAAAAGATATGCTGTATGCCGCAAAAGGCATAACACATTACTGCATTTTGCAAAGCCATCAACAAAGACCGCAACAAGTGTCCAGGAAGATGAAATCAAGCCTACGTTGTCACCAGCTACGAACATAGCAGCTCAAACCAAGGAAGTTTCAAGTGGATATGTATTCTTGGGTACCGCCATGGTACAAGTTTTTGACCAAAACTGCCAACCGACAGCTTGTAGAGCATTATTGAATTCGGGTTTGCAACTAAATTTCATGACTGAACGGCTGCGCAGGAAGTTACGCCTATCAAACACGCAAGTCAATCTAACCATTTCGGGTATAGGGGATGCTCGCTCAAAGGTAACAGATCGTCTACAGGTCAGAATTGCTTCACTAGTTGGAAACAATTATGCGTCCAATATTGAGATTTCATAAAGACTGAGCATTGGGAAATCCCGGAAAACGTGGCATTGGCTTATCCGGAATTCAACAAACCTCAAAAAGTGGACATGCTGCTAGGAGCTGAGCTATATGGCAAATTAATACGTTACGGGCAGATGAAGTTAAACGATGGCATTCCCTCGCTGCAGAACACAACGCTTGGGTGGATTGTGTTGGGGAAGGTAGCCGCCCTTGATTATAACACCCCTTTTTGCGGGATTACGAATTTGGACCTGCGAAATCAACTTCAGAAGTTTTGGGAGCTGGAAGTGTGGCCCCAAAAAATAGCGCTGTCGGCCACTGACCAAAAGTGCGAAGATTTCTTTGAAGGCACGACGTTCCGTGACTCAACTGGGCATTTTACTGTCAGTTTACCCATGCTCAGTGATCCTCGGTTAATTGGAGAGTCAAAGGATATTGCCTACAAGCGCTTTATCAATATTGAAAAGTAGCTACAAAAGCTACATTTATGCAAGAGTATGTACAGTTGGGACACATGCAAGAGGTTGGTGCTAAGGAAATAAAAGCACCTCATTGTTTCCTTCCACACCATTTCGTGTTAAAGCCGTCTAGCAGTATAACTAAGCTACGGGTGGTTTTTGACGCCTCGGCGAAGACATCGAACAACATATCACTCAACGATTTACTTTTGAAAGGTCCTAAGATACAGGATGACTTATTTTCAATATTGCTCCGGTTCAGGATTTGGCGTTATGTATTCACAGCTGATAAAGTCAAGATGTATCGCCAAATATTAGTAGCTGAGGTGGATCGCAACATGCAGTTAATCATGTGGCGTGATCGACTGGATGAGGCTATAAAGTATTATCAGTTGTGTACCGTGACATATGGCACAAAGTGTGCCTCATATCTAGCCACCAAATGTCTGCAAAAGCTGGGAAAGGATGAGGCTGAACGATATCCTTTAGCATCAAGCGTCATGGGAGATTTTTATGTTGATGACATCCTAACGGGCGGCGATGAGCTGTCAGCAGTTATAGAAATGCAGAATCAAGTACGGCATTTATTAGAGGAAGCCGGTTTGCCTTAACGGAAATGGTGTGCCAATCATCCCAAGCTAATAGAGAACATTCCCAATCAAGATTTGGAGATCCAGTTGAACTTTTCAGAAATTGAAGACCACCATATCAAGACATTGGGTTTGGTGTGGCACCCAGTAACCGACATGTTTGCAGTAAGCTCAAGTGACAAAGCTCATAAAGTCATCACGAAAAGGAGTGTTCTCTCCTAAATCTCGCAAGTTTTTGATCCTTTTGGGCTAATAAACCCTGTGGTGGTTAAAGGGAAGATGTTCATGCAGCAATTATGGAACTCGGAACTAGGCTGGGATGATCAGCTGCCTTTCGACTTACAGTCTAGCTGGTTCAAGTTTCGTGAAGAGTTGAGCAAACTTACGACTCTCCGCATCCCAAGGCAGGTACGCGGTGACGCATCCTGCAACCCGTTACAACTTCACGCTTTTGCAGACGCGAGCGAGAAAGCATACGGCACGGCGGTTTACATTCGATCAAGAGATGGCGCAGGGAAGGTGACAGTCAGATTATTGTATTCGAGATCTCGAGTGGCACCGGTAAAGCAAGTAACACTTCCAAGGCTTGAGCTTTGTGCAGCAAAATTAGCTTGTCAAACTGTGAAGCACATATTAAGCGAAATTCAATTCAAATTTGAGGAAACTTGACTATGGACCGATTCGGAAATTGTGTTGGCCTGGATCGAGAAGGGACCTTCTTCCTTAAAGACGTATGTGGCGAACCGTGTAAGTTCAATTTTAGAGACCACATCACCAGAACAATGGAAGCACGTAAGCTCTCATGAGAATCCGGTGGATATTGTGTCAAGGGGAGCGTTTCCTGAGCAACTGGTGGGCAATACATTCTGGTTTGAGGGCCCCGATTTCCTGAAGCAAAGCAAGGCTCACTGGAGGAGAAAAACACAAGCTTTTCACTGGCGGCCTCGGCAGTAGCCAAGCACCCGATGTATGCAGTCAATCATGGAAATTTGTTAGGGAAGCTGCGACGAGTGTTGGCATATGTACTTAGAGCTGTACGACTGTTTCGGAAGACATCACGTACGGAACAATTGTTTTTAAGCGTAGACGAAGTGAATGGGGCCGAAAGAGTTATCCTCAAGGAATTGCAGCAACAATATTTTAAAAATGATATGAAGGAGCTTTCAAAGAACAACAGCGTCGTGACTACAAGTAAATTAAAGAATCTAACACCGTTTTTGGATCATGGTCTGATGTGAGTAGGAGGAAGAATTCAACAGGCAGAAATTAGTGAAGAAACTAAACATCCAATTGTAGTTCCCGGCAAGAGTCCTATAGCCAGGTTACTCATGACGTATTTACATACCACCAATCTACATGCAGGACCTTCGGCACTGATTGCGATTGCCCGACAACGATATTGGATTGTTAAAGGTAGAGAGTTGGCACGGTCAGTTTTGTCAAACTGTGTAATGTGTACGAGACTGAGGCCATGTCTTGGTGCTCAGCAAATGGGCAACCTGCCAGCTCATCGTGTAAGAGAAGTCAGACCGTTTCTTAATTGTGGAGTTGATTTTTGTGAGCCAGTTTATACCCATTTTAAGCTCCGAGGAAAGCGCAAGGAGAAAACGTATCTCGCTGTGTTCATTTGCTTCGCGACGAAGGCGATTCATTTGGAAGTTGTATCAGATCTGACTACTGAAGGCTTTTTAGGGGCTCTTAAACGATTCATTGCCAGACGAGGAATTTGTGAAAACATATACTGCGACAATGGACGCAACTTTGTAGGGGCCGAAGGACAGCTGAAGGAAGTTGAGCATATTGTTGGAGATCATAAGTCAACAGAGCGAATTGCAAAAACATGCGCGAAGAGCCGAATCCAGTTCCATTTCATTCCACCAAGGTCACCGCATTTTGGAAGTCTTTGGGAGGCGGCTGTAAAGAGCACAAAAAATCTCCTTCGCAAGGCACTAGTATCAATTGGACCAACTTACGAGGAGCTGTGCACGATTGCCTGTGAAGTTGAGGCTGTTTTGAACACCAAGCCGATAGCACCGTTGTCATCTGACCCCAATGATTTAACTCCGTTGACACCTGCCCATTTTTTGACCGGCAAACCCGTTTTGAATGGCATCAGCACACATACAGATGCAAATATAGCGTTACGTACCAGCCCTTGTAAGCCAAGTACGCAGAGTTTTTTGGAATCGGTGGCATCTAGAGTACCTCACAGAGCTCCAAAAGCGGGTAAAATGGACTACAACGCAACCTAATGTCAAGCAAGGCATGCTGGTAGTGGTGAAAGAAGACAACATTCCCCCTTTGAAATGGCCAATGGGAAGAATTGTTGAAGTCGTTACTGGGGCTGATAAAAAGGTCCGCGTAGTTTGGGTTAAAACTGCGTCCGGAATCTATCGCAGAGCAATACATACTTTAGCTCCATTACCAGTAGATATAGCAGAGCTAAGTCACGAGCAAAATACCATACAAAACAGCCAATTAACTATTGACGATGCAATTCAGCCACAACAAATTATCAAACGTCACATGTATCTCGAAAGCGGAAAGGATAGTCCAACGTGACATCGCCACTTAAAGCTATGCTTCTGACACTGTTCATGATGCCAGCCCTCTCAACCACTACACCTACGGACGGATTGGTGCAAATTGAGGAGTTCAACAATCTTGCCGGTGTCTATTTCGAGGGCTTGGGGGAAGGAAGTCTGACTTCTGACAGTTGGCACGTCCTAGCGTATTACGATCTAAAGTCTTACTGGACCTCTATCAAGGCAGCTAGTTATGGAATTCAGCTACTAAAGAAACTTTGCAGCATGATTCCCCATAATGAGCATCATATTCAAATAGTCGAGCAATACGTACATCAACTTAATGGGATTCAGGAGAATAACATCTTCTTAACTGAGCGTAGTCATGTTCAACCTATAAGAAGGAAGAGATCGCCATTCGACATTATTGGCAACATTGCAAACAAATTGTTCGGCGTTCTAGACAGCTCGTACGAGGAAAATATGTCTGAGACCATCGCCAAAGTAAAGGATGATGAGAATCATCTTGGGAAGCTGATTAAGTTACAAACTTCTATAATCGAAACCACCATTAACATCATAAAAAACGACGAAGAGCAGCTACGCAATCAAGCCAACTCTGTAAATAAATCTTTCCACGCAGCGTTCGATAATATGCGGAATCTCAACGCCGAAATAAAGGAACAGAAATCAAGCCAAACCTTCCACACTATGGCTATTTTTGTCTCATCATTGTTGCTTGAATGTCAAAATATTCAAGATGCAATAGTGGCGTCACTTTCCGACTCGCAGCATGGCAAAATCAACCCTCCCATAATTTCGATTAGCCAACATCAAGAACAAGCTCGTGTTATCAAAAATCACTTACCAGAGATGAAAGTACTACCATCATCGAACGGCACTGTCGACCCTCTGCTTCTATATCGAACCATGGATATACATGCCTTTCGAGTCAAAGATTACATTATATTTGGAATTGAGATTCCACTAATCACCAGCGTTAGATTCGAACTGTTCCGGATCATCCTAGTAACACATATGGACGGAAGAGACTTCGTAAAAATTGTACCCAAAGCACCCTATATGATGGCGAATGAATACCGAGACAATTTTTAAGGGTTTTGTACTAAAATACAAAACCCTATTGCAATCACGACCTGTGTCCGTCTGTCCGTCCGTCCGTCCGTCCGTCCGTCCGTCTGTATGTCACAGCACTTTTTCTCCGAAACTATAGAGGCTACAGCCATGAAACTTTGTAGAAAGGTCAGAAGTGGTGACCTCTTGAAAGTTCAAGGGTGGAAAAATTTTTCAAAGGCGTTTAAGGGGGGTCTCCCCATATAGGGAGGTGACCCCTCAAAAAAAAAATTTCACCATTGGTAGTCGAGTAGGGTGTCGTTGGAAAGGTCTCAATGAGGTCTTTTCCAAACAGGTTTTAAAATTGCCTTGTAAGTACCGAGGGGGGCAGGGGAAGTCGAAATGTACGAACTTTTCGCGTACCCCCCCTCGCGATTGGACACCTTCCATCCGAAAAATCTAAAAAAAATCATGAATGTAGGCCTTCATAAGTACAACAACAACAAATACACGAGAAGTCAAAATTCACTCAACTTTGTTAGTAATAGTATGATTTATCGATTTTATGTTTTCTTGAATAAAATATAAATGGTACCCTTAAATTCAATAAAAGTAAACAGATGACTATTTATAGGATTGATCTTCTCTGAAAGTTTCATAAAGATCGAATGGTATTTACCGAAGTTATAGCGATTTGAATTTTCCTGTATTACTATGGAGCAATATGCCCTGTATTACTATGGAAACATATGGCTATGGAGCCATATGCGCTTTTTACCGACTTAGACACTACAGCTTTGCTAGAATTTGCATGAAAATTTCAGGAGTGATAGATATCATGAAGATGAGTACATACAATTGAAACAAGTCGAAGAGGCAGGAGAGAGCTCCTAGCAAAAGGGCTTTGTAACCATTCTAGGATTCCAAAAAATAGGCCATGAATCGATGATTACAGTACAGAAGAGTGGCCCCTGAAAAAAAATTTCATGAAAAGTAGCCGATATGAGTATCAATTGAAAGTTCTCCATGAGAGCTTTTCAAAACAGTTCTTAAACTGACCGTTTTTGCTTCAGTTGGGGCACAGGGGGGGGGGAATACATGAAAAATGTGTTTCCTCCCTCGCGAATGGACACCCGTGATCTTAAAAAATCTGAAAAAATTATCAAAGGAGATATTTATGGGTATAACTATAACAAATACCTCAGAAGTCAAAATGCGTTGAACTTTGTTAATAATAGTATGAACCACGAATTTCACATTTTCTCGAATAAAATCGTCTTTGACATGTTTCATGATTTTATTCGTTGCTGGTTACTGCATTTTGTAAGTTAAGTACAAAACCCTTCTGACATGAGCATAGGTCTGTCTAGCCAACTTGTTGAAATTGGAGAAAGTATGAAAACCGGCCGTTTTTCCAGCAACGCACTCCTTGGACACCGATCTTTTCCCGAATAACTCCAGGATATCGTTGTAGTGAAAATCTTTAATTTATTTAATGTTCCTGAGTACAATAATATCACAATTTTGATATTCAGGCACTTCCGACTCCCGTTTTCGATTATTTTACAGCTGTATGGTTTCGGGATCTAAAGAATCCCGACCACGCAAAAAACTGCAGTTGCAGGCATCGCGGAGCTGCCTGAATGCAATTTTATTGAATTCTGCTCATCACTAGCTTTCGTTTGACACCCCATATATTGAAATTGGAGAAAGTATGAAAAACGGCCGTTTTTCCAGCAACGCACTCCTTGGACACCTATCTTTTCCCGAATAACTCCAGGATATCGTTGTAGCGAAAATCTTTAATTTATTTAATGTTCCTGAGTACAATAATATCACAATTTTGATATTCAGGCACTTCCGATTCCCGTTTCCGATGATTTTACAGCTGTATGGTTTCGGGATCAAAAGAATCCCAACCACGCAAAAAACTGCAATTGCAGGTATCACGAAGCTGCCTGAATGCACTTTCATTGAACTCTACTCACCACTAGCTTTCGTTTGAAACCCCATATCTGGATGGGAATTGGAGAAAGTATGAAAAACGGCCGTTTTTCCAGCAATGCACTCCTCGGAATCCGATCGTTTTCCGAGGAACTCCAGAATATCTTTGTAGTGCAGATCTTCAGTTTTTCTATGTTCCTGAGTACAATAACAGTGCGATTTCAATATTGAGGCACTTCCGACTCCCGTTTCCGATAATTTTACAGCTGTATGGTTTCGGAATCAAAAGTATCCCAACCACGCAAAAAAATTAAAATAGCAGGTATCGCGGAGCAGCCTGAATGCAATTTTATTGAATTCTACTCATCACTAGCTTTCGTTTGACACTCCATACATTGAAATTGGAGAAAGTATGAAAAACGGCCGTTTTTCCAGCCACGAACTCCTTGCAATCCGATCGTTTCCCGAGGAAGTCCAGAATATCGTTATAGCGAAGACCTTTAATTTTTAATGTTCCTGAGTACAATAACAGCGCAATATTGATATTCAGGCACTTCCGACTCCCGTTTCCGATAATTTTACAGCTGTATGGTGTCGGGATCAAAAGAATCCCAACCACGCAAAAAATCGCAATCGCAGGTATCGCGGAGCTGCCTGAATGCACTTTTATTGTATTCTACTCATCACTAGCTTTCGTTTGACACCCGATATATTGAAATTGGAGAAAGTATGAAAAACGGCCGCCTGTCCAGCAACGCACAGCTTGCAATCCGGTCGTTTTCCGATGAACTCGTAAATATCGTTGCAGTGAAGATCTTTAATTTTTTTACGTTCCGGAGTACAATAACAGCGCGATTTTGATATTCAGGCACTTCAGACTCCCGTTTCCGATGATTTTACAGCTGTATGGTTTCGGGATCAAAAGAATTTCAATCACTCAAAAAACTGCAATTGCAGGTATCGCGGAGCTGCCCCAATGCAACTTTATCGAATTCTACTCATCACTAGCTTTCGTTTGACTCTCCATATATTGAAATTGGAGAAAATATGAAAACGGCCGTTTTTCCAGCAACGAACTCCTTGCAATGCGATCGTTTTCCGAGGAACTCCAGAATATCGTTGTAGTGAAGATCTTTAATTTTTAGGGTTTGTACTAAAATACAAAACCCTATTGCAATCACGACCTGTGTCCGTCTGTCCGTCCGTCCGTCCGTCCGTCCGTCCGTCTGTATGTCACAGCACTTTTTCTCCGAAACTATAGAGGCTACAGCCATGAAACTTTGTAGAAAGGTCAGAAGTGGTGACCTCTTGAAAGTTCAAGGGTGGAAAAATTTTTCAAAGGCGTTTAAGGGGGGTCTCCCCATATAGGGAGGTGTCCCCTCAAAAAAAAAATTTCACCATTGGTAGTCGAGTAGGGTGTCGTTGGAAAGGTCTCAATGAGATCTTTTCCAAACAGGTTTTAAAATTGCCTTGTAAGTACCGAGGGGGGCAGGGGAAGTCAAAATGTACGAACTTTTCGCGTACCCCCCCTCGCGATTGGACACCTTCCATCCGAAAAATCTGAAAAAAATCATGAATGTAGGCCTTCATAAGTACAACAACAACAAATACACGAGAAGTCAAAATTCACTCAACTTTGTTAGTAATAGTATGATTTATCGATTTTATGTTTTCTTGAATAAAATATAAATGGTACCCTTAAATTCAATAAAAGTAAACAGATGACTATTTATAAGATTGATCTTCTCTGAAAGTTTCATAAAGATCGAATGGTATTTACCGAAGTTATAGCGATTTGAATTTTCCTGTATTACTATGGAGCAATATGCCCTGTATTACTATGGAAACATATGGCTATGGAGCCATATGCGCTTTTTACCGACTTAGACACTACAGCTTTGCTAGAATTTGCATGAAAATTTCAGGAGTGATAGATATCATGAAGATGAGTACATACAATTGAAACAAGTCGAAGAGGCAGGAGAGAGCTCCTAGCAAAAGGGCTTTGTAACCATTCTAGGATTCCAAAAAATAGGCCATGAATCGATGATTACAGTACAGAAGAGTGGCCCCTGAAAAAAAATTTCATGAAAAGTAGCCGATATGAGTATCAATTGAAAGTTCTCCATGAGAGCTTTTCAAAACAGTTCTTAAACTGACCGTTTTTGCTTCAGTTGGGGCACAGGGGGGGGGGGGGGGAATACATGAAAAATGTGTTTCCTCCCTCGCGAATGGACACCCGTGATCTTAAAAAATCTGAAAAAATTATCAAAGGAGATATTTATGGATATAACTATAACAAATACCTCAGAAGTCAAAATGCGTTGAACTTTGTTAATAATAGTATGAACCACGAATTTCACATTTTCTCGAATAAAATCGTCTTTGACATGTTTCATGATTTTATTCGTTGCTGGTTACTGCATTTTGTAAGTTAAGTACAAAACCCTTCTGACATGAGCATAGGTCTGTCTACCCAACTTGTTATCTATTAACTGAGACTGATTTTCATGCCTGCAAAAAACTGATCAAATCTCGCACACTATGCCAACAGTATCAACCCGTCGTAAAATTCAACCCCTCCAACAGCATATGTGAACTACATCTCTTCACCGAACGTCGAACTACACCTTCGTGCCCAAGGAAAATAGTCGCTGCCAGTAGAACCTGGATCCAACTTCACACTCCTAATCGTTCGATCTTTGCGCTAAAAAAGGAAGAAGATTTTGACTTCCTATGTAACGGACAAATCGTGCGGAAAGGTCTCAAGGGCTCTGGCTTACTAGTCATGGATGCAGGTTGCAGTATGAGAAGCGCTGATATCATGTTACTCCCCTCCACACAAGGAGTAACTACCGAGTTCCACGCCAAATCATTTTACCCCAAGGGCAACTTTACCATTGAAGAAGCCCATCCAATCATCATGATGACATTCAACCCAGTCCACGTGTCGAAGCATTTCGAGGCATTGACAAATTTAAGTTCCGAGCTACAAATTCTAAAGGCAAACATCGACTCAGCCGGTACTTCGTCGCATTAGCTGCACTTGTTATCGGTAGGCTACACGTCAACGGGATGTGTCGCAGCGATGATCTTGTGTGCGCTCATCTACTACTGTCGCAAGAGTAGAGTACCCAAACTACAACGCAGCAACGTACACAACGCGAAAGAGTTTACTTTTGAAGTTGTATAACTTCCAGGCCGGCAGTATGCTTAGAATAGTCATTAAATAGTTATTAAGATAAGAATACAAGTAGGCTTGCATCATTGTAATTATCTTTGTAGAATATTCGTTAAATCACGATGTGATAATAATTAACAAGGTCGTTGAATGTAGAATTGTTTTGGTTTAAATTACTGTGTCGCTGGGTCAAGCTATATATTGCTTGATTCGTTTTGGCTTGCGACAACCTCATTGTTTACATCGATTGTATCTTGATATCGTCACGCTAGGTCAAGGCTGGTATACCAGCAAGTTGCTCGTTCCAGATTCAAGCGGCACAGATATCAAGGTACGATCGAGCTGTTTGTAATGCGATCGAGTTTATATGTAAGCAATTATGGTTCCGTATATTACTGATGGCACCACGGTTGCATTAATGAATGCATGAATCATGTCATGTATGTTATTGCATGTAAACATGACATGGTATTAATTTCAGAAGTGTTATTTTGGTTTGTATCGAGGCAGAATTGTTGTTTCGTTAATGTAAGCATTGATGGTATTGTTGATTGATTGTATGTCAATACTACGATTGCTAAGTTAGCAATAATTAGCTATAAGTACGTTTGAAGTAGATGCAAAATATATTATTCTTGTAAAATACAGAATAGTGGTGAATGTGAGTGGTCATGTGAAAAGCATTTGTCCCTAGAGATACCTAAGGGCTGTGCTATCTTGTAAGTATATTTAGCTTCTTGTAGGATACCTACAAGAACAGGTTTAATTAAATAGTACTTTGGAACTAGAGAGACCTAGTTTTCAGAGACTTTGGCCAATCGCTAGCTAGAGTGACCTAGCTGCTTTTTACTCTATTTCAGTGTTCCAAGCACGTAAAACGACAAAACAAGTAGAAATCAAGAAAATTGTATTCAGGCAGCACCGCGATACCTGCAAATTCAGTTTTTTCCGTGGTTGGGATACTTTTGATTCTGAAACCATACAGCTGTAAAACTACAGATACGCGAGTCGGAACTGCCTGAATATCGAAATCGCGCTGCTATTGTACACAGGAACATAAAAAAATTGAAGATCTTCACTGCGATATTCTGGAGTACCTCGTAAAAGGATCGGATTGCAAGGAGTGCGTTGCTGGAAAAACGGCCGTTTTCCATACTTTCTCCAATTTCAATATGGTGTGTCAAACGAAAGCTAGTGATGAGTAGAATTCAATAAAAGTGCATTCAGGCAGCTTCGCGATACCTGCAATTGCAGTTTTTTGGCGTGATTGCGATACTTTTGATTCCGAAACCATACAGCTGTTAAATTATCGGAAACGGGAGTCTGAAGTGCCTGAATTTGAAATTGCGCTATTATTGTACTCAGGAACATAAAAAAATTAAAGGTCTTCACCACAATGATATTCTGGAGTTCCTCGGAAAACGAGGATTGCAAGCAGTGCGTTGCTGGAAAAACGGCCGTTTTTTATACTTTTTCCATTTTTAATATATGGGGTGTCAAACGAAAGGATGAGCAGAATTCAATAAAAGGGCATTCAGACAGCTCCGCGATACCTGCGATTGCAGTTTTTTGCGTGGTTGAGATTCTTTTGATCCCGAAAACATACAGCTGTAAAATTATCGGAAACGGGAGTCAGTGTCAAACGAAAGCTAGTGATGAGCAGAATTCAATAAAAGTGCATACAGGCAGTTTCGTGATACCAGCAATCGCAGTTTTTTGCGTGGTTGAGATTCTTTTGATCCCGAAACCATACAGCTGTGAAATTATCGGAAACGGGAGTCAGAAGTGCCTGAATATCTAAATCACGCTGTTATTGTACTCAGGAACATCAAAAAATTAAAGATCTTCACTACAACGATATTCTGGAGATCCTCGGAAAACGATCGGATTGCAAGGAGTGCGTTGCTGAAAAAACGGCCGTTTTTCATACTTTCTCCAACTGCGTTATATGGGGTGTGAACGAAGGCTAGTGATGATTAGAATTCAATAAAATTGCATCCAGGCAGCTCCGCGATACCTGCAATTGCAGTTTTTTGCGTGGTTGGGATACTTTTGATCCCGAAACCATATAGCTGTAAAATTATCGGAAACGGGAGTCAGAAGTGCCTGAATATCAAAATCGCGCTGTTATTGTACTCAGGAGCACAAAAAAAAATTAAAGATCTTCACTACAACGATATTCTGGAGGTCCTCGGGAAACGATCGGATTGCAAGGAGGGCGTTGCTGGAGAAACGGCCGTTTTTCATACTTTCTGCAATTTCAATATATTTGGTGTGAAACCAAGGCTAGTGGTGAGTAGAATTCAATAAAATTGCAACCAGGCAGCTCCGCGATACCTGCAATTGCAGTTTTTTGCGTGGTTGGGATTCTTTTGATCCCGAAACCATATAGCTGTAAAATTATCGGAAACGGGAGTCAGAAGTGCCTTAATATCAAAATCGCGCTGTTATTGTACTCAGGAATACAAAAAAAATTAAAGATCTTCACTACAACGATATTCTGGAGTTCCTCGGGAAACGATCGGATTGCAAGGAGGGCGTTGCTGGAGAAACGGCCGTTCTTCATACTTTCTCCAATTTCAATATATGGGGTGTCAAACAAAAGCTAGTGATGAGTAGAATTCAATAAAATTGCAGTCAGGCAGCTCCGCGATACCTGCAATCTCAGTTTTTTGCGTGGTTGGGATACTTTTGATTCCGAAACCATACAGCTGTTAAAATTGTCGGAAACGGGAATCTGAAGTGCCTGAGTATCTAAATCGTGCTCTCATTATACTCAAGAACAATAAAAATATTTAAAGATCTTCACTACAACAATATTCTGGATTACCTTGTAAAACGATTGGATTGCAAGGAGTGCGTTGCTGGAAAAACGGCCGTTTTTCATACTTTCTCCAATTTCAATGTATGGGGTGTCAAACGAAAACTAGCGATGATTGGAATTGAATAGATGTGAATTCAGGCAGGTTCGCCATACCTGCGATTGCAGTATTTGGCGTGGTTGGGATACTTTTGATTCCGAAACCATACAGCTGTAAAATTATCGGAAAAATTATCGGAAGTTCCTGAATATCAAAATCGCACTGTTATTGAACTCAGGAACATAAGATAATTGAAGATCTTCACTACAACGATACTCTGGACTTCCTGGATTGCAAGGAGTGCGTTGCTGGAATAACGGCCGTTGTTCATACTTTCTCCAATTTCAATATATGGGGTGTCAAACGAAAGCTAGTGATGAGTAGAATTCAATAAAAGTGCATTCAGTCAGGTTCGCGATACCTGTAGTTGCATTATTTTGGGTGTTTGGGATACTTTTGATCTCGAAACCATACAGCTGTAAAATTATCGGAAACGGGAGTCGGAACTGCCTGAATATCCAAATCGAGCTGTTATTGTACTCAAAAACATAAAAAATGAAAGATCTTCACTACAACGATACTCTGGAGTTCCTCGGAAAACGGTCTGATTGTAAGGGGTGCGTTGCTGGAAAAACGGCAGTTTTTCAAACTTTCTCCAATTTCAATATATGGGGTGTCAAACGAAAGCTGGTGATGTTTAGAATTCAATAAAATTGCATTCAGAAAGCTCCACGATACCCGCAGTTGCAGTTTTTTGCGTGGTTGGGATTCTTTTGATCCCGAAACCATACAGCTGTGAAATTATCGGAAACGGGAGTCTGAAGTGCCTGAATATCAAAACCGCGCTGTTATTGTTCTCAGGAACATCAAGAAATTAAAGATCTTGTAATGTGACGCCTACGCCCGGGAATCGAAGTGATTCCGATCCCGAACCCTTGCAACCGGCCAGATGGGTAAGTCCTCGAAGTGCCAGCGGACTTCATCTGTCGTGCGGATATCGTTGCGCAGAAAAATATTTCTTTTCTTTCCAAATATTTAGATCTGTGGATATAAATATTCGAAATATAAAATTTATCCAAACCCCGACACATTTCGAGACATATCCATCTGGAAATGCCCCTCCACCGGGCCATCGAAAAACTATGCCACTGGCGACAAATGGAGAGGCACATTGCCGCCATGTGGCGTGCCATTCCACACACAGCTGTTTTGTCCGATGTGACAACCGGTGGATTTGACAGCCACATGGAGAGGACGTACGAGTAGACAATTTCTTAAACATAAGACGCGAAAAATACCTCCGAGGCCGGGAAAATAATTAAAAAAACGAAAAGAAAAAAGGAAAAAAATAGTGGTTCCCACTCAAGTGGACAATCGTGCGAATTACTTTTTCGCTTTATTGCGACTTCTTAACATATCTGTTGTGCGGGGTGCCATGGAACGCGTGAAGAGTGGCAGTCACCAGGTAAATCGACAAGTATTTGTGGTCCTCGACTGATTTGGAAATTTTTTATCTTCAACTAGGGGAATGCGGATCGCGATCGCGCACCGTTGCGCACGTGACAGTTCCCGGGTGCTCCCGGACACCACTCCGGATTGCGGATGGCTGCGCCTCCAGCGGCACCATCTGGGTATCCCACGACGGGCGAGCTCTCGATAACGTACAAGACGGACCTGCGTCGGCTTCTTCCAGTCCCCCGGAAAGTCCACGTGGCAGTCGAAATCGTAGCACGCAGCAACTACCAAGTGGCGCTAACAAGTAAGTGGCATAGCGAAATATCGGCAGTGCCGGATGGTGCTTGTCGTTTAGACAGATAGCCATCAAATTTTAAAACAATTCAGTCCCCAAAATCGTGACCATTTGGGGATGATTAAAGTGTCTCTCGATACAATCCCGAAAGACCGCAAAATGACACTAATCCAACTTGCATCCGTAGAAGATGCTGTTTTAGCTCTCATTAAAATGCACAATCATCAACTATCGGAATCCAATCATTTACGTGTAAGCTTCTCCAAATCAAACATTTAAAAAAGTGATATTGAATGTGTGAGAGAAAACTACAAATAAGAAAATCAAGATAAAAATACCGAAATGAAATTGACACAAGTAGGCGAAAGATGTAAGCAGCTAATTAGAATTCTTTAACAAACAAAAGAAATTAAGTAAATATAATTTCAAGTGTGATTGAACACCTTAAAAATTAAAGAACCCCTAAAGATGAAAAACGATTAGTTATGCAATAGACGCAACAAGATAGATACTTGAAATTTATTGATTAAGTATATGCGAAGTGAAACTAAGGAGACATTATTATTATTAATATAATTACTATTAGATAAAAAAAAAAAAACAGAAAGTATCTCTATTTCAGTACTAAGTAATGTAGACTAATAATTATAATAGTTCAAAACAAGAAAAGCAACAAAAAGAGACTAGAAACAAATTATGTTAATATTATTGATAGTAAGGGACACAAATTTAGGCAGATAGTTCTATTATATATTATAGGACTCTTATTGAAATCCCAAAACTGTCTCTATACATTTCTATTATTACACACAAATCATATCTAGCTATTGAAAAATTGATAACTATAGATGAAAGCAAACAATCAACTTTGTAGTAAACGTATACACAAATACTGAAAAACAAACCACCCTACGAGTATGTAAAATTGAATGCTGGAATAGTGGGAAAAACGATGAAAGCGAAGAAAAAACTTTACAATTTCGTCTCTATTTACACACACGTCCTACTTCCTCTTAATGTCCTTCTACAAACTCCTGACATTCATTTCAACCATATTTCAAATACCTCAAATTCGTTAATAAAAGTCGAATGTAAAAGGTTTAGTACGGATAAAGAGAAATGTGAAAGTTTTTTGTTCGTTCTTAACTTTATAATTTTACGTTTTTTCCTTTTAACAAACTAAAATCATCGTCAAATAACAAAGGAACTATATATATGTATATGTGTAATGTATTTGAATCTTATTAAATTATAAGCAGGGCGAGGACGAAAGTAAGTCAAGTTATAAGAAAAAAATAAAGGAAAAAATAAGTAGAGGACAAAATATTATGCGAAGAAAGAAAGATGAATAAATGAAAAATTATGTTTTATAGACTGCACTTTTTTTAAGTGACTCTTTTGAAGTTGCTCTTTTTACGGAAAATATTCTAAGTAAATGAAAGATATAAATTGAAATAATTTGGAAAAAGTAAAACAAACAACCAAGAAAGAATAATATTTGTATGGCCGAAATGCATAAGAAGGAAGCTTAACGTTTATATCATCCTACAATTGCTCTCAACTATGGTTTCCAATTCCATATCACAACCTAAAATTACTTCTTGTGCGATGACAAAGACATTCTTTTCAATTTCTCTACTTTTATTTTTTTCTAATATCGTTAACATTTAAACTCATTTATTATTGTAAAACTCCGTTTTGATAGTTTATAAAAATGTGTTAGTTTATTAGTTTTCTCATTTCATATTCTATTAGCACATAAAGAAAAAAACACAAAATGAAATGGAGTGCTATCGTTATTTGTAGGAATGTATTTCTATAATTTTGAATAATTAAAAATGAATTGCTAAAACTTTAACCACGACTTTCCTTTTCAGGGGCTCGTTCTTTTTCAGTGGGAATAGAGAGTGTAGGGTAGGTATGCCGTCGCGAGGGTAGGGTTTCGACAAACCCGCTGAGGTCGGTTTCGCGTCGCGCGCGGTACGCGGTACCTTTGATTGTTTCGTCATTTCATATGAGTAGTTTTAGTCGGTTTAATTTCGAGTAGCATATTTTTCGGTACCGCGTCGGTGATTCGGTAACGCGCCTATGGGATTTTGTAGCGTTTTTGATTTGAGATCTGTGGAGAGATCACATCCAGAATTAACGTAACGTAGGTTTCCCGTTCTGGATGAGTAGTTGTTGACGCGTTTGGAAAACGGGCATGTTCAGGTGGCTGAAATATTGTAATGGAGCGTAACCCATTCGGAGACCCGCGACCAAAATCCTCTCCGAACTAGCTGGCCGACAAGCAGCCACCGCGTGAATGGGTTACGGTGCACGGATTGGTTGACCTGTTGGTACCATCTGTTGGCACTACTCAGACTTAACGTCTAGAACCGATGAGAGGTCGGTTCGGCGTTCGAACTTGATAAGTTTTAAATCATTACAATTTTCACTAAATCGATATTCTGGAATTCCTGGGCAAACGATCGGATTGCAAGGAGTGCGTTGCTGGAAAAACGGCCGTTTTTCATACTCTCTCCAATTGCAATATATGGGGTGTCAAACGAGAGCTAGTGATGAGTAGAATTCAATAAAATTGCATTCAGGCAGCTAAGCGATACCTGCAATTGCAGTCTTTTGCGTGGTTCGGATTCTTTTGATTCCGAAACCATACAGTTGCAAAATTATCGGGAACGGGAGTCAGAAGTGCCTGAATATCAAAATCGTGCTGTTATTGTACTCAGGAACATAAAAAAATTAAAGACCTTCACTTCAACGAAACTCTAGAGTTCCTCGGGGAAACGATCGGATTGCAAGGAGGGCGTTGCTGGAGAAACGGCCGCTTTTCATACTTTCTGCGATTTCAACATATTAGGTGTGAAACGAAAGCTAGTGGTGAGTAGAATTCAATAAAATTTCTTTCAGGGAGCTTCGCGATACCTGCAATTATTGTACTCAGGAACATAAAAAATTTAAAAATCTTCACTACAACGATATTCTGAAGTACCTCGTTCAACAATCGGAGTGGAAGGAGTGCGTTGCTGGCAAAACGGCCGCTTTTCATACTTTTCACAATTTCAATACATGGGGTGTCAAACGAAAACAAGCAGGTTCGCGATATCTACAATTGCAGTTTTTGGCGTGGTTGGGATAATTTTGATCCCGAAACCATACAGCTGTAAAATTATCGGAAACGGGAGTCGGAAGTACCTCAATATCAAAATCGCTCTGTTTTTGTTCCCAGGAACAAGAAAAAATTAAAGATGCTGCAAAATCATCGGGAACGGGGTTCGGAAGTGCCTGAATATCAAAATCGCACTGTTATTGTACTCAGGAACGTAAAAAAATTAAAGATCTTCACTACAACGATATTCTGGAGTTCCTCGGAAAACAATCGGATTGCAAGGAGTGCGTTGCTGGAAAAACGGCCGTTGTTCATACTTTCTCCAATTTCAATATATGGGGTGTAAAACGAAAGCTTGTGATGAGTAGAATTCATTAAAAGTTCATTCAGGCAGGTTCGCGATACCTGCATTTGCAGTATTTTGGGTGGTTGGGATACTTTTGATCCCGAAACCATACAGCAGTAAAATTGTCGGAAACGGGAATCTGAGGTGCCTGAATATCAAAATCGTGGTGTTATTTTACTCAGGAACATAGAAAATTTAAAGATCTTCACTACAAAGGTATTCTGGAGTACCTCGTAAATCAATCAGATTGCAAGGGGTGCGTTGCTGGTAAAACTGCCGTTATTCATACTTTCTCCAACTTCCACAGATGGGGCGTCAAACGAAAGCTAGCGATGAGAAGAATTCAATAAAATTACATTCAGGCAATTCCGCGATACCTGCAATTGCAGTTTTTCCGTGGTTGGGATTCTTTTGATCCCGAAACCATACAGCTGTAAAATTATAGGAAACGGGAGTCGGAAGTACCTAAATATCAAAATCGCACCGTTATTGTACTAAGGAACATAAAAAACTAAAAGTTCTTCACTACAACGGTATTCTGGAGATCCACGGAAAAAGATCGGATTGCAAGGAGTGCGTTGCTGGAAAAACGGCAGCTCCGCGATACCTGCAATTGCAGTTTCTTGCGTGGCTGGGATTCTATTGATTCCGAAACCCAATAGCTGTAAAATTATCGGAAACGTGAGTCAGAAGTGCCTGAATATAAAAAAAGACACTGTTATTTACTCAGGAACATAAAAAAATTAAAGATCTTCACTACAACGATATTCTGGGGTTCCTTGGGAAACGATCGGATTGCAAGGAGTGCGTTGCTGGAAAAATGGCCGTTTTTCATACTTTTTTCAATTTCAATATATGGGGAGTCAAACGAAAGCCAGTGATGTGTAGAATTCAATATAATTGCATTCAGGCAGCTTCGCGATACCTGCAAATGCAGTTTCTTGCGTGGTTGGGATTCCTTTGATCCCGAAACCATGCAGGTGTAAAATCATCGGATACGGGAGTCGGAAGTGCCTAAATATCAAAACCACGCTGTTGTTGTACTCTGGAACATAAAAAAATAAATGTCTTCACGACAACGATATTCTGAAGTACCTCGTAGACGAGCGGATTGCAAGGAGTGCGTTGCTGGAAAAACGGCCGTTTTTCATACTTTCTCCAATTTCAATATATGGGGTGTCAAACGAAAGCTAGTGATAAGTAGAATTCAATAAAAGTGCATTCAGGCATCTTTGCGATACCAGCATTTGCAGTTTTTTGCGTGGTTGGGATACTTTTGATTCCGAAACCATACAGCTTTAAAACTACGGAATGACGAGTCGGAACTTCCTGAATAACAAAATCTGGCTGTTATTGTACTCGGGAACATGAAAAATTAAAGATCTTCACTACAACGATATTCTGGAGTTCCTCGGAAAACGATCGGATTACAAGGAGTGCGTTGCTGGAATAACGGCCGTTATTCATACTTTCTCCAATTTCAATAAATGGGGTGTCAAACGAAAGCTAGTGATGAGTAGAATTCAATAAAATTGCATTCAGGCAATTCCACGATACCTGCTTTTCCAGTTTTTTGCGTGTTTGGGATTCTTTTGTTCCCGAAACCATACAGCTGTAAAATTATCGGAAACGGAAGTCAGAAGTGCCTGAATATCAAAATCGCACTGTTATTGTACTCGGGAACATAAAAAAATTAAAGATCTTCACTACAACGATATTCTGGAGCCCCTCCGAAAACGATCGGATTGCAAGGAGTGCGTTGCTGGAAAAACGGCCGTTTTTCATACTTTCTCCAATTTCAATATGTGGGGAGTCAAATGAAAGCTAGTGATGAGTAGAGTTCAATAAAATTGCATTTAGGCAGCTTCGCGATACCTGCAATTGCAGTTTTTTGCGTGGTTGGGATACTTTTGATTCCGAAACCATACAGCTGTAAAGTTATCGGAAACGGGAGTCGGAAGTGCCTGAATATCAAAATCGCACTGTTATTGTACTCAGGAACATAAGAAAAATTAAAGATCTTCACTACAACGATATTCTGGAGTTCTTCGGAAAACGATCGGATTCCAAGGAGTGCGTTGCTGGAATAACGGCCGTTTTTCATACTTTCTCCAATTTCAATATATGGGGTGTCAAACGAAAGCTAGTGATGAGTAGAATTCAATGAAATTGCATTCAGACAGCAGCGCGATACCTGCAATTGCAGTTTTTTGCGTGGTTGGGATTCTGTTGATCCCGAAACCATACAGCTGTAAAATTATCGGAAACGGGAGTCGGAAGTGCCTGAATATCAAAATCACGCTGTTATTGTACTCAGAAGCATAAAAGAATTAAAGGTCTTCTCCACAACGATATTCTGGAGTTCTTGGGAAAACGATCGCATTGCAAGGAGTGCGTTGCTGGAAAAAAGACCGTTTTTCATACTTTCTCCAATTTCAATATATGGGGAGTCAAATGAAAACTAGTGATGAGAAGAATTCAATAAAATTGCATGTAGGCAGCTTCGCGATACCTGCAATTTCAGTTTTCTGCGTGGCTGGGATACTTTTGATTCCGAAACCATACAGCTGTAAAATTGTCGCAAACGGGAGACTGAAGTGCCTGAATATCCAAATCGCGCTGTTATTGTAGTCAGGAACATAAAAAAAATTAAAGATATTCACGACTACGATATTTTGGAGTACCTCGGAAAACGATTGGATTGGAAGGAGTGCGTTGCTGGAATAACGCCAGTTTTTCATACTTTCTCCAATTTCAATATATGGGGTGTCAAACGAAAGCTAGTGATGAGTAGAATTCAATAAAATTGCATTCAGGCAGCTCCGCGATACCTGCAATTGCAGTTTTTGCGTGGTTGGGATTCTTTTGATTCCGAAACCATACAGCTGTAAAATTATCGGTAATGGGAGTCGGAAGTGCCTGAATATCAAAATCACGCTGATATTGTACTCAGAAACAAAAAAAATTGAAGATCTTCACGACAACGATATTCTGGAGTCCCTCGGAAAACGATCCTGTTGCAAGGAGTGCGATCCTGGAAAAACGGCCGTTTTTCATACATTCTCCAATTTCAATATATGGGGTGTCAAACGAAAGCTAGTGATGAGTATAATTCAGTAAAATTGCATTCAGGCAGCTCCGCGATACCTGCAATTGCAGTTATTTGCGTGGTTGGGATTCTTTTGATTCTGAAACCATACAGCTGTAAAATTATCGGAAACGGGAGTCGGGACTGCCTGAATATCAAAATCGCACCGTTATTGTACTCAGGAACATAAAAAATTAAAAATCTTCACTGCAACGATATTCTGGAGTTCCTCGGAAAACGATCGGATTGCAAGGAGTGCGTTGCTGGAATAACGGCCGTTTTTCATACCTTCTCCAATTTCAATATATGCGGAGTCATACGAAAGGTAGTGATGAGTAGAATTCAATAACAGTGCGATTTTGATATTCAGGCACTTTCGACTCCCGTTTCCGATAATTTAACATCTGTATGGTTTCGGAATCAAAAGTATCCTAACCACGGAAAAAACTGCAATTCCAGGTATCGCGGAGCTGCCTGAATGCGATTTTATTGAATCTTAATCGACACTAGCTTTCGTTTGACACCCCATATATTGAAACTGGAGAAAGTATGAAAAACGGCCGTTTTTCCAGCAACACACTCCTTGCAATCCGATCGTTTTCCGAGGGACTCCAGAATATCGTTGTAAGGAATATCTTTAATTTGTTTATGTTCCTGAGTACGATAACAGTGCGATTTTGATATCCAGGCACTTCCGACTCCCGTTTCCGATAATTTAACAGCTGTATGGTTTCGGGATCAAACGAATCCCAACCACGCAAAAAACTGCAATTGCAGGTATCGCGGAGCTGCCTGAATGCAATTTTATTGAATCTTAATCGACACTAGCTTTCGTTTGACACCCCATATATTGAAATTGGAGAAAGTATGGAAACTGGCCGTTTTTCCAGCATCACACTCCTTGCAATCCGATCGTTTTCCGAGGGATCCCAGAATATCGTTGTAGTGAATATCTTTAATTTGTTCATGTTCTGAGTACAATAACAGTGCGATTTTGATATTCAGGCACTTCCGACTCCCGTTCCCGATAATTCAACAGCTGTATGGTTTCGGGATCAAAAAAATCCCAACCACGCAAAAAACTGAAATTGCAGGTATCGCGGAGCTGCCTGAATGCAATTTTATTGAATTGTACTCATCACTAGCTGTCGCTTGGCGCCCCATATATTGAAATTGGAGAAAGTATGAATAACGGCCGTTTTTGCAGCAACGCACTCCTTGCAATCCGATCGATTTCCAAGCAACTCCACAATGTCGTTGTATTGACGATCTTTAATTTTTTATGTTCCTGAGTACAACAACAGCGCAATTTTGATATTCAGGCACTTCAGACCCCGGTTCCGATAATTTTACAGCTGTATTATTTCGGGATCAGAAGAATCCCAACCACGCAAAAAACTGCAATTGCAGAAATCGCGAAGCTGCCTGAATGCAATTTTATTGAATTCTTCTCATCACTAGCTTTCGTTTGACACCCCACATATTGAAATTGGAGAAAGTATGAATAACGGCCGTTTTTCCAGCAACGCACTCCTTGTAATCTAATCGTTTTCCGAGGAACTCCAGAATATCGTTGTAGTGGAGATCTTTAATTTTTTTATGTTCCTGAGTACAATAACAGCGTGATTTTGATATGCACGCACTTCCGACTCCCGTTTCCGATAATTTTACAGCTGTATGGTTTCGGGATCCAAAGTATAGCAACCACGCAAAAAACTGCAATTGCAGGTATCGCAGAGCTGCCTGGATGCAATTTTATTGAATTCCACTCATCACTAGCTTTCGGTTGACACACCATATATTGAAATTGGAGAAAGTATGAAGTTATGCTGTTTTTCCAGCAATGCAATCCTTGCAATCATATTGTTTTCCGAGGAACTCCAGAATATCGTTGTAGTGAAGACCTTTAATTTTCTTATGTTCCTGAGTACAATAACAGCGCGATTTTGATATTCAGGCACTTCCGACCCCCGTTTCCGATAATTTTACACCTGTATGGTTTCGGGATCAAAAGAATCCCAACCACGCAAAAAACTGCAATTGCAGTGACGCAGAGCTGCCTGAATGCGATTTGATTGAATTCTACTCAACACTAGCTTTCGTTTGACACCCCATATATTGAAATTGGAGAAAGTATGAACAACGGCCGTTTTTCCAGCAACGCACTCCTTGCAATCCGGCCGTTTTCCAAAGAACTCTAGAATATCGTTGCAGAGAAGACCTATAATTCGTCATGTTCCTGAGTACAATAACAGTGCGATTTTGATATTCAGGCACTTCCGACTCCGTTTCCGATAATTTTACAGCTGTATGGTTTAGGGATCAAATGAATTCCAAGCACGCCCAAAATCTCCAATTGCAGGTATGGCGGAGCTGCCTGAATGCAATTTTATTGAATTCTACTCATCACTAGCTTTCGTTTGACACCCCATATATTGAAATTGGAGAAAGTATGAAAAACGGCCGTTCTTCCCGCAACGCACTCCTTGCAATCCGATCGTTTCCCGAGGAACTCCAGAATATCGTTGTAGTGAAGATCTTTGATTTTTTTATGTTCCTGAGTACAATAACAGTGCGATTTTAATATCCAGGCACTTCCGACTCCCGTTTCCGATAATTTTACAGCTCTATGGTTTCGGAATCAAAAGTATCCCAACCACGCAAAAAACTACAATTGCATGTATCGCGGGGCTGCCTGAATGAACTTTTATTGAATTCTACTCATCACTAGCTTTCATTTGACACCCCATATATTGAAATTGGAGAAAGTATGAAGAACGGCCGTTTTTCCAGGAACGCACTCCTTGCAATAGGGTCGTTCTCCGAGGAACTCTAGAATACCGTTGCAGTGAAGGCCTTTAATTGTTCAATGTTCCTGAGCACAATAACAGCGCGATTTTGATATTCAGGCACTTCCGACTTTTACAGCTGTATGGTTTCGGGGTCAAAAGAATCCCAACCACGCAAAAAACTGCAATTGCAAGTATTGTAGGGCTACCTGGATGCAATTTCTTTGAATTCTCTCATCACTAGCTTTCGTTTGACACCCCATATATTGAAATTGGAGAAAGTATGAAAACCGGCCGTTATTCCAGCAACGCACTCCTTGCAATCCGATCGTTTTCCGAGGAACTCCAGAATATCGTTGTAGTGAAGATCTTTAATTTTTTTTATGTTCCTGAGTACAATAACAGCGTGATTTTTATATTCACGCACTTCCGACTCCCGTTTGCGATAATTTTACAGCTGTATGGTTTCGGGATCAAAAGTATCCCAACCACGCAAAAAACTGGGATTGCAGGTATCGCAGAGCTGCCTGAATGCAATTTTATTGAATTCCACTCATCACTAGATTTCGGTTGACACACCATATGTTGAATTTGGAGAAAGTATGAAAAACGGCCGTCTTTCCAGCAATGCAATCCTTGCAATCATATTGTTTTCCGAGGTACTCCAGAATATCGTTGTAGTGAAGACCTTGAATTTTTTTCTGTTCCTGAGTACAATAACAGCGCAATTTTGATATTCAGGCACTTCCGACTGCCGTTGCCGATAATTTTACAGCTCTATTGTTTCGGAACCAAAAGTATCCCAACCACGGAAAAACTGAAATTGCAGGTATCGCGGTGCTACGTGAATGCAATTTTTTTGAATTCTACTTATCACTAGCTTTCGTTTGACGCCCCATATATTGAAATTGGAGAAAGTATGAAAAACGGCCGTTGTTCCAGCAACGCATCCCTTGCAATCCGATCGTCCTCCGAGGAACTCCAGAATATCGTTGTAGTGGAGATCTTGAATGTTTTTATGTTCCTGACTACAATAACAGTGCGATTTTGATATTCAGGCACTTCCGACTCCCGTTTCCGATAATTTTACAGCTTTCTGGTTTCGGGATCAAAAGTGACCCCACCCCGTGAAAAACTGGAATTGCTGGTATCACGAAGCTGCCTGAATGCACTTTTATTGAATTCTACTCATCAGTAGCTTTCGGTTGACACGCCATGTATGGAACTTGGAGAAAGTATGAAAAACGGCCGTTTTTCCAGCAACGCACTCCTTGCAATCTGGTAGTTTTCTGAAGAACTCTAGAATATCGTGGCAGTGAAGATCGTTAATTTTTTAATGTTCCTGAGTAAAATAATAGTCCGATTTTGATATTCAGGCACTTCCGACTCCCGTTTCCGATAATTTTACAGAAGTATGGTTTCAGGCCCAAAAGAATCCCAGCCACGCAAAAAACTGCAATTGCAGGTATCGCGGAGCTGGCTGAATGCAATTTTATTGAATTTCACTCATCACTGGCTTTCGTTTGACATCCCATATATTGAAATTGGAGAAAGTATTAAAAACGGCCGTTTTTCCAGCAACGCACTCATTGCAACCCGATCGTTTTCCGAGGAACGCCAGAATATCGTTGTAGTGAAGAACTTTAATTTTTCATGTTCCTGAATACTATAACAGTGCGATTTTGATATTGAGGCATTTCCGACTCCCGTTTCCGATAATTTCACAGCTGTATGGTTTCGGGATCAAAAGAATCCAAAACCACGCAAAAAACTGCAGTTGCAGGTATCGCGGAGCTGCCTTAAAGCACTTTTATTCAATTCTACTCATCACTAGCTTTCTTTTGACACCCCATATATTGAAATTGGAGAAAGTATGAAAAATGGACGTTTTTCCAGCAACGCACTCCTTGCAATCCGATCGTTTTCCGAGGAACTCCAGAATATGGTTGTTGTGATGATCTTTAATTTATTTATGTTCCTGAGTGCAATAACAGGGCGATTTGGATATTCAGGCACTTTCGACTCCCGTTTCCGATGATTTTACAGCTGTATGGTTTCGGGATCAAAAGAATCCCAACCACGCAAAAAACTGCAAATAGAGGTATCGCGGAGCTGCCTGAATGCAGATTTATTGAATTCTACTCATCACTAGCTTTCGTTTGACACCCCATATATTTAATGCTCCGGGAAAGTGAAAACGCAATGTTTCTTAAATGCAATGAAAAGTGTTTATTTCATTTGTCAATTCACTTCACTAACAATTAAACAACTTTAATTTTCACTATTATAATTCAACCTTCTATTTGTCCATAACTTTCTATCGCAATTGTCTACTTTAAATCACTTCACACTCAAACAATCAATATCGCATGTACTTCGCGTATCGCAGTTTTCTATCGCGGTTGTAATGAATGATCCCCCCATTCAATCAGCTCGCCTTTATATAGGGTCTCAACCTATTCACCCATTTCTCGTACATTGGCGAATGTTCTACCGAGAGGTACCTGGTAGATTCGAGCAAATTAATGAATGGAGAGACGTCACTTGCAGATGTTGACCATGCTTGTTGGGTTCTCGTGGGTTCGAGTGAATTGATTTGTTGACGTTCTTAATGATTGTGAAAACACTTGCGACAGTAGCTCGCAGAATTATTTGTACATGTAATTATTTGTACATGTAACACTGCCCCCACCTCAGTTCTTTTCGCCCCGAAAAGATGTGTCGCTATTTGTCGTCAATTCTCCCTTGGTGTAATATGGGGCAAGACGGTCCAGATGCACGATTTTCATTTTAGCTCTCGGCTTACGATGTTCCTGTACTCGGTATACGACGTCGTTGATTCGCTTTGTAACTCGGTATGGTCCCTCCCAATTATGTTGCAACTTTGGAGACCTACCCTCTCGCCGTTGCGGGTTATAAAGCCACACCAAGTCATCTTGCTGGAAGCCAGTAGAATTAGCCTTTAGATCATACCTGGTCTTCATGCGGTCAGTAGCCGATTCGAGATGTTTTTGCACTGTCCGATGTATCTCGTTCAACCGTTGTCTTAGATCACTTGCGTACTCCGAGACCGTTTGGGGTTTCTCAAGGGGTGTTCCGAACTTTACATCGGCTGGCAAACGAAAAGTCTTTCCAAAAATGACTTTGGCTGGGGCTTGGCCCGTCGATGCATGTTCAGCGGCTCTATACGCCATTAAAAATAGTGGGATATGTCGGTCCCAGTCCCTTTGGTTCTCGTCAACCATTTTGGCCAGGTGTTTATTGAGCGTGCCGATGAAACGTTCGACCATTCCATCGGATTGGGGATGCAGCGGTGTTGTCCGAGCAACTCGCACATTTCGCCAAAAACTAGTGACTCAAAGCTTCGGCCTTGATCCGAATGTAGCTCGCCAGGTACGCCGTACCTACTGACCCAATTTAACACTAGCTGTTTGGCTACAGTAGTTGCTTCCTGGTTGGGAATGGGGTAGACCTCGGGCCACTTGCTGAAATAATCGGCTACAACCAGCGTGTATCGATTTCCCCATTCAGATCCAGGAAAGGGTCCTGCGATGTCAACAGCAATCCTTTCAAACGGTACCCCCACGTTATAGGTTTGCATTTGTCCTCTCAGTCGTCGCTTTGGGCCTTTGATGAAAGCGCAAATTGTGCATCTGCGACACCAGTCCTCTACGTCTTCTCGAGCGTGGAGCCAGTAGAACCTTTCCCGCGATTTCGCTAAGGTCTTGTTAACACCAAGGTGGCCTCCCGAGGATCCTTCATGCATTTCCTTAACCACATCGTGGATTCGGCTTTTGGGTAGTATAGTTTGCATCCTATAGGAGCTGCCATCCACCCATTTCCGCTTGAGTATGCCACCCTCTACCTGAAGGGAGTTCCATTGTGCCCAAAAGCTTTTCAGGGTTGCGCCATGCGTTGAAACGTCTTTCCACTCAGTTCGCCCAGTTGTCTCCTTCCATACGAACAATGGTCCGATGTCTTCATCGGCTAGCTGGGCATTTCGAATCTCCTCCGATGACCAACCTTCATCGAATTCGGCCGTTATCAGTCGCAGATCAACGGGCGGTTCCTTTTCCTCAATCCGTCGGCAATGCTTGCCAGTTAGCTGGACATGGGCGACGAGATAGGGCGTCAGCAAATCCATGAACTCCGCCCTTTCGATGAACAATTTCGTAGTCGTATGACTGCAATCTTTCGATCCATCTCGCAACTTGTCCCTCGGGGTTTTTGAAGTTAAGTAGCCATCTCAACGATGCATGGTCCGTTCGAAGAACAAATTTCTGGCCATATAGGTACTTGTGGAACTGCTTGGTGGCCTCTATTATAGCCAAAAGCTCCTTCCTGGTCACACAGTAGTTCCTCTCACTTTTTGAAAGAACTTGACTGTAATACGAGAGGACTCTTTCTTCGCCATTGATCTGCTGGGAGAGTACAGCTCCAATACCGCCGTTGCTTGCATCGGTGGCAACTACAAACATTTTTCCGGGTTTCGGATACGCCAGTACGGGTGATTCACATAGCTTTTCCTTCAGGGTCTCAAAGGCTAACTGGCATTGTTCATTCCAGACATACGGACGATTTTTCTCGGTTAGCTGATGGAGACACTTAGCTATTTTGGCAAAATCTTTGACGAATCTTCGATAGTAGGTTGCCAGACCCAGGAAACTTCGTAGTTGGCGCTTGTTGTTTGGTGTTGGCCAGCTTTACACGGCTTCAATTTTCTCAGGGTCTGTTTTGACCCCTTCTGCTGATACGACATGTCCCAGGTATTTTACTTCAACTGCGAAAAGGGTACACTTGTCGGGACTAAGTTTCAAATTTGCCAACCTCTTCAACCTCTTCTAAGTTTCGCACATGCTCTTCGAACGTTCTCCCGATGAAGATGATGGCATCTAGGTACACCAAGCAGGTTTTCCAGGTTAGACCACGTAGCACGTATTCCATCAAGCGTTCGAAAGTGGCTGGAGCGTTGTAAAGCCCAAACGGCATCACCACCAATTGCCACAATCTGGTCCCAACTGAAAATGCGGTCTTCTCTCGGTCCTTCTTGTCAATTTCTACCTGCCAGTAGCCACTCTTGAGATCGAGTGTAGAAAACTATTTTGCGTCGACTAAAGTGTCCATGATGTCATCGATGCGTGGGAGCGGGTAACTATCTTTCTTAGTGACGTCGTTAAGCTGCCTATAGTCGACACAAAAGCGAGTGCTTCCATCCTTATTCTTACTAGAACTACAGGCGCGGCCCATGGACTTACAGAAGGTTCAATAATGCCTTGTTTTTCCATGTCCGAGATCAGCGCGCTCACTTCTCCTTGTTTGGCTATAGGGAGACGTCTCGGTGCTTGTCGAATCGGCTTGGCTCCCTGTGTATCTATGACGTGAGTTACCAGACTCGTTCGGCCTTGGTCATCCGGGCTTGTTGAGAAGATGTCACTATACTTGGTGACCAGATCAGAGGCTCGTTTAAATAGCTGCACCGGCAATTTGACTTGCTTCAATATTGCAGACGTGGATTCCCGGGCTTTGTCTGTGTCTTGCCTCCTTTTCCAATGATGGTTGTGAGTAGCTTCCAAAGAGGTGATGGTGGAAACAGGCTGGCAGCTGCCGATGACTTCTCCCGCTTTGATGCTCGTGGTTGAGTCTGCGGTGTTAAGGACTCTAACCGGCACATATCCGTTCCTTAAAGATCTTACAAGGCTTCGTCCTACAATCAAACTGCGCAATGCGGATGTCTTCGTTGGCTCTATCAGATAAGATCGGTGGTCTCCAGAATCACCATCAAGCTTGGCCCATACAATGCTTTCGGAAGAATTCGGTACATCAGTGTCAGTACATACCACTACATTCATCTTGGGGATTTGGACGCTGGGATCCTCCGTTAGTACTTCGACATTCTGCCATTTCAATACACGTTTGCCCAAGTCCAACGTGATTCCATGTGGTTGCAGAAAATCCATTCCGAGAATGCAGTCATCCATAATGTTCGCGACCAGAAAATTATGTCGGAACACAAGGTCTCCCAACTGTATCTGGAGGTTGACCTCTCCATGAACAGGTGCAGTTTCTCCCGTAGCTGTCCGTAGTGAGAAAATTCTGCCCTTGTGAAGTTGTTGCTGTCTAACTTGGTCTGGTCGGATAATCGATCGGATTGCACCAGTGTCGATTGTTATGGTGCAGTGTTCTCCGTCAATTTGACCCGGAAGGCATATGTCCGCTTCTCCACGATGTAGTCTTGACACGGTGATGGTGGTGCTGGGGACGTCGATCCTCCTAGCCAACCTCTGCCCCACAAAGTTGGCTCTTACATGTTTCCCGACCCCTCTCTTTGAAGGGCTTCCATTCTGGGCTCCTGACTCGGTCTGGATCTCCTCCTAGCTGCACACCCTGGACAATAGCTCGGTTTTCTTCGCTTCTTGCAGTCTCTTTGCAAGTGCCCCTTCTCTCCGCAATTCCAGCATCTAGGCGCACCATTTACATGCGGGTCTCGCTCAATTTCCTCGCGCTCACACCTGCACTCGTCTGCCACTACCTCACGGACCCGGCCAGTAATACGAGTCGCATTTTTCGCTGCCTCAAAGTTCAGACTGTAAGCCAATGCGTCCTTAACCGTTTGCTTTTGGGCTAAACGCACGGCTTGTTGCAATTCCGGGTCCTTTAGTGCGTTGATGAATGCTTCTGTCGCTGCATCATCTCGATGTTCTGGGTCGTAGGCCGGGTAAGCCAAAAGTGCTAGTCGCTCAATGTCTTGGGCTAGCTGCTGTAGGGTTTCACCAGACTTCTGCACCCGATGCCTTAGCTGTGAACGATAAATCTGCTTCAGATAATCGTCTCCATAACGCATGTCGAGCGCATTCATTATAGCATTCGAGTTTGAGTGCAATTCAACGGGGATCGTCTGCAACAGCTCGGCAGCTGGGCCTCTTAGAGCAAGAACCAATGCAGTTGCTCCTTCCTGCTTATTCCAGTGATTTATGCGAGCGGCTGCTTCGAACTGGGTTTTGTAAATAGTCCAGACCGTTTGCCCATCGAATATTGGTGGTTGCACATTTCCAGATGAGCTTTGCGCTGCGGTTATAATTGGGGCTGGTGAGCTGGTTACTACTGCCTTTCCTGCTTCCAATTCCTTTTTCATGTTTTCCATCTCATTGTTGATTCTCTCCTCGACCTGGCTGACCTTTTCCTCGACCTTACCTATTCCTCGACCAGGTCAACCTTTTCCTCGACGCCTTTAATTTGTTTGTTGAGACTACCGAGCTCCGCTTTTATTTCGGTTGACTGTTTCTCCAGCGTCTGTGTGATGTCTGCCTTGATGTCTGCTTTGATTTCGATTGCTTGTTGGTCTAGCTTCGCTGATTTTTCACTTAGCTTCGCAGCTAAACTGGATGTCTGTTCATTTGGCTGCGCTGATTGTTCACTTAGCTTCGCTGATTGTTCATTTAGCTTCGCAGTTAAATAAGATGACTGTTGTCGCTGCTCTTGCTGCATGAGCATCAACATTTGCATCAGCGCAATTTCTGGCTCCTTTGGTTTTGGTGTTTCTGCTTCACCACCTTCTGCGCCTCTTTCTGCAGCTGACAGCTCACCCGAATCCAGATTCACGCCTTCCGACTCGATCGCATCACGCAAGCGTGCAATCAGTATGGCCTTTGTACCTTGTGTAGCCAGATTCCGTTGTTCCAACTCCTCTTTTAGCTCCGATATGCTTAATTGATTAATTTTTAGATGTAAATTTTCTGGCATTTTTATTGTTTCGGCTATTTTTCCACGTTAATTTTCACAATTGTGCACTTTAAAATTGTTTAAACGTTTTCACTTCCAAAATTTTAATCTCACTTCTCGACACCACTGTCGCGTGTTTTTGGTTCGCGGCCAATAATTTAATGTTCCGGGAAAGTGAAAACGCAATGTCTTTTCAACTAAATTAAAAGAGTTTATTTAATCTGTCAAATCACTTCACTAACAATTTAACAACTTTAATTTTCACTATTATAATTCAACCTTCTACTTGTCCATAACTTTCTATCGCAATTGTCTACTTAAAATCACTTCACACTCAAACAATCAATATTGCCTGTACTTCGTGTATCGCAGTTTTCTATCGCGGTTGTAATGAATGATCCCCCCATTCATTCAGCTCGCCTTTATATAGGGTCTCTACCTATTCACCCATTTCTCGTACATTGGCGAATGTTCTACCGAAAGGTACCTGGTAGATTCGAGCAAATTAATGAATGGAGAGACGTCACTTGCAGATGTTGACCATGCTTGTTGGGTTCTCGTGGGTTCGAGTAAATTCATTTGTTGACGTTCTTAATGATTATGAAAACAATTGCAACAGTAGCTCGCAGATTTATTTGTACATGTAATTATTTGTACATGTAACAGTATGAAAAACGGCCGTTTTTCCAGCAACGCACTCCTTGCAATCCGATCGTTTCCCGAGGAACTCCAGAATATTGTTGGAGTGAAGATCTTGAATTTTTTTACGTTACTGAGTACAACAACAGTACGATTTCGGTATTCAGGCACTTCCGGCTCCCGTTTCCGATAATTTTACAGCTGTATGGTTTCGGGATCAAAAGAATCCCAACCACGCAAAAAACTGCATTTACAGGTATCGCGAAGCTGCCTGAATGCACTTTAATTGAATTCTACTCATCACTAGCTTACGTTTGACACCCCATATGTGGGAATTGGAAAAAGTATGAATAACGGCCGTTTTTCCAGCAACGCACTCCTTGCAATCCGATCGTTTTCCGAGGAACTCCAGAATATCGTTGTAGTGAAGACCTTTAATTTTTTTATGTTCCTAAGTACAATAACAGCGCGATTTTCATATTGAGGCACTTGCGACTCCCGTTTCCGATAATTTTACAGCTGTATGGTTCGGGGATCAAAAGAATCCCAACCACGCAAACAACCTCAATTGCAGGTATCGCGGAGCTGCCTGAATGCAATTCGATTGAATTCTACTCATCACTAGCTTTCTTTTGACACCCCATAGATAGAAATTGAAGAAAGTATGATAAACGGCAGTTTTTCCAGCTAGGCACTCCTTGCAATCCGATCGTTTTCCGAGAAACTCCAGAATATCGTTGTAGTGAAGGTCTTTAATTTTTTTATGTTCCTGAGTACAATAAGAGTGTGATTTTGATATTCAGGCACTTCCGACTCCCGTTTCCGATAATTTTACAGCTGTATGGTTTCGGGATCAAAAGAATCCCAACCACGCAAAAAACTGCAATTGCAGGTATCGCGGAGCTGCCTGAATGCAATTGTATCGAATTCTAATCATTCCAAGCTTCCGTTTGACACCCCATATATTGAAATTGGAGAAAGTATGAACAACGGCCGTTTTTCCAGCAACGCACTCCTTGCAATCCGATCGTTTTCCGAGGAACTCCAGAATATTGTTGGAGTGAAGATCTTAAATTTGTTTATGTTACTGAGTACAATAACAGTGCGATTTCAGTATTCAGGCACTTCCGACTCCCGCTTCCGATAATTCTACAGCTGTATGGTTTCGGGATCAAAAGAATCCCAACCACGCAAAAAACTGCAATTGCAGGTATCGCGGAGCTGCCTGAATGAACTTTTATTGAATTCTACTCATCACAAGCTTTCGTTTGACACCCCATATATTGAAATTGGAGAAAGTATGAAGAACGGCCGTTTTTCCAGCAACGCACTCCTTGCAAACCAATCGTTTCGCGAGGAGCTCCAAAATACCGTTGTAATGAAGATCTTCAATTTTCTATGTTCCTGAGTGCAATAACAGTGCGATTTTGATATTCAGGCACTTTAGACTCCCGTTTCCGATAATTTTACAGGTGTATGGTTTCGGGATCAAAAGAATCCCAACCACGCAAAAAACTGCAATTGCAGGTATCGCGGAGCTGCCTGAATGCAGTTTTATTGAATTCTACTCATCACTAGCTTTCGTTTGACACCTCATATGTTGAAATAGGAGAAAGTATGAAAAACGGCCGTTTTTCCAGCAACGCACTCCTGGCAATCCGATGGTTTCCCGAGTAACTCCAGAATATTGTTGGAGTAAAGATCTTAAATTTTTTTATGTTACTGAGTACAATAACAGTGCGATTTTTATATTCAGGCACTTCCGACTCCCGTTTCCGGTAATTTTACAACGCACTCCTTGCAATCCGATTTAGTTCCGAGGAACTCCAGAATATCGTTGTAGTAAAGATCTTTAATTTTTTCATGCCTCCGAGTACAATAACAGCGTGATTTTGATATTCAGGCACTTCCGACTCCCGTTTCCCGTCATTTTACAGCTGTATGGTTTCGGGATCAAAAGAATCCCAACCAAGCTAAAAACCGCAAAGGCAGGGTTCGCGGAGCTACCTGTATGCAATTTAATTGAATTCTATTCATCACTAGCTTTCGTTTGACACCCCATATATTGACATTGCAGAAAGTATGAAAAACGGCCGTATATCCAGCAACGCACCCCTTGCAATCCGATCGTTTTCCGAGGAACTCCAGAATATCGTTGTAGTGAAGATCTTTAGTTGTTCTATGTTCCTGAGTACAGTAATAGTGCGATTTTGATATTCAGGCACTTCCGACTCCCGTTTCCGATAATTTTAGAGCTGTATGGTTTCGGGATCAAAAGAATCCCAACCACGCTAAAAACTGCAATTGCAGGTATCGCGGAGCTGCCTGACTGCAATTTGATTGAATTGTACTCATCACTAGCTTGCGTTTGACACCCCATATATTGAAATTGGAGTAAGTTTCAAAAACGGCCGTTTTCCCTGCAACGCACTCCTTGCAATCCGATCGTTTTCCGAGGAACTCCAGAATATCGTTTTAGTGAAGATCTTTAATTTTTTTATGTTCCTGAGTACAATAACAGCGCGATTTTGATATTCAGGCACTTTCGACTGCCGTTTCCGATAATTTTACAGCTGTATGGTTTCGCGGTCAAAAGTATCCCAACCACGCAAAAAACTGCAATTGCAGGTATCGCGGAGCTGCCTGAATGCAATTTGATTGAATTCTACTCATCACTAGCTTTCGTTTGACACCCCATATATTGAAATTGGAGAAAGTGTGAAAAACGGCCGTTTTTCCAGCAATGCACTCCTTGCAATCCGAGCGTTTTGCGAGGAACTCCAGAATATCGTTGTAGTGAAGATCTTTAATTTTGTTATGTTCCTGAGTACAATAACAGCGCGATTTTGATATTCAGGCACTTCCGACTCCCGTTTCCAATAATTTTACAGCTGTATGGTTTCGTGATCAAAAGAATCCCAACCACGCAAAAACTGCAATTGCAGGTATCGCGGAGCTGCCTGAATGCACTTGTATTGAATTTTACTCATCACTAGCTTTCGTGTGACACCCTATATATTGAAATTGGAGAAAGTATGAAAAACGGCCGTTATTCCTGCAACGCACTCCTTGCAATCCGATCGCTTTCCGAGGAACTCCAGAATATCGTTGTTGTGAAGACCTTTAATATTTTTTAATATTTTTTACAGTACAAGGTGATTTTGATATTCAGGCACTTCCGACTCCCGTTTCCGATAATTTTACCGCTGTATGGTTTCAGGATCAAAAGGATCCCAACCACGCAAAAAACTGCAATTGCAGGTATCGCGGAGCTGCCTGAATGCAATTTTATTGAATTCGACTCATCACTAGCTCTCGTTTGACACCCCATATATTGAAATTGGAGAAAGTCTGAAGAACGGCCGTTTTTCCAGCAACGCACTCCTTGCAATCCGATCGGTTTCCGAGGATCTTCAGAAGATCGTTTTAGTAAAGATCTTTAATTTTTATATGCCTCCGAGTACAATAACAGCGCAATTTTGATATTCAGGCACCTCCGACTCCCGTTTCCGATAATTTTACAGCTGTATGGTTTCGGGATCAAAAGAATCCAAACCACGCAAAAAACTGCAATTGCAGGTATCGCGGAGCTGCCTGAATGCAATTTTATTGAATTCTACTCATCACTAGCTTTCTTTGACACTCCAGAATTTGAAATTGGAGAAAGTATGAATAACGGCCATTTTTCCAGCAACGCACTACTTGCAATCCGATCGGCTTCCGCGGAACTTCAGAAGATCGTTGTAGTAAAGACCTTTAACTTGTTTATGCCTCCGGGTACAATAACAGCGCGATTTTGATATTCAGGCACTTCCGACTCCCGTTTCCGGTAATTTTACAGCTGTATGGTTTCAGGATCAAAAGAATCCCAACCACGCAAAAAACTGCAATTGCAGGTATCGCGGAGCTGCCTGAATGCAATTTTATTGAATTCGACTCATCACAAGCTCTCGTTTGACACCCCATATATTGAAATTGGAGAAAGTATGTAAAACGGCCATTTTTCCAGCAACGCACTCCTTGCAATCCGATCGGTTTCCGAGGAGCTCCAGATATCGTTGTAGTGAAGATCTTTAATTTTTTATGCCTCCGAGTACAATAACAGCGCTTTTTTGATATTCAGGCAATTCCGACTCCCGTTTCCGAAAATTTTACAGCTATATGTTTTCGGAATCAAAAGAATCCGCACCTTGCAAAAAACTGCAATTGCAGGTATCACGGAGCTGCCTGACTGCAATTTTATTGAATTTTACTCATCACTAGCTTTCGTTTGACACCCCACATATTGAAATTGGACAAAGTATGAAAAACGGCCGTTATTCCAGCAACGCACACCTTGCAATCCGATCGTTTTCCGAGGAACTCCAGAATATCCTTGTTGTGATGATCTTTAATTTTTTTATTTTCCTGAGTACAATAACAGCGCGATTTTGATATTCAGGCACTTCCGACTCTCGTTTCCGATAATTTTACAACTGTATGGTTTCGGGATCAAAAGAATACCAACCACGCAAAAAACTGCAATTGCAGGTATCGCGGAGCTGCCTGAATGCAATTTTATTGAATTCTACTCATCACTAGCTTTCGTTTGACACCCCATATATTGAAATTGGAGAAAGTATGAAAAACGCCCGTTTTTCCAGCAACGCACTCCTTGCGATCCGATCGACTTCCGAGGAACTCCAGAATTTCGTTTTGGTAAAAATCTTGGTTTTTTTATGTCTCCGAGTACAATATCAGCGCGATTTTGATATTCGGGCACTTCCGACTCCCGTTTCCGATAATTTTACAGCTGTATGGTTTCGGGATCAAAAGAATCCCAACCACGCAAAAAACTGCAATTGCAGGTATCGCGGAGCTGCCTGAAAGCAATTTTATTGAATTCTACTCACCACTAGCTTCCGTTTGACACCCCATATATTGAAATTGGAGAAAGTATGAAAAACGGCCGATTTCCCAGCAACGCACTCCTTGCAACTCGATCGTTTTCCGAAAAACTCCAGAATATCGTTGTAGTGAAGATCTTCAATTTTTTCATGTTTCTGAGTACAATAGCAGCGCGATTTTCATATTCAGGCACTTCCGACTCCCGTTTCCGGTCATTTTATAGCTGTATGGTTTCGGGATCAAAAGAAATCCAACCACGCAAAAAGCCGCAATTGCAGGTATCGCGGAGCTACCTGAATGCAATTTAATTGAGTTCTACTCCTCACTACCTTTCGTTTGACACCCCATATATTGACATTGCAAGAGTATGAAGAACGGCCGTTTTTCCATCAACGCACTCCTTGCAATCCGATCATTTTCCGAGGAACTCCAGAATATCGTTGAAGTGAAGATCTTTAATCGTTTTATGTTCCTGAGTACAATAATAGTGCGATTTTGATATTCAGGCCCTTCCGACTCCCGTTTCCGATAGTTTTGCAGCTGTATGGATTCGGGATTAAAAGAATCCCAACCACGCAAAAAGACTGCAATAGCAAGTATCGCGGAGCTGCCTGAATGCAATTTCATTGAATTCTACTCATCACTAGCTTTCGCTTGACACCCCTTATATGGGAATTGGAGAAAGTATGAATAACGGCCGTTTTTCAAGCAACGCACTCCTTGCAATCCGTTCGTTTTCCAAGGAACACCAGAATATTGTTGTTAAGAAGATCTTTAATTTTGTTATGTTCCTGAGTACAATAACAGTGCGATTTTGATATTCAGGCACTTCCGTCTCCCGTTTCTGATAATTTTACAGCTGTATGGTTTCGGGGTCAAAAAGTTCCAACCACGCAAAAAACTGCAATTGCAGGTATCGCGGAGCTGCCAGAATGCAATTTTATTGAATTCTACTCATCACTAGCTCTCGTCTGATACCTCATATATTGAAATTGGAGAAAGTATGAAAAACGGCCGTTTTTCCAGCAACGCACTCCTTGCAATCCGATCGTTTTCCGAGGAACTCCAGAACACCGTTGTAGTGAAGATCTTCAATTTGTTTATGTCCTTGAGTACAATAACAGTGTGAATTTGATATTCAGACAGCTCCGACTCCTGTTTTCGATAATTTTACAGCTGTATGCTTTCGGAATCAGAAGAATCACAAGCACGCAAAAACTGCAATTGCAGGTATCGCGAAGCTACCTGAATGCACTTTTATTGAGCTCAACTCATCACTAGGTTTGTTTGACACCCCATATATTGAAATTGGAGAAAGTATGAAAAACGGCCGTTTTTCCAGCAACGCATTCTTTGCAATCCGATCGTTTTCCGAGGAACTCCCGAATATCGTTGCGGTGAAGATCTTTAATTTTTTTATATTCCTGAGTACAATAACAGTGCGATTTTGATATTCAGGTACTTCTGACTACCGTTTCCGATGATTTTACAGCTGTATGGTTTCGGGATCAAACGGATCCCAACCAGCCAAAAAAAAGCAAGAAGCAGGTATCGCGGAGCTGCTTGAATGTAATTTTCTTGAATTCTACCCATCTCTAGCTTTCGTTTGACACCATATATATTAAAATTGGAGAAAGTATGAATAACGGCCATTTTTCCATCAACGCACTCCTTAAAATCCGGTCTTTTCCGAGGAACTCCAAAATATCGTTGCAGACAAGATCTTTAATTATTTCATGTTCCAGACTGTAATAACAGCGCGATTTTGATATTCAGGCACTTCCGACTCCCGTTTCCGACAATTTCACAGCTATATGTTTTCGGGATCAAAAGAATCCCAACCACGCAAAAAACTGCAATTGCAGGTATCGCGGAGCTGCCTGAATGCACTTTTATTGAATTCTACTCATCACTAGCTTTCGTTTGACACCCGATCTATTGAAGTTGGAGAAGGTTTGAAAAACGGCCGTTATTCCAGCAACGCACTCCTTGCAATCCGGTCGTTTTCCAAAGAACTCTAAGATATCGTTGCAGTAAAGATCTTTAATTTTTTAAAGTTCCTGACTATAATAACAGCGCGATTTTGATATTCAGGCACTTCAGACTCCCGTTTCCGACAATTTTACAGCTGTGTGGTTTCGGAATCAAAAGTATCCCCACCACGCGAAAAACTGCAATTGCAGGTATCGCGGAGCTGCCTGAATGCAATGTTTTTAATCCTACTCATCAGTAGCTTTCGTTTGACACCCAATATATTGAAATTGGAGAAAGTATGTAAAACGGCCGTTTTTCCAGCAACGCACTCCTTGCAATCCGAGCGTTTTCCGAGGGACTCCAAAACATCGTTGTAGTGAAGATCATCAATGTGCTTATGTTCTGAGTACAATTACGGCGTGATTTTTATATTCAAGCACTTCCGACTCCCGTTTCCGATAATTTTACAGCTGTATGGTTTCGGGATCAAAAAATCCCAACCACGCAAAAAACTGCAATTGCAAGTATGGCGGAGCTGCCAGATTGCAATTTTATTGAATTCTACTCATCACTAGCTCTCGTTTGACACCTCATATATTGAAATTGGAGAAGGTAGGAAATACGGCCGTTTTTCCAGCAACGCACTCCTTGCAATCCGATCGTTTTCTGAGGAACTCCAGAACATCGTTGTAGTGAAGATCTTCAATTTTTTTATGTCCTTGAGTACAATAACAGTGTGATTTTGATATTCAGACAGTTCCGACTCCCGTTTCCGACAATTTTGCAGCTGTATGGTTTCGGAATCAAAGGTATCCCCACCACGCAAAAAACCGTAATTGCAGGTATCTCCAAGCTGCCTGAATGCAATTTCATTGAATTCTACTCATCAGTAGCTTTTGTTTGACACCCCATATATTGAAATTGGAGAAAGTATGTAAAACGGCCGTTATTCCAGCAACGCACTTATTGCAATCCGAGCGTTTTCCGAGGAACTCCAGAAGATCGTTCTAGTGAAGATCTTTAATTTTGTTATGTTCCTGAGTACAATAACGGCGTGATTTTTATATCCAGGCGCTTCCGACTCCCGTTTCCGATAATTTTACAGCTGTATGGTTTCGGGATCAAAAAATCCCAACCACGCAAAAAACTGCAATTGCAGGTATCGCGGAGCTGCCAGAATGCAATTGTATTGAATCCTACTCATCACTAGCTCTCGTTTGACACCACATATATTGAAATTGGAGAAAGTATGAAAAACGGCCGTTTTCCCAGCAAAGCTCTCCTTCCAATCCGATCGTTTTACGAGGTGGTCCAGATAATTGTTGAAGTGAAGATCTTCAATTTTTTTATGTTCCTGAGTACAATAACAGCGCGATTTTGATATTCAGGCACTTCAGACTCCCGTTTCCGACAATTTTACAGCTGTATGGTCTCGGAATCAAAAGTATCCCAACCACGCAAGAAACTGCAATTGCCGGTATCGCGAAGCTGCCTGAATGCAATTTTATTGAATTCTACTCATCACTAGCTCTCGTTTGACACCCCATATATTGAAATCGGAGAAAGTATGAATAACGGCCGTTTTTCCAGCAACACACTCCTTGCAATCCGATCGTTTTCCGAGGAACTCCAGAATATCGGTGCAGTGAAGATCTTGAATTTTGTTATGTCTCCGAATACAATAACAGCGCGATTTTGATGTTCAGGCACTTCAGACTCTCGTTTCCGACAATTTTACAGCTGTATGGTTTCGGAATCAAAAGTATCCCAACCACGCAAGAAACTGCAATTACCGGTATCGCGAAGCTGCCTGAATGCACTTTTATTGAATTCTACTCATCACCAGCTTTCGTTTGACACCCCAAATATTGAAATTGGAGAAAGTCTGAATAACGGCCGTTATTCCAGCAATGCACTCCTTGCAATCCGGTCGTTTTCCGAAGAACTCTAGAATATCGTTGAAGTGAAGATCTTGAATTTTTTTATGTTCCTGAGTACAATAACAGGACGATTTTGATTTTCAGGCACTTCAGACTCCCGTTTCCGACAATTTTACAGCTGTATGGTTTCGGAATAAAAAGTATCCCAACCACGCAAGAAACTGCAATTGCAGGTATCGCGAAGCTGCCTGAATGCAATTTTATTGAATTCTACTCATCACTAGCTCTCGTTTGACACCCCATATATTGAAATCGGAGAAAGTATTAAAAACGGGAGTTTTTCCAGCAACACACTCCTTGCAATATATTTTAAGTGGATGGACCACTGAAAGTAAAATAAAACAAGTTGGGTAGACAGACCTATGCTCATGTCAGAAGGGTTTTGTACTCAACTTACAAAATGCAGTAACCAGCAACGAATAAAATCAAGAAACATGTCAAAGACGATTTTATTCGAGAAAATGTGAAATTCGAGGTTCATACTATTATTAACAAAGTTGAATGAATTTTGACTTCTGAGGTATTTGTTATAGTTATACCCATAAATATCTCCTTTGATATTTTTTTCAGATTTTTTAGATCACTGGTGTCCATTCGCGAGGGAGGAAACACATTTTTCATGTATGTCCCCCCCTGTGCTCCCACTGAAGCAAAAACTGTCAGTTTAAGAACTGTTTTGAAAAGCTGTCATAGAGAACTTTCAGTTGATACTCATATCGGCTACCTTTCATGAAATTTTTTTTCAGGGGCCACTCCTCTGTACTGTAATCATCGATTCATGGCCTATTTTTTCGAATCCTAGAATGGTTACAAAGCCCTTTTGCTGGGAGCTCTCTCCTGCCTCTTCGACTTGTTTCAATTGTATGTACTCATCTTCATGATATCTATCACTCCTGAAATTTTCATGCAAATTCTAGCAAAGCTGTAGTGTCTGAGTCGGTAAAAAGCGCATATGGCTCCATAGCAATATGTTTTGATAGTAATACAGGGCATATTGCTCCATAGTAATGCACGAAAATTCAAATTGCTATAACTTCGGTAAATACTATTCGATCCTTATGAAACTTCCAGAAAAGATCAATCTTATAAATAGTCATCAGATCAATCTTATAATTCATCATCTTTTTTATTGAGTTTAAGGGTACCGTTTAGGTTTTATTCAAGAAAACACAAAATTGATAAATCATACTATTACTAACAAAGTTGAGTGAATTTCGACTTCTCATGTATTTGTTGTTGTTGTACTTATGAAGGCCTACATTCATGATTTTTTTCTGATTTTTCAGATGGAAGGTGTCCAATCGCGAGGGGGGGGGGGGGTACGCGAAAAGTTCGTACATTTCCCCTTCCTCTGCCCCCCTCTGTACTTATAAGACAATTTTAAGACTTGTTTTGAAAAGATCTCATTGAAACCTTTCCAATGACACCCTACTCGACTACCAATGGTGAAAATTTTTTTTTGAGGGGTCACCCCCTTATATGGGGAGACCCCCCTTAAACGCCTTTGAAAAATTTTTCCACCCTTGAAATTTCAAGAGGTCACCACTTCTGACCTTTCTACAAAGTTTCATGGCTGTAGCCCTTATAGTTTTGGAGAAAAAAAGCTGTGACATACAGACGGACGGACGGACGAACGGACGGACGGACAGACGGACAGACGGACACAGGTCGTGATTGCAATAGGGTTTTGTATTTTAGTACAAAACCCTAAAAAGGAATAAATTTCCACGGATAGGTTACTCTATTCGTAAAAATATCCTTTTTGGATTCTGTCACTAGGTAACTCTAGTACAGATCTGATTAATTGCCTTTTCTGGCAATTCAACTCAATATGATAGAATTGAGTTGCACATAGGTTTCTCTATGTGCAACAACAATTCTTGTACTCTTTCACTAGGTACCTCTAGTGCCAAAAGAGGATAGAATGAACAGGAAAGCCTTCTAAGAGGACAAGTCAAAGCAAAAATAGGATTGGGCTGCAAATAGGTCTCTCTACGTGCAACCACAATTCTCGTATCCTTCTGCACTAGGTACCTCTAGTGCACAAGGAGAATAACGATGTAATATAAAGGTCTCCTAAAGGGACAAGTTAAGAGAAACAGAATTGGGCTGCAAATAGGTCTCTCTATGTACAACCACAATTCTCGTATCCTTCTGCACTAGGTACCTCTAGTGCACAAGGAGAGTAAGGATATAATATACGTCTCCTTGGGTTTCCTAAGAAGACGGATCAATGTGTAACTTACCCAAGAAATGTAAATTCACTTTTAAAATTAAAAAAAAACTTTTATCAATATTAATACACTTGGAGTTAAAAACACGACTGATCATAATTTATTCTATATCGTTTCAATTTATAACAAAATTTTGTTGATGTTAGCTAAATTGCATTCAAGGTACCTTGCACCTTACTTCACAAAAGTCAAAGTACCATGAATGCTTACAACAGATAATTTTACCACTGTACAGAATAGTTATTGATTGAAAATGCATGCTTCGTACTTTTCATACGCATATGGAAAGGTGAAAGTACCAAACATGCTTACAAACAAGAACAATTAATTGCAATCATGATACCTGGCAACTTTTCTTGAGTGAGCTCCAGATATCATAATTGCTTACATGTTTTAATTGTTCGTATAGATCATTGACTCATTTCTACAATATTTATTTATTTGCTTAAAGTATCAGGCATGCTTACATAAAAAAAATGAAACAATAATCAATTGCAATTATGATAGCTTGCAACTTTCTTGAGCAAGCTCAAGGTATCATAATTGCTTACACGTTTTAATTGTTCGCGTAGAGCATTGACTCATTTGTATTTATTTATTTTGCCTGAGTCAATGTTCTACGCGGCAAAACAATAACACTCGTCGACTCTTATGCTATTCTTCCGCGTAAACGATATGTTGCAGAATTGCAACTCACGACTTGACCTACGGCAACTGTGCACATGGCATCAAGGTCGAACGAGTGTGGAAAATGATTTTATGATAATGATAAGGAATGCAATTTTATTTGGATTTTATAGGTGATTATGTAAGTAAAGTATGTGCACCATAATGAATTTATGCTCAATATGTATATTAAAACAATGTTTACAATTTCTTATTTTTAGAATTTTTTTATCGTTTAAACATGCTGCCCGCCTTGAAGTTACGCAACTTCAAAATCAAATTTCTGCGCCTCGGGAATATTCCGTTTTGATGTTGTTGATGTTCTTTTATGACGATAATAGCATGTTATAATGAATAATACAAATAAAACTAGGCATCCCATTGTAGTGTAGCTTATTGTCGGTGAGTGTAAATGGTGGGGCTGAATATCGGCAAAGCTAATGCTGGCGTTTATCCTTTGTAGTGCGTTGCTTACGTTTTTCAGTTGATCGAGGTGCTGAGTAATATGTGCTGGGTTGAATTTTATCACCTCTGGACTAATGGCGTTGTAGGAAATATTGATTTTTGGATAGAATGATTTTGTGATAGCTTTCGATGTTAGTCCTTGTGTAGAAGGGAGTAACGTTATGTTGGCGTTTCTCATGCTGCAGCGACTATCCATGATAAGCAAGCCGGAACCCTTAAGATTTTTCCGAATAATGTTTCCGTTGCATAGGAAGTCAAAATCATTCTCCTCTTTCATAGCAAAAATCCACTTATTTGGAGTATGTAGTTGAGTCCACATTCTGTTTGCGGTACTGATTTCTTTCGGGCAGGAAGGTGTTACTCGGCTTTCAGCGAATAGGTGAAGCTCGCAGATATTATTGGTGGGTGTAAAGTTTATTATTGGCTGATGTTGATGGCATATCGTATGTGATTCAGTTATCCGCTTGCAATTATTGAATTCTAGTTCTGTTGCCAAGTAGAAACGATCTCGATATTCATTCGACATTATAAAGGGGCTCCTGGGTATGATATTAACTAGATTTTCACCTTCTACATGAGGCACTGGAATGATTCGGAACAGATCAAAGTTTTCCGTTGATATCAGTGGTATCTCAATTCCAAACATGATGTAGTCACTGAGCCTGGAGGCATGTATATTTAGGGATCTGTATATTAACAAGGAGTCGATAGCCCCGTTGGTAGATGGTAAAGATTTTGTTGCAGGTAGGTGAGCTTTGATCAGACTAGTTTGCTCCTGAAGCTGGTTGAGTGATATTATCAATGGATTTATTTTGCCGTGCTGAGAGTCGGTTATTGAAGCTATGACTGCATCTTGTACGTATTGACATTCATGTAGCAGGGATGCTACAAATACAGCTATGGTGTTAAAAGTTTGCACTGCCTTTTGTTGTTTTAACTTTGCATTCAGGTTTTAGATTTTTTCAAAGGCTTCGAAGAACGACTTGTTGACTACTTGCGTTTGATTGTGCAGTTGCTCTTCATCCTTTTTTATGATGTTGATGGTGGTTTCGATAACGGATGTTTGCGATTTGATTAATCCTAAAAGGTGTTCTTCATTACCTTTCACTTTGGTGATAGTATCGGCCATGTGTTCTTCGTATGAGCTATCGAGCACGCCAAATAGTTTATTCGCAATGTTACCGATGATATCGAAAGGAGACCTTTTCCTTCTTGAGGGTGGTGAATGAGTGTCGTTGGCGACGAGCAAGTTATTTTCTTGTATTCGCCCAACTTGGTGCAGGTATTGATCAATTATTTGATTATAGTGATCGTCGTAGTGAATTACACTAGATAATTGTTTGAGTAACTTAATGCCATTGCTAGCTGCCATAACAGTGGCCCAGTAGGATTTTAGATCATAGTAGGCTAAGATGTGCCAACTATCTGATGTAAGGCTTGCTTGTCCAAGATTTTCAAAATACACGCCTGCATTGTGTTTGAATTCTTTAATCTGTACAAGCTCAGTTGCATTAACGGGGGTAGACAGAACGGGCATCACTAGTAATGATAATAACATCACCTTCAATGATGATGCAGTAGCACTTGCGCCTTTTCTTTTCCGGGAAGCAGATGCAGAGGTGGGGATGGCATCGCGGAGAGCTTCTGTTCGGTTATCGTCGCCTACGTTATTGACATCTGTGGCAGTTGTAGCTTGCTCGGTTGCTGGTAGTTCATCCTCGGGCTCATCTACTTCAACGGGTAATGGAGCAAGTGTGTGAATGGCACGACGAAAGACTCCGGTGGCAGTTTTCACCCAAACTACTCGGACTTTCTTGTCAGCTCCGACGACCAGCTCAACGATTCTTTCCATTGACCATTTCAAAGGGGGAATGTTGTCTTCCTTTATTATTACTAACATTCCTTCCTTGACATTAGGATGCGTCGTAGTCCATTTTACCCTTTTTTGTAGTTCTGTGAGATACTCGAGATTCCATCTTTTCCAGAATTCATTCCTGACTTGACTTACAAGGGCCCATCTCGATTGTAATGACATATTTGCATTTGCATGTGTTGTAATGCCATTTGCTATTGGTTCTCCCGTTAAAAAATGCGCAGGTGTTAGAGGTGTAAGATCATTAGGGTCAGACGATAATGGTGCAAGCGGCCTAGTGTTCAGGATCGCTTCTATTTCACATGAGATTGTACACAATTCTTCATACGTGGGTCCAAACAAAATAAGTGCTTTACGGAGAAGATTTTTTGTGCTTTTGACCGCGGCTTCCCAAAGGCCTCCGAAGTGTGGTGACCTTGGCGGAATAAAATGAAAACGAATTCGGTTTTCTGTGCAAGCCTTGACGATCTGCTCGGAGGACGATGTATTGCTAAGAAGGCATTCAACTTCTCGTAGTTGCCCTTCGGCACCAACAAAATTTCGAGCGTTGTCGCAATAAATATTTTCACAGACTCCTTGCCTTGCGATGAACCTCTTCAGAGCTCCTAGAAAGCCTTCTGTGGTTAGATCAGAAACCACTTCAAGATGAATAGCTTTGGTGGCGAAGCAACAGAACACGGCAAGATATGTTTTTTCCTTTCGTTTTCCTCGAAGTTTGAAATGGGTGTAGACTGGTCCACAGAAATCCACGCCGCAGTTGAGGAAAGGTCGGGCTTCTCGTATGCGATCAGCTGGTAATCCACCCATTTGCTGAACGCAAAATCGTGGTCTAAGACGTGTACAAATTACGCAATTCGAGACCACTGAACGAGCTAGTTCTCTGCCTTTAAGTATCCAGTATCTTTGACGCGCAATTGCAAGTAACGCTGATGGTCCTGCGTGAAGATTGGTCGTATGTATGTACGTCATAAGCAATCGTGCTATGGGGTTGTCTCCAGGAACTAAAACGGGATGTTTTGTATCATAACTCACGACTGCATTTTGAAGTCTTCCACCTACTCGTATAACACCATCATCTAAGAACGGGGCCAAACTGGCGAGTTTACTTGAAGCAGCGACGCCTTTGGTCTTTACTAATTCCTTTAAGTCACCTTTGAAATTTTGGTATTGCAGCTCCTTAAAAATCACAAGGTCTGCAGCATTCAATTCTTCGACTGTTAGAAACGATTGCTGTGTGGAACTTGTTTTGTTTCGAAACAATTTTGTGGCTTTTAAAACGTATGCCATGACTCGTCTTAGCTTTCCGAATGAATTACCATGATTAATTGCGTACAACGGATGTTCATGTGTTATAGTTGCTGTTTATGCGACTTTTGTTGTTTTCTCCTCTTCTACCAAACAGCAGTTCGGTTCTCTGAATCGTGGCCATTTGGATTTGCTTTGTTTGAGAAAACTGGGGCCCTCGAACCAAAGCTCGTTGTTAATTAATTGCTCCGGATAAGATCCTCTTGAGACAATGTCTGCTGGATTTTCGGTTGAGCTTACATGTCTCCAATTTTCCGGCTTTGATGTTTCTAATATGGAACTCACGCGATTTGCCACATATGTTTTCAGGTTGGAGGGACCTTTTTTTAGCCATGATAAGACGATTTCTGAGTCGGTCCAGAACCATATCTCGTTGAACTTGATGTTAATGTCATGGACGACGTGCTTCACGGTTTGACAGGCTAGCTTTGCTGCACAAAGTTCAAGTCTTGGTAGGGTTAGCGTCTTTACAGGAGCAACTCGAGATCTTGCACAAATCAATCTGACAATAATTTTCCCATTATCTCGTGATCTGATATATATCGCTGTGCCATACGCTTTTTCACTTGCATCGGCGAACGCATGAAGTTGCAAGGGACTACTGCATTCTCTGCCACGCACGTGCCTTGGGATTCGAAGTGCTGAAAGCTTGTTTAGTTCTTCTCGAAACTTCAGCCAGCTGCATTGTAACTCATAAGGAAGTTTCTCGTCCCATCCTAAATCCAGCTTCCACAACTGCTGCATAAATATTTTCCCTTTGACCACAATGGGATTTATTAGTCCAAGAGGATCAAATATTTGGGATATTTCAGACAAAATGCTTCGCTTTGTGATGGTCTTATGGAGTTTGTCCGCTGTACTTATCGCAAAAACATCATTGATTGGATGCCAAACTAAGCCCAACGTTTTAATATGGTGATCCTCTATTTCAGCAAAATTGAGCTGAATTTCTAAGTCTTCGTTGGGAATATTCTCAATCAATTTAGGATGGTTTGCACACCATTTCCGTAACGACATGCCGGCCTCCTGTAACAATTGCTGGACTTGGGTCTGTGTCTCCACTACTTCCTGCAAATCATCTCCTCCAGTCATTATATCATCCACATAAAAATCTATTATGGATTTGCTGGCCAAAGGATATCGATCTGCTCCATCTTTTGCCAACTGCTGAAGACATTTGGTCGACAAGTATGATGCACACTTTGTACCATAAGTCACTGTACACAACTGGTAGTACTTAATAGCCTCATCTGATTTATTACGCCACATGATTAGTTGTAAATTGCGATCTTCTTCGGCTAGTAATATCTGTCTATACATTTTCACGATGTCGGCTGTGAAGACGTAGCGATGTGTTCTGAAACGCAATAGAATAGAGAATAAATCATCTCGGATTTTCGGCCCTTTCAGCAGAAGATCGTTCAGGGACACATTATTTGATGTTTTTGCCGAGGCGTCGAAAACAACTCGTAATTTGGTGGTACTACTTGACGGTTTTAGTACAAAATGATGCGGAAGGAAGCAGTAAGGCTGCGATATTTCTCCGGCGCTAATTTCGCGCATATGCCCCAAGTCAATGTATTCTTGTACGAAGGCTCGATATTGTTCGTAAATATTCGCATCCTTTTGTAATTTTTTTTCTATGCTGCAAAACCGTTTGAAGGCAATATCCTTTGATTCGCCCAACAGCCGGGCATCACTCAACATGGGTAAACTCACAGTGAACCGTCCCGTTGTATCGCGAACCGTTGTACCCTCAAAAAATTCTTCACATTTTTTATCGGTTGTGGAGAGCGTTGGTATTTTTTGCGGCCATTCCTCAAGCTCCCAAAATTTTTGGAGCTGATTTTGTAATTCAATGTTGGTAGTCCCACAAAACGGAGCATTATAATCTGGTGTTGCTACTTTTCCAAGAACGATCCAGCCAAGAGTGGTGTTTTGTAGGGATAGGAGCCCCTCATTTAATTTAATCTGCCCATACCGAATTAATTCACCGTATAGCTCCGCTCCCAACAAAATATCAACTCTTTGGGGTTTATTAAAATCCGGGTCAGCTAGAGTCACTTTTTCCGGAATTTCCCAATGCTCTGTTTTAATGTAATACTGTGGTTGATGAGCAGCGATTTCTTTGATGACATAGACTTCTACTTCCGATGTAAAGTTGTTGCCAGAAAGCGATGTTAGTTTGATTTGGACTCTATCTGTTACTTTTAGCTGAGCGTTTCCTATTCCCGAAATAGTCAAATTAACTTGGGAATTTTCTAGTCTAAGTCTTCTGCGCAGCCGTTCTGTCATGAAATTCAATTGAGAACCAGAATCCAGAAGTACGCGACAAGTAGTGGGTTTTCCATTGCAGTCAAATACATTTACCATCGCGGTCCCAAGAAATACATATCCGCCTTGTAGTTCCTTTGTTTGCGCAGCCAAATTCGTAACTGATGTAATGGATTTGGTATCGCTGTCACTGGAACTTGGACCCGGCTTATCTATTGGTTTAGAGAGATGTAACAAGGTATTATGTCGCTTATTGCATTTAGCGCACCCTTTAGCACTGCAAGCAGTGTAATAATGACCTGTATTCAGGCAGTTTATACAAAGTCTTAACTGTCTTGCCTTAGAGTTTCTCTCGGAAGTTCCTAATTTCAAAAATTGTTCGCAAAAATATATTGGATGCTTGTCATCACAAATTATGCATTTTAATTTGCCACCCGGCTCACTGCTAGTCAACACTGTCGGTTTATTTGCTCGATCGTTGGTTTTAGTTTTAGGTTTGCTGAGCGTCTCCAGAGCTTGAAAACGTTTCTCAACAAAACTTAGAAACCTCTCCACAGACTGCAGATCTCTTGGTGATGACAACGATTGCTCATACAATGCATGCGTGCTTGCGTCAACTTTCTTCAAAAGAATATTCATTATGATGGGATCCCAATGATCCTGCACCGATACGCCTAAGTTCTCTAAGCCGTCAATACATTCCTTGGTGCTATCATGCAAGTGACGTAAAGCAGTCGATGAATTATTTTCCACGATGGGTTGTGAGATCAATTTGTTTATCAGAGCGTTCACCAAGAGTCTCTTATTATCAAAGCGACGATTTAGCGTGCTCCACGCAATTTCATAATTATCGTTGGTCAACGGCAGATGTCGAAGAATCTTCTCAGCATCACCAACAAGGTGGGCTTTCAGGTACCACATTTTCTGTGAGTTGGCAATGGGTTGAGTGTGCACCATTTGTATGTACAAGTTCTTGAATTGTTGCCATTTTAAATAGTCACCGTCAAACTTTGGTAGCTCAATTTTTGGCAACTTGACAAAAGCCTGGCCTTTTGGCTGGATTTCAGCTTCTATATTTGCTCTCGTCTCCTTGAATTCGTCACGCCTTTGGCTTAAGAAAATTAGAGTTTTCTGAACTTTTTGCTCAATTTCAAAATATTTCAGCAGGTCGTAACCAAATAATTCAGGTTCATCCACTGCTTCTACTATCGTCACGTTACCATCATAAAGGTTCTTCCACAATTGTTTGATGTATTCAATTTTCACATCGTAATATTGTATTGGCTGATCCGTAATATCAATACTTTCTACTATCTTCTCCAACGAAGTGATCATCACCTTTTGCCTTCTAATGGCTCGATGGAGTTTTTCATTTGGATCTTCACCTTTCACATCTACCGACTTGGAGGGCCCTTCGCCGCCATCGTCAGCTGTATTTTTTGTAATTTCTTTGGACATACTCTCCTCGCTTACGTAAGCAATAAGCTCCTTAATGCTTAGAGCAGTTTTATCGTATGATGTTTTCACCTTGTCATAGTAATTATTTGCGAAATAAGGGTGGCTTGTTGCCATTGGCACCAACGATCTTATCCTTTCGTCAGTGGTGTCAAACTGCGACCAAAGCTCGCTCAAACTTTTGAGCCTGGTTTTCAAGTATTGTAGCGTACGCTTTTCTGGGCGCTCCTTCTGATACTGCCCAATAAATTTTTCTATTTCTTTACCGATAGCGCTTTGCGACGTAATAAGTTTTTCAACCAGCTCGGCCATCTTGACTGTGTTTAATTCTTGCAAGAAACTTTATCCTGAATTTTATGCTTCTTTGACTGATACTCGTGTATTGTTTGCCGTGATCTCCAATATCACGTCGAGGTCAGCAAAATGTTTATATTTTAAGTGGATGGGCCACTGAAAGTAAAATAAAAGAAGGAATAAATTTCCACGGATAGGTTACTCTATTCGTAAAAATATCCTTTTTGGATTCTGTCACTAGGTAACTCTAGTACAGATCTGAGTAATTGCCTTTTCTGGCAATTCAACTCAATATGATAGAATTGAGTTGCACATAGGTTTCTCTATGTGCAACAACAATTCTTGTACTCTTTCACTAGGTAACTCTAGTGCCAAAAGAGGATAGAATGAACAGGAAAGCCTTCTAAGAGGACAAGTCAAAGCAAAAATAGGATTGGGCTGCAAATAGGTCTCTCTACGTGCAACCACAATTCTCGTATCCTTCTGCACTAGGTACCTCTAGTGCACAAGGATAATAATGATATAATATAAAGGTCTCCTAAAAGGACAAGTTAAAGAGAAACAGAATTGGGCTGCAAATAGGTCTCTCTATGTGCAACCACAATTCTCGTATCCTTCTGCACTAGGTACCTCTAGTGCACAAGGAGAATAACGATGTAATATAAAGGTCTCCTAAAGGGACAAGTTAAGAGAAACAGAATTGGGCTGCAAATAGGTCTCTCTATGTGCAACCACAATTCTCGTATCCTTCTGCACTAGGTACCTCTAGTGCACAAGGAGAGTAAGGATATAATATACGTCTCCTTGGGTTTCCTAAGAAGACGGATCAATGTGTAACTTACCCAAGAAATGTAAATTCACTTTTAAAATTAAAAAAAAACTTTTATCAATATTAATACACTTGGAGTTAAAAACACGACTGATCATAATTTATTCTATATCGTTTCAATTTATAACAAAATTTTGTTGATGTTAGCTAAATTGCATTCAAGGTACCTTGCACCTTACTTCACAAAAGTCAAAGTACCATGAATGCTTACAACAGATAATTTTACCACTGTACAGAATAGTTATTGATTGAAAATGCATGCTTCGTACTTTTCATACGCATATGGAAAGGTGAAAGTACCAAACATGCTTACAAACAAGAACAATTAATTGCAATCATGATACCTGGCAACTTTTCTTGAGTGAGCTCCAGATATCATAATTGCTTACTTGTTTTAATTGTTCGTATAGATCATTGACTCATTTCTACAATATTTATTTATTTGCTTAAAGTTTCAGGCATGCTTACATAAAAAAAATGAACCAATAATCAATTGCAATTATGATAGCTTGCAACTTTCTTGAGCAAGCTCAAGGTATCATAATTGCTTACACGTTTTAATTGTTCGCGTAGAGCATTATTTTGCCTGAGTCAATGTTCTACGCGGCAAAACAATAACACTCGTCGACTCTTATGCTATTCTTCCACGTAAACGATATGTTGCAGAATTGCAACTCACGACTTGACCTACGGCAACTGTGCACATGGCATCAAGGTCGAACGAGTGTGGAAAATGATTTTATGATAATGATAAGGAATGCAATTTTATTTGGATTTTATAGGTGATTATGTAAGTAAAGTATGTGCACCATAATGAATTTATGCTCAATATGTATATTAAAACAATGTTTACAATTTATTATTTTTAGAATTTTTTTATCGTTTAAACACTGATCGTTTCCCGAGGAATTCCAGAATATCGTTGTAGTGAAGATCTTGAATTTTTTTATGTCTGAGTACAATAACAGCGCAATTTTGATGTTCAGGCACATCCGACTCCCGTTCCCGATAATTTTACAGCTGTATGGTTTCGGGATCAAAAGAATCCCAACCACGCAAAAAACTGCAATTGCAGGTGTCGCGGAGCTGCCGGAATGCAATTTTATTGAATTCTACTCATCACTAGCTTTCGTTTGACACCCCATATATTGAAATTGGAGAAAGTATGAAAAACGGCCGTTTTTCCAGCAACGCACTCCTTGCAATCCGATCGTTTTCCGAGGAACTCCAGAATATCGTTGTAGTGAAGATCTTTGATTTTTGTATGTTCCTGAGTACAATAACAGTGCGATTTTTATATTCAGGTACCTCCGACTCCCATTTCCGATAATTTTACACCTGTATGGTTTCGGAATCAAAAGTATCCCAACCACGCACAAAATTGAAATTGCAGGTATAACCGAGCTGCCTGAATGCAATATTATTGAATTCTACTCATCACTAGCTTTCGTTTGACACCCCTATATTGAAATTGGAGAAAATATGAAAAACGGCCGTTTTTCCAGCAACGTACTCCTTGCAATCCGATCGTTTTCCGAGGAACTCCAGAATATCTTTGTAGTGAAGATCTTTAATTATTTTATGTTCCTGAGTACCATAACAGCGCAATTTTGATATTCAGGCACTTCCGACTGTTACAAACCAGTATACCCTATGTATACTGGTAAGAACAAGGAGCTCAACTTGATGCGTATCCTATATACAACATCAAGGCTCCCGGGGAAAGAACTCACTGTAATACCACGTACCTGCTACTCTGTCCATTTTCACTAAATCAACCAAGGCAAAAAGTTTATTTTATTAATTATGTTATTTTCTCTGTTCATTTTTTTTTTTTAACATTACATTTTACATATTACATTATTGGAGACATATCAATATTGAGCCTGCAGAGAATCAAATGGACGTGTTAATGGTTTGGGGTGGCCCTACGGCGTGGAACGCCAAAAGGCCGATTGAGGTTCGCGGCGCAAGCCAACACCTCACCCCTCACCACTTCGTTGTACACTAGACTATATCTTCGGCTGAACTTTAGATCGCGAATACTTTAACCGTCTAAATTATAACTGGGTAACAGCACGCTCCCTTTTGGATTTGAATACATACTCCCTGGTGTAAGACTGCCCAAGAATATTAAATACCATTCTTACGTGAGCTTTCAACCTAAATTCTCTTTAAAGGTGCTGAGTAGCCGGACACGTGCGCTCTCGTTCCCGCTTCGTCTCGCTTGCTCGGCTGGTGAATATGCGAAACTGGGGAAATTGAAAAAGTGTTTTTCGCTAAAGCTTTCGACTTCGAAAGAGTGCTTTCAGTTTAAGCTTTCGGCTTTCCCAAGATCACTTGGGGTAAAATAGCGAAACTGGGGACATTGAGCGAAAGAGTGTTTATGCCGGAACTTTCGGTTTTCCTTTCGGCTTACCTCTCTTCGAAGCACCCCGTTCATTCACGATGTGAATATCGTTGCGGGCTGAACTTTCTCGTTCACTTAACTGCTCGCTTATTTACTTGCGGATGTGTTTCCATGGCTAATTTTCATTGGCGAAGTGCGAGTACATAGGTGTTGTTTGCTCGCTACTATTGCAGTTATGAAGCGGGAATATATCCGAGTATGTTTATGTGTTCACTCGCAACATTCCTCCGGCAGTTGAAAAAAGGATTTAGTGTACTTGGAGAGTACAATAAATCGTCGCTCTACTCCGGTGATCAGGATTACTTAATGTACCCCAATAGATTACGCTCACCCTTGGTTTTTTCGCAATTTTTGTTGTTGGTTGATTCTCACTACATTCCCTTTTGTGCAATTCATTCGTACTTATATCTCCGCTGTTATCGCCATTGGTGTTGTCCACTGTACTTCTCGCACTTATTATTAACCGTTATTTTGCTGCTGGTTTATGCGTAATTTACTAGATGCTAACGCGCCAATGTTATAATTCTATCCAATTGACGTTACTTAATATGTTGTAACAAGTCAACGTTAGAATTGTAAATTTCCACATTTATGAATTAATGAGTTAATGTTTGGTTTGTTACTATACAATGTTTTGTTTGATTCAATCATAAATTTATATGATAATATTTCGTTTGGTACCATAAATTGATGCTAATTAATATGTATTACATGTCAGTGTTGCATTTGCAAATTACTACAATCAAAAATTACTAAGTTAAGATTTGAGTTTATACAATTATGTATCATATTTTCCTATTTTGTTTGGTACCTTGAGTTAATGTTAATTAATAAGTATTACATATCCATGTTGCTTTCATAAACTACTACAATTATAAATTAATAATTTGAAGTTTGATTTCATACAATGTTTTGTTTGATTTAATCATAAGTTACTGTAATGATACTCTAGTATTTCTTTGGATACAATGAACTAAGATCTAGGTCGGTTCTATATAATCGTGGATTAATATTTTGTTTGCTTCAATCATTAATCAGTATAATTAATCACTTTTGTTTTTGTTTGATAAAATTTTAAGTCAACAAGCTCGTGTTCGGTTTGATTCTGCTCAGTAAATAATCTTTGTTTCATTTGATACAATTATAAATTAAGATGTTAATATTTCATTTCTGCCGTAAACTACAGGATTATAAATTGTTCCATTTTACTAATATATAATGTTGAAGACTATACTGAACATATTTTCCGGCCCGAAATCGTTTTTCCTTGAGAATAAACTATTTTTTTTACAATTGAAGAATATCGGAATTAAATTTCTTCTTTGCAATAGGTGTATAATCAGCTTTACTTGGCAATATAATACACTTTCTTTTAACATTCACATTCAATTTTCTCTTTGGAAGTTAATGATTTGCTTTTATTTCAGCATTTTTCATCTCAAAATAGATTCTGATATTTAATTGTTACATATTCTGCATTTCTCTTTTTTTTATTTTCCTTTTGAAAACTGTAGTTGTAATTATTAACTGTTATTGCCAAAGATAGAATTTTACATTTTGTTTAGGTAGTGGTTATTATTAGTATGTTACTGTTCAATTAGTGCAGGTTTTAGTAAATTATAAACAGTTAGCGTTAGTGAGGATTTAATGTGAACGGTTTTGAAAATAGTTTAAATGTGCGAAGAAATTCGTTTTTTTATTCCATTCATGGTGTATTAATATTCCAGTAAATTACTATCTTTAATGCTATAACAACAGCTCTTTATATAAGCTTCTGCTAGCATTTTCTTAAATTATGTATTGTGCGAATAGGTAGGGAGATTTCAATAGGAAATATTGTTAAAGCTTTAGTGGTTATTTATTGGGAACGAGTTAATATGTAAATGGGGAATGAATATTTCACACGATCGTTACGTTCGGGAATTGCTTCGCTTCGGAAGAAGATTTGCCGAGAAAATAGATTTCTATTAATGTAGCTTGGGAGTCGTTGTTGTTGTATTCCCAAGACTTTAGTGTGAGCGTTCTTGGCTTTATAGGGTGAGAGGTAATGAGTGTGATAAATAAACTTTCCCCTTAATATGTATGGTTAATGTTGTTAATGGGAGTGGGAGTCATGGATTGAAGGTTTATGTGATTGTTTTTGCTCGCCGCTAACGAGCTTTGAAGATATGATTAGCATTGCTTCTGCAATGATGCATGAGAAAATTGAATGAAGCGATATATTGTAGCTTTCACATGCGCTAAATGTTAGGAAGTACATGAAGTATATGATATGTATGTACTAATTCGTGGTTGGCTGGTGGTTGCCTTGAAGAGCATTTGTTTTTAATTCAGTCGGCTTAATGCATTTCTTAGTGGGCAGGGCTTTTAATCTATCTATGCTGTGGGATTGTGTAGGAGGAAGAGCTTTTAAGGTATATGCATTTAATTGTCGTTTAATTGGCTTAAGTTGTCTATTGAATACTTTCTTATCCGTTTGTGATGGTAAAAAGGGAGGGTTGTTAGAAATGTATTCAGCAGTATGTGTAAATAGTTGTGGATTAGTTAGAAATCGGAATGATTATGTATGTTTTTTATTAAGTATAGAAATGTTTAATGAGTTAATACAAATAAATTAAGTCGAACTTTTTCTCAAACTGAAATTAGAAGGAGCGATTCTGAGCTCTGGTGTATACTTTTATTGAATTGTTAAATAGATACACTGCATTGAAAATAGCTTGCGAGAAACTATTGTAAAAGATGATCGAAGCAACACAATCACTATATGGGCTTGGGAACATATAGTTTCGGTCTTTATTCAAGACCCTATATGTGTTCCGTCTAATTTTGCCCTAGTGTGTGTCTACTTAGTTTCGCATAATGCTGTCCTGGATCTTACTGGAAGACAATACAGTGCCGTGCGAGGTCACTTCATTAGCCGTTACTAAATTTTTGATCTCGATCTTGAGAAAAAGATTGTTTAAAGCATCTTGAAGTATATATTATAGCATTCTAAGACGCTATTTGATATTGTCGCCATTTATAAAGTAAAAGGGTGGGAAATGGGTGGGTTTTGAATTGTCTTGCACTTTCCACAGGAGTTTTATTTGTGACTTTTTTAATAGTTAGCAGTTATAATGTTTTTATTGTAAAAGGAAACGCAGTGGTTTGCTTAAAAGATACTTGGTTAATAGCGTAATTGCAAACTATTTTCGATCAACAACTCAGAGGCGATGACTGGATGGTAAATTGATGTCTCATTTGCATATGACTTAATACTAAATGTAGCGTGTCTGCCGAAAGTTGAAGTTGTGCAGCTCAGCGGCTATTATTTGTTTCTTTCAGGACTTATAACTAAAAATAGCGTGTCCGCCGACAGTTTACGTCGACGGCTCAGAGGCTGTTGTGTAATCAACTGGTTTTCATTCCAGTGATCGTGCAACTTAGACATCGACAAAGCGTGTCTGCTGATAGTTTTGCCGGGGTTTTACCGACTTGACTGCCACTTTTCCCGTTTCCTTAACATTATGAAATGGCACATTTAGTGCTGGATGTAAATTTGGTTTGAGAGTGAATTGCAGTGGAACTTGAAAGAGATAATTGGTTTTGGGGTGGAATCGTTTGCATTGTTGTATTGTTCTAATAACTAAAAATTCGATTGTTTCATAGTTCACATATATGTAGTACTTCACTTGTTTTAGTGTAACTTGAAATTAAATTAGTTTCATGTTTATTTGCGTTGGGAAATTACCGTTCTCATGTAAATTATTTTTTATATTTGTTTAGCGCTGTTAATTTAATTCATTTGCTCTTCCATGTTATTGCATTTAAAAATTATTGCCCAGGTGTCTATTTATTCAATTTGTACTTAAATTTTTGTTTTTCTTTGCTCTTTTAATTGCATCTTAGAGAATTCGAATGTTCATTTCATTCAAAAGATAAGACTTTAATATGCATGTATGTTAGGTACGCGTTATTGTTACCGTTTAAGTGGTTGGAGTGATAAATTGTATCATATTTCGATAACAATGGGCACGCGTTTGTTTGCTCGCTATTAAGTTTTCGGTTTGCTTATTTGTGTCTAATATTTAATTGTAATGTTTTGTGTTTTGCATGTTAGTTGATTGAAAATTTATATCTTTATAAATTCTACGTTGGGTTTGAATGAGGAGTTAGGTCAAATGAACTTAGTTCAAATGACCTTCAGACAAGAAAGATGAGATTTAAAATATATGAATGACGGAGTAAATGAATGAAGAATTAAATGTTCAATATGACTATTTGATTTTAGGACTGATCTTATTTGATGGATAGTATGAGTAGGGTTAATATTATATTTGAATATTGTTATTTTATATTGGTTATTAGAATGATCAATATAAGTATTTGAGTTTATTTTAAAGGCAGACTGATTTAGTTTGATAACTTATATTATGTTTGGATACGTTCATACTTACTTTTTGTTATTTAATTGATTGAAATAATTATTTGATTTTTTTTCTGTTTTAAGAAGATTGATTTAGTTGTATGCACTATGTAAGTAGCACCACTATGATGTGTGGATATTCATATTATATTTTTGTTTTTTAAATGATCAAAATTATTATTTGATTTCTTTTTTGGAAAGCTGATCTAGTTTGATTGACAGTATGAGTAGCAATGGTGTCTTACAGGAGTTGAATGATTTGAGATATCGGCTGGGTGAATAGATTTTTCAGCCCATTTAAATTTGCTACACAGTGCACTACACTGTGGTCTCTGCAAAACCGATATCCTACCGGCTGCGCCAATTTTGTTACAAACCAGTATACCCTATGTATACTGGTATGAACTGGGAGCTCATTTGATGTGTATCCAATATACATCATCAAGGCTCCCGGGGAAATGACTCGCTGTAAACACCACTTACCTGCTACTCTGTCCATTTTCACTAAATCAACCAAGGCAAAAAGTTTATTTTATTAATTATTTTATTTTCTATGTTCATATTTTTTTTTTTTAACATTACATTTTACATATTACATTATTGGAGACATATCAATATTGAGCCTGCAGAGAATCAAATGGACGTGTTAATGGTTCGGGGTGGCCATACGGCGTGGAAGGCCGATTGAGGTTCGTGGCGCAAGCCAACACCTCACCCCTCACCACTTCGTTGAACACTGGACGATATCTTCGGCTGAACTTTAAATCGCGAATACTTTAACCGTCTAAATTATAACTGGGTAGCAGCACGCTCCCTTTCGGATTTGAATAAGACTCCCTGGTATAAGACTGCCCAAGAACATTAAATACCAATCTTTCGTGAGCTTTCAACCTAAATTCTCTTTAAAGGTGCTGAGTAGCCGGACACGTGCGCTCTCGTTCCCGCTTCGTCTCGCTTGCTCGGCTGGTGAATATGCGAACCTGGGGAAATTGAAAAAGTGTTTTTCGCTTAAGCTTTCGACTTCGAAAGAGTGCTTTCAGTTTAAGCTTTCGGCTTTCCCAAGATCACTTGGGGTAAAATAGCGAAACTGGGGACATTGAGCGAAAGAGTGTTTATGCCGGAACTTTCGGTTTTCCTTTCGGCTTACCTCTCTTCGAAGCACCCCGTTCATTCACGATGTGAATATCGTTGCGGGCTGAACTTTCTCGTTCACTTAACTGCTCGCTTATTTACTTGCGCATGTGTTTCCATGGCAAATTTTCATTGGCGAAGTGCGAGTACATAGGTGTTGTTTGCTCGCTACTATTGCAGTTGTGAAGCGGGAATATATCCGAGAATGTTTATGTGTTCACTCGCAACACGACTTCCGTTTCCGATAATTCTACACCTGTATGGTTTCGGAATCAAAAGAATCCCAGCCACGCAAAAAACTGGAATTGCAGGTATGACCGAGCTGCCTGAATGCAATTTTATTGAATTTTACATACCACTAGCTTTCGTTTGACACCCGATATATTGAAATTGGAGAAAGTATGAAAAACGGCCGTTTTTCCAGCAACGCACTTCTTGCAATCCGGTCGTTTTCCGAGGAACTCCAGAATATCGTTGTAGTGACGATCTTTAATTATTTTATGTGCCTGAGTACAATAACAGTGCGATTTTGATATTCAGGCACTTCTGACTCCCGTTTCCCATCATTTTACAGCTGTATGGATTCGGGGTCAAAAGAATCCCAACCAGCCAAAAACACTGCAATCGCAGGTATCGCGGAGCTGCCTGAATGCAATTTTATTGAATTCTACCCATCACTAGCTTTCGTTTGACACCCCATATATTGAAATTGGAGAAAGTATGATAAACGGCCGTTTTTCCTGAATTTTTCCAGCAACGGAGTCCTTGCAATCTGATCGTTTCCCGAAGAACTCCAGAACATCGTTTTAGTGAAGATCATTAATTTTTTTATGTCTTCGAGTACAATAACAGCGTGATTTTAATATTCAGGCACTTCCGACTCCCGTTTCCGATAATTTTACAGCTGTATGGTTTCGGGATCAAAAGAATCCCAACCGCGCAAAAAACTGCAATTGCAGGTATCGCGGAGCTGCCTGAATGCAATTTTATTGAACTCTACTCATCACTAGCTTTCGTTTGACACCATATATATTGAAATTGGAGAAAGTATGAAAACAGCAATTTTTCCATCAACGCACTCCTTGCAATCCGGTCGTTTCCGAGGAACTCCAGAATATCGTTGTAGTGAAGATTTTAATTATTTTATGTTCCTGAGTACAATAACAGCGCAATTTTGATATACAGGCACTTCCGACTCCCGTTTCCGATAATTCTACACCTGTATGGTTTCGGAATCAAAAGTATCCCAGCCACGCACAAAACTGGAATCGCAGGTATAACCGAGCTGCCTGAATGCAATTTTATTGAATTCTACTCATCACTAGCTTTCGTTTGACACCCGATATATTGAAATTGGAGAAAGTATGAAAAACGGCCGATTTTCCAGCAACGCACTCCTTGCAATCCGATCGTTTTCCGAGGAACTCCAGAACATCATTGTTGTGAAGATCTTTAATTTTTTTATGTTCCTGAGTTCAATAACAGCGCGATTTTGATATTCAGGCACTTTCGACTCCCGTTTCCGATAATTTTACACCTGTATGGTTTCGGAATCAAAAGTATCCCAACCACGCAAAAAACTGCAATTGCAGGTATCGCGGAGCTGTCTGAATGCAATTTTATTGAATTCTACTCATCACAAGCTTTCGTTTGACACCATATATATTGAAGTTGGAGAAAGTACGAAAAACGGCCGTAATTCCATCAACACACTCCTTGCAATCCGATCGTTTTCCGAGGAACTCCAGAATATCGTTGTGGTGAAGATTCTTAATTTTTTTACGTTCCTGAGTACAATAACAGCGCGATTTTGATATTCAGGCACTTCCGACACCCGTTTCCGATGATTTTACAGTTGTATGGTTTCGGAATCAAAAGTATCCCAACCACGCAAAAAACTGCAATTGCACGTTTCGCGTAGCTGCCTGAATGCACTTTTATTGAATTCTACTCATCACTAGCTTATATTGAATTGGAGAAAGTATGAAAATCGGCCGTTTTTCCGGCAACGCACTCCTTGCAATCCGGTCGTTTTCCGAAGAACTCTAGAATATCGTTGCAGTGAAGATCTTTAATGTCCTTATGTTCCGGAGTAAATCGCAGCGCAATTTTGATATTCAGGCACTTCCGACTCTCGTTTCCGACGGGGTCAAAAGAGTCCCAACCACGCAAAAAACCGCAATTGCAGATGTCACGTAGCTGCCTAAACGCACCTTCATTTAATTCCACTCATCACTAGCTTTCGTTTGACACCCCATATATGGTAATTGGAGAAAGTATGAAAAACGGCCGGCTTTCCAGCAACGCACTCCTTGCAATCCGATCGTTTCCCGAGGAACTCCAGAATATCGTTGTAGTGAAGATCTTTAATTTTTAATATGTTCCTGAGTACCATAACAGCGCGATTTTGATATTCAGGAACTTGCGATTCCCGTTTCAGATGATTTTACAGCTGTATGGTTTCGGAATCAAAAGTATCCCAACCACGCAAAAAACTGCAATTGCAGGTACCGCGGAGCTGCCTGAATGCAATTTTATTGAATCCTTCTCATCAGTAGCTTTCGTTGGCACCCCATATATTGAAATTGGAGAAAGTATGAAAAACGGCCGTTTTTCCAGCAACGCACTCCTTGCCATCTGATCGTTTTCCGAGTAACTCCAGAATATCGTTGCAGTGAAGATCTTTAATTTTTTTATGTTCCGGATCACAATAACAGTGCTATTTTAATATTCAGGCACTTCCCACTCCCGTTTCCGATAATTTTACAGCTGTATGGTTTCGGGATCAAAAGAATCCCAACCACGCAAAAAACTGCAATTGCAGGTATCGCGGAGTTGCCTGAATACAATTTTTCTGAATTCGACTCATCACTAGCTTTCGTTTGACACCCCATATATTGAAATTGGAGAAAGTATGAAAAACGGCCGTTCTTCGAGCAACGTACTTCTTGCAATCCGATCGTTTTCCGAGGAGCTCCAGAATATCGTTGCAGTGAAGATCTTTAATATTTTTATGTTCCTGAGTGCAATAACAGTGCGATTTTGATATTCAGGCACTTCCGACTCCCGTTTCCGATAATTTTACAGCTGTATGGTTTCGGGTCAAAATGATCCCAACCACGCAAAAAACTGCAATTGCAGGTATCGTGGAGCTGCCTGAATGCAATTTTATTGAATTCGGCTCATCACTAGGCATCGTTTGACACCCCACATATTGAAATTGGAGAAAGTATGACAAACGGCCGTTATATATATACCCTATGTATACTGGTATGAACTGGGAGCTCATTTGATGTGTATCCAATATACATCATCAAGGCTCCCGGGGAAATGACTCGCTGTAAACACCACTTACCTGCTACTCTGTCCATTTTCACTAAATCAACCAAGGCAAAAAGTTTATTTTATTAATTATTTTATTTTCTATGTTCATATTTTTTTTTTAACATTACATTTTACATATTACATTATTGGAGACATATCAATATTGAGCCTGCAGAGAATCAAATGGACGTGTTAATGGTTCGGGGTGGCCATACGGCGTGGAAGGCCGATTGAGGTTCGTGGCGCAAGCCAACACCTCACCCCTCACCACTTCGTTGAACACTGGACGATATCTTCGGCTGAACTTTAAATCGCGAATACTTTAACCGTCTAAATTATAACTGGGTAGCAGCACGCTCCCTTTCGGATTTGAATAAGACTCCCTGGTATAAGACTGCCCAAGAACATTAAATACCAATCTTTCGTGAGCTTTCAACCTAAATTCTCTTTAAAGGTGCTGAGTAGCCGGACACGTGCGCTCTCGTTCCCGCTTCGTCTCGCTTGCTCGGCTGGTGAATATGCGAACCTGGGGAAATTGAAAAAGTGTTTTTCGCTTAAGCTTTCGACTTCGAAAGAGTGCTTTCAGTTTAAGCTTTCGGCTTTCCCAAGATCACTTGGGGTAAAATAGCGAAACTGGGGACATTGAGCGAAAGAGTGTTTATGCCGGAACTTTCGGTTTTCCTTTCGGCTTACCTCTCTTCGAAGCACCCCGTTCATTCACGATGTGAATATCGTTGCGGGCTGAACTTTCTCGTTCACTTAACTGCTCGCTTATTTACTTGCGCATGTGTTTCCATGGCAAATTTTCATTGGCGAAGTGCGAGTACATAGGTGTTGTTTGCTCGCTACTATTGCAGTTGTGAAGCGGGAATATATCCGAGAATGTTTATGTGTTCACTCGCAACACGACTTCCGTTTCCGATAATTCTACACCTGTATGGTTTCGGAATCAAAAGAATCCCAGCCACGCAAAAAACTGGAATTGCAGGTATGACCGAGCTGCCTGAATGCAATTTTATTGAATTTTACATACCACTAGCTTTCGTTTGACACCCGATATATTGAAATTGGAGAAAGTATGAAAAACGGCCGTTTTTCCAGCAACGCACTTCTTGCAATCCGGTCGTTTTCCGAGGAACTCCAGAATATCGTTGTAGTGACGATCTTTAATTATTTTATGTGCCTGAGTACAATAACAGTGCGATTTTGATATTCAGGCACTTCTGACTCCCGTTTCCCATCATTTTACAGCTGTATGGATTCGGGGTCAAAAGAATCCCAACCAGCCAAAAACACTGCAATCGCAGGTATCGCGGAGCTGCCTGAATGCAATTTTATTGAATTCTACCCATCACTAGCTTTCGTTTGACACCCCATATATTGAAATTGGAGAAAGTATGATAAACGGCCGTTTTTCCTGAATTTTTCCAGCAACGGAGTCCTTGCAATCTGATCGTTTCCCGAAGAACTCCAGAACATCGTTTTAGTGAAGATCATTAATTTTTTTATGTCTTCGAGTACAATAACAGCGTGATTTTAATATTCAGGCACTTCCGACTCCCGTTTCCGATAATTTTACAGCTGTATGGTTTCGGGATCAAAAGAATCCCAACCGCGCAAAAAACTGCAATTGCAGGTATCGCGGAGCTGCCTGAATGCAATTTTATTGAACTCTACTCATCACTAGCTTTCGTTTGACACCATATATATTGAAATTGGAGAAAGTATGAAAACAGCAATTTTTCCATCAACGCACTCCTTGCAATCCGGTCGTTTCCGAGGAACTCCAGAATATCGTTGTAGTGAAGATTTTAATTATTTTATGTTCCTGAGTACAATAACAGCGCAATTTTGATATACAGGCACTTCCGACTCCCGTTTCCGATAATTCTACACCTGTATGGTTTCGGAATCAAAAGTATCCCAGCCACGCACAAAACTGGAATCGCAGGTATAACCGAGCTGCCTGAATGCAATTTTATTGAATTCTACTCATCACTAGCTTTCGTTTGACACCCGATATATTGAAATTGGAGAAAGTATGAAAAACGGCCGATTTTCCAGCAACGCACTCCTTGCAATCCGATCGTTTTCCGAGGAACTCCAGAACATCATTGTTGTGAAGATCTTTAATTTTTTTATGTTCCTGAGTTCAATAACAGCGCGATTTTGATATTCAGGCACTTTCGACTCCCGTTTCCGATAATTTTACACCTGTATGGTTTCGGAATCAAAAGTATCCCAACCACGCAAAAAACTGCAATTGCAGGTATCGCGGAGCTGTCTGAATGCAATTTTATTGAATTCTACTCATCACAAGCTTTCGTTTGACACCATATATATTGAAGTTGGAGAAAGTACGAAAAACGGCCGTAATTCCATCAACACACTCCTTGCAATCCGATCGTTTTCCGAGGAACTCCAGAATATCGTTGTGGTGAAGATTCTTAATTTTTTTACGTTCCTGAGTACAATAACAGCGCGATTTTGATATTCAGGCACTTCCGACACCCGTTTCCGATGATTTTACAGTTGTATGGTTTCGGAATCAAAAGTATCCCAACCACGCAAAAAACTGCAATTGCACGTTTCGCGTAGCTGCCTGAATGCACTTTTATTGAATTCTACTCATCACTAGCTTATATTGAATTGGAGAAAGTATGAAAATCGGCCGTTTTTCCGGCAACGCACTCCTTGCAATCCGGTCGTTTTCCGAAGAACTCTAGAATATCGTTGCAGTGAAGATCTTTAATGTCCTTATGTTCCGGAGTAAATCGCAGCGCAATTTTGATATTCAGGCACTTCCGACTCTCGTTTCCGACGGGGTCAAAAGAGTCCCAACCACGCAAAAAACCGCAATTGCAGATGTCACGTAGCTGCCTAAACGCACCTTCATTTAATTCCACTCATCACTAGCTTTCGTTTGACACCCCATATATGGTAATTGGAGAAAGTATGAAAAACGGCCGGCTTTCCAGCAACGCACTCCTTGCAATCCGATCGTTTCCCGAGGAACTCCAGAATATCGTTGTAGTGAAGATCTTTAATTTTTAATATGTTCCTGAGTACCATAACAGCGCGATTTTGATATTCAGGAACTTGCGATTCCCGTTTCAGATGATTTTACAGCTGTATGGTTTCGGAATCAAAAGTATCCCAACCACGCAAAAAACTGCAATTGCAGGTACCGCGGAGCTGCCTGAATGCAATTTTATTGAATCCTTCTCATCAGTAGCTTTCGTTGGCACCCCATATATTGAAATTGGAGAAAGTATGAAAAACGGCCGTTTTTCCAGCAACGCACTCCTTGCCATCTGATCGTTTTCCGAGTAACTCCAGAATATCGTTGCAGTGAAGATCTTTAATTTTTTTATGTTCCGGATCACAATAACAGTGCTATTTTAATATTCAGGCACTTCCCACTCCCGTTTCCGATAATTTTACAGCTGTATGGTTTCGGGATCAAAAGAATCCCAACCACGCAAAAAACTGCAATTGCAGGTATCGCGGAGTTGCCTGAATACAATTTTTCTGAATTCGACTCATCACTAGCTTTCGTTTGACACCCCATATATTGAAATTGGAGAAAGTATGAAAAACGGCCGTTCTTCGAGCAACGTACTTCTTGCAATCCGATCGTTTTCCGAGGAGCTCCAGAATATCGTTGCAGTGAAGATCTTTAATATTTTTATGTTCCTGAGTGCAATAACAGTGCGATTTTGATATTCAGGCACTTCCGACTCCCGTTTCCGATAATTTTACAGCTGTATGGTTTCGGAATCAAAATGATCCCAACCACGCAAAAAACTGCAATTGCAGGTATCGTGGAGCTGCCCGAATGCAATTTTATTGAATTCGGCTCATCACTAGGCATCGTTTGACACCCCACATATTGAAATTGGAGAAAGTATGACAAACGGCCGTTTTTCCAGCAACGCTTTCCTTGCAATCCGATCGTTTTCCGAGTAACTCCAGAATATCGTTGCAGTGGAGATCTTTAATTTTTTTATGTTCCTGATCACAATGACAGTGCTATTATGATATTCAGGCACTTCCCACTCCCGTTTCCGATAATTTTACAGCTGTATGGTTTCGGGATCAAAAGCATCCCAACCACGCAAAAAACTGCAATTGCGGTTATAGCAAAGCTGCCTGAATGCAATTTTATTGAATTCTCCTCATCACTAGCTTTCGTTTGACACCCCATATATTGAAATTGGAGAAAGTATGAAAAACGGCCGTTTTCCAGCAACGCACTCCTTGCAATCCGATCGTTTTCCGAGGAACTCCAGAAGATCGTTGTAGTGAAGATCTTTAATTTTTTTATGTTCCTGAGTACAATAACAGTGCGATTTTGATATTCAGGCACTTCTGACTCCCGTTTCCGATAATTTAATAGCTGTATGGTTTCGGAATCAAAAGTATCCCAACCACGCAAAAAACTGCAATTGCAGGTATCGCGAAGCTGCCTGAATGCACTTTTATTGAATTCTACTCATCACTAGCTTCCGTTTGACACCCCATATATTGAAATTGGAGAAAGTATGAAAAACGGCCGTTTTTCCAGCAACGCACTCCTTGCAATCCGATCGTTTGCCGAGGAACTCCAGAATATCGTTGTAGTGAAGATCTTTAATTATTTTATGTTCCTGACAACAATAACAGCGCAATATTTATATTCAAGCAGGATCTCTATCCTGGGTTTCGCTAATATAAATTTATAAGTTCTAAGTATTTCGGATAAGGTTTGACAAATTTTACCTAACAAGCGGAAATGCTCTGCAGATAGAGTTGCGAGGAACTAAAGCCCACGACGCCATGATTATTTCAGTCGAGCGAATATTAAAGTTCACGACTATGAATTCTTCACAGAAAATCAAAAGTCAACTCTTGAATGTCTAAATCAGAATTGAATTTATTTCATATTCACCTCAACTATTTATACAAAAATTTCTTATTCCTAACGACCTACAAAAACATCAAAACAGTTTATGACCTAATAAATTCTTAAAAATATCAATTACAAAATATATGCATTTTCACACACGCGGAAAATCCATTGGTGCCATATGTTTGTTTTTGACCCAATAAATTTTCATCGTGCAACTTCCCTGACCTACGATACTCACATTGCACTCGAGTCATCGTACATTTCCCTATGCATATGCATTGTCCATTCGCACGCGACCTTTCTTCATGCACACAAATTATCTGAAACATGAATCGACACATGAAGAGTTAAGTGTGTCAGATAATTTATTGTTTTGCATAGACAGCGTACTACACGTGCATATGCACATATTCAAGAATGTACGATATGTTATTGTTCTTCATTAATGAATGTAAATGGAAAGCAATGGAATGCAAATGTTTTTGTTTTGGATTACGTAAGTATGTTTCAGGTGAATTTATTGAGAATGGTAAAATTTAGGTAAGTACGTAATATGGGTTTTACATAGGTTTTACACCTCCAACCTTTTTTGATAAAACTTAGGTATGAAATTATGCATATATAAGTTGAATCACATAAAATTTATTATTAATTATCATTCATTTAAATTCTTTTTTATATATATCTATATTTTTTTTCTAACTTATAACATATTTATTTTCATTTATATATAGCTTAACGTTATTTTTGTGTACATATTTTGATTTTCCATCTAATTCTATAAGAATATTACTATCTTTTATGTCTAGGACTTCGTAAGGACTTTTATATGGTTTTTGATGTTTCTTACGGTTCCATGCTTTAATAGAATTAAATCTCCAATATTTAAGTTTATAGGATTTGTATACTTTTGGCTACTCACGCGTTTAGTTTTTACTTTTTCTATGATATTGCGTGCTTTCAGTAGCGATGTTCTCAACCTCATTCTCAGCTCATTCGCGTATTGATTCAAGTCATAGATTCTGTCATTATATTCGATAATCTCGTTGGGAAGACATGGAAGTTTTCCAAATATAAGCTCATAAGGAGTATATTCCGTGTCGACATGGGGTGTTGTATTGTATGCGAATGCGTAGTATGGTACCCATTTGTCCCATTCGTAATCATCGGCAAACAAGTGCATATATTTGTTGAGTACTCGATGATTGCATTCGACTGTTCCTAAGGTTTGGTGATGGTAAGGAGTTGAGAAGATCTGCTCAATGTGTAGTAGTTTACATATTCCAGACATGAGTTTATTTGAAAATTCAGTTCCCAAATCAGTTTTTAGCCTACTAAAGTGTCCAAATTTTAAGATAAATTGATTGACTATACCTACTGCTATAGTATGTGCTTCTTTATTTTCTATGGGGAATGCTACCACAAATTTAGTTAATTCACATTGTAGCGTCAATATATATCTGTAACCATTAGATATTCGAAGTGGACCCACTGTGTCTACTTCTATCGTTTGAAAAAATGCAGATGGCGTATCTGTTTTTAGGATTTTTTCAGTTGTGTGTCTAACCTGCTTGCTCATGCGACAAGTCTTACAACCATTAACGTGCTCTTTGACCATGTTGTTCATGTTTTTCCAACAAAATTTTTACTTTAATTTGAGTAACGTTTTGCGTACTCCGAAATGTCCTCCATGAGGTGTATCGTGATACTCCTCAATCAATTTCTTTTGTATGTTCACATCAGTTATTATTTTGGGCGGCTTGTAAATTAATATTTTCAACTTCGTACGCGTACTTCCTTCTTTCAACGTATTAAAAATTCTTTTGAATTTGTTTTTATCCATTGATTTAAATATTTCGTCATTTTCAGATAAAGAGAGTTCACTGATATTTTCTTGTCTGGTGAACTCCAACAGCTTTTCTAATATTGAAACGAATCCCAAATTAGACTTATTGCTATCGCTCTCTTCTGAATATATATTAGTACTTTTCGTTATGAGCTTAGCATTGGTAGAAACGTGTTTCTTACCAGATTTATCGCTATAACGTGCTTCTATATAGTTTTTAGCACTTACTATTTTATTTTTATTATTTGTATCATGCAACATTATGAATTTTAGTTTTGGTATACCGGTAATGTCAGACAGACTTGTACAATCCCAACAATAGAGTTGATCAGATTCTATTTTGGTGTGGGTGCAACCGTTGTCGACTTTCTTCTCATTCTTTGTACTCTTCGCCATGCCCCTTGTTACAACTAGTAACTTTCGTTTAACACTCTCATCAGTATTTGGAGGTATCATTGATTTTATTATGTCTGAATCCAATTTGATTCTAGACAAGGCGTCTGCATTGGTATTCATGCTGCCTTTCTTGTAGACTATCGTGGAATCATAGTCGGATAAATCTACACATATCCTCGTTAATTTTGAAGATGGGGTTTTGTAATGAACAGTGATACAAGTAAGGTCAGCTACCACTATAAATCTTCTACCGTAAAGGTAAGGTCTGAAGAAGTTTATCGCCCAATGTATTGCTAGTAACTCTTTTTCAATAGTTGGTTTGTTGACATCGTGTTTTGCTAACGACTTGCTAGCGTAAGATATCGGTAAGTCAGAATCAATTTCACCTTGTGACAGAACTGCTCCCAATGCATAATTGGATGCGTCTGTAGTGAGAATAAATGGTTATTCGAAATTTAGGTATTGCAAAAAAGGTGGTTCAATGAGTTTTGCTTTTAAGGTCTCATACAATTTTTGGCAATCCTTAGTCCAATTGACGGTAACATTTTTCTTTAGCAGTGAATTAAGACATTTGGCCGTTTGCGCTAAATTCTGGATGATTCGCCTGTAGTAATTGCAGAAAGCTACAAATCTTCGCACTTCATCCGCGTTCCGTGGTATCGGGTAGTTTTTGATGACTTCGTACTTTGGTGGGTCGGTTTCGATATCTTTATCCGTGATCAAATGCCCTAAGTACACCACTTCCGATCTCATAAATTGACATTTCGCAGGATTTAACTTCAAATTGTATTTACGCAGTCTGCTTAATACTTTGCTAAGATTGTCATTGCGATGCTTGATACTGCATCCAAATACTATAATGTCATCAACATATAGGAAAGCTTCATGACTCAACCCACTTAGTGCAACAGATAGTATTCGTTGAAAACTCTTAGACGAAATTTTCAAACCAAACGGTAATCTTTTAAATTGGTAATGACCACCGTTTGTTAAGAATGCTGTTAGTGGCCTAGACTCTTTCTCAAGTTCAATTTGATGAAAGGAGCTAGTCATATCTAAAGTAGAGAAATACTTTGCCCTTCCTGGTTTGTCCAAAACTTCCTCTAGTCTTGTCAATGGAAATTTGTCGTTAACCATTTTATCGTTAAGTCTGCGGAAATTTACCACCGATCGCCATTTCTGCTCCCCATCACCCGACTTTTTTGGCACTACCAATAGCGGTGAATTATAAGGGCTAATAGACGGCTCTATGATGTCATTCGATTCCAAGTCTTTAACTTGTTGCAGAATTTCCTCGTTTTGGGCTTGAGGCAACCTATAATTTTTTATGTATACCGGGTTTTTGTCGGTTGTTTGCAGGCGTTGTCTGTAAAAGTTGTTTGTAGTCGATTTCTCTCCCTCTAGATGGAATACATCTTGAAATTCTCGAATGATGTTCAATAGATTCTTCATGGATGTTTTATCCAAATTATCCTTGTTCATCGTTTCTAGCAATTTTTTGAAACGCTTACTTTCCAACATCTGACTTTCTTGATGTCTTTTGTCACTTTTATGTATTGCAAGGATACTATAATCGCTCAAGGGTTCAACTTGTGCTCTGAATTCCTCGATGATAACATCGTTGTCTGTTGTGTTGAGAATTTTCACATGTTGGACTCCTTTCGCGGGTACAATAATATTCCCTACGAAAATACCTTTTTGGATTTCTGACTGGAATAAAATGCAGTCTTCATTTAGCTCTAAATTTACCGGAACTATCGCTTCGGTTCTTGCAGATATGTTTATTTGGTAACTACTGCGTCTTCTTGCGCTCATAGGTAATATAACTTCATCATCCTTTATGTTAAATAAAATAGTGTATGTCTCGTAGTCAATTTTGCACATGTATTTGACTAGTACATCTCTTCCCAAGATGCCATCGGTGGTTATCGGAAATTTTTCGGCTACGATATGAAACGAGTGTTTTAAATTATATTCCCCAATCTGTTGATTTAAGTCTAAAGTCCCTAATGAACTAGTGACCTCTTCAGTTATTCCTGAGAGCTTGATTTTTTCATTAGATCTAATCTCATATTCTACATATTTATGAACGTCATTTTTACAAATAGACACGTCTGCACCTATGTCTATAAGAAAATTAAAGTTTCTACCTGCATTATAGCAATAAATTGTAACAAAATTTGCGCAGGTATTAGTAATTCTATAGATCTTGTGGTCTACACCGGGAGGTTGTCTTGTACATCCTCGACCTCGCCGGCTACTTGGCAGTTTCCCTGATCCGTAACAACATTTACGTATCTTCTATTGTTTCGGTTCTGATCGTTTCTATAGTTGCTACTTCGATTACCAGAATCATTATTTCTTCTGTAACTTCCGTTGCTAGAACCTCGTTCATTATTATAATTTCTACCTTGCTGATTATTACTATTGTTTCCTTGACTATAGTTGTTCCTGCTATTATAATTATTAGCCCTATAGTTCCTATCATTATTTCTGCTCCTATCTTCTCTATCGTCCTGATCGTTGTCGTTATTCCTATAGTTATCTCTTCTATTACGACGTTTGTTGCCGTTCTTTCTTTGGTTATTAGAATTAAAGTGCATCACATTTGTGACTGATGGTGGTTCAGTATTCTCTAATTCCAAGGCCAATGATACAGCTTCTCCAAAGTTCTTTGGTCTAGATGAAAAAACAGTACTTCTCAATTGATCATTCAGACCGTTTTTAAATATAGTGAGTGCGTAACTGTCATTCATGTTAGCTATAACCTTCTTTTCAGCTGCTATTGCTGAAATGCCTAGTTCCTGAATTTGTAGTTGATTCAATTCACAAATTAAGGAAGTGACTTTATCTTTATAAGCAGTGACGGTTGACTTCTTTTGTACCGTGCTGCTAAGCTGGCTAAATAATTGAGGTATAGTCTTGTTGCTTTTAAATTTACGCAACAGGACATCTTTCAGGTTCTCGAACGAGACTATATTACTATCAGTAATAGAAAGTTTAACTGATGCGCTTAATTTAACATTCTTTACAAAATCTATCAATAATTCTTTGCTGGTCGGTGTTAGAGATGCGTTTAGAAGCTCTACAATCTTAAGGAATGATTCTAATTCTTTATATTTACTCTCAAAGACAGGAATAACCTTTAATGCAGTTTCTAATGAAAATTCTGCCATTCTGAAATTCTCTTTTAGGACCGGGGGGCTAGTTTCTAAATATACTACAATATTTTCAGTATCGGAGACTTTGATATCTTGACCAGATATCCTTGCTGGGTCAATTGAAGCCAAAGTTCTCTCTCCAGAGTTGCGGCTTCTGCCCTAAATTTTAACTTTAAATCTAAGAGATTGGAATCGCTTTCTGAAATACTGGATGACAAAGAGTTAAATAATTCTCTTTGTTTTTTCAAAATATCTAGTTTTTCGGTAAGAGTTTCAACGGTATACAAATTCTTCCTGTTTTTCTTTAAGTTCCTAAGGGTTCTTTTGTTGTCATCAACAATATCTTTAATCCTGTCCACAAGCTGAATTGTTTAATTAGAACGATTATTTCAATATAAAGTGCAGGAATTTATTTTAAAGGGATATACTTAAAATATTATTTTTTTTATACATTTACAGTTCTATTAAATCTCTTAACTACGTATTTTTTATTGTATTTATCATAAAGGTAGAATAAAACTATGGCAACTACAAAAATCGTTGAAGTGGTAATAGATTGCCGGTACTCCTCAACAATTCCAACATTGTTGTTTGTGGAGCATTTGTTACCCATCTTAACGATGCTTCCAATAATCTGGTCGCAGATCGTCTAGTTGCTTCTGTAAAAGTTTCTTCGATTCACCATGCGTCAACCTGATCACACGGTGTAATTTCGCACGGGCTTTCTTTAGCTTCGTCTTCACTCCTCCCCTTGCACGCCTTTTTCTTGGTACCGCTGTTAAGACCTTTTCATTCGGTCGCTTCACAAATTCGCTGATGTGTCGAGGTTTTGGGCCAATATGCTTCAAACCCTCAATCTTTGTGGGAATATATCTCGGCACCACGTTGTTTGCTGACGCTTTTGGCACGTATTCCAACTCTTTCTCCGCCAGGTTGCAGCACTATCAAAGATAGTGTCAAAATTATCTTCGGGGTGCAGTTCTTAAAAAATCAACGTCGAGTTCTTCTTCTATGAACGGCTTCGTTGATTGATTTTTCGGTCCCTCGGCGTAGTTCCCAGGATCGCCATGAAGTGATGCAGGATCTCTATCCTGGGTTTCGTTAACATAAATTTATAAGTTCTAAGTATTTTGGATAAGGTTTGACAAATTTTACCTAGCAAGCGGAAATGCTCCGCAGATAGAGTGGCGAGGAACTAAAGCCCACGACGCCATGATTATTTCAGTCGAGCGAATATTAAACTTCGCGACTATGAATTCTTCACAGAAAATCAAAAGTCAACTCTTGAATGTCTAAATCAGAATTGAATTTATTTCACATTCACCTCAACTATTCATACAAAAATTTCTTATTCTTAACGACCTACAAAAATATCAAAACAATTTATGACCCAATAAATTCTTAAAAATATCAATTACAAAATATATGCATTTTCACACACGCGGAAAATCCATTGGTGCCATATGTTTGTTTATGACCCAATAAATTTTCATCGTGCAACTTCCCTGACCTACGATACTCACATTGCACTCGAGTCGTCGTACATTTCCCTATGCATATGCATTGTCCATTCGCACGCGGCCTTTCTTCATGCACACAAATTATCTGAAACATGAGTCCACACATGAAGAGTTAAGTGTGTCAGATAATTTATTGCTTTGCATACACAGCGTACTACACGTGCATATGCACATATTCAAGAATGTACGATATGTTATTGTTCTTCATTAATGAATGTAAATGGAAAGCAATGGAATGCAAATGTTTTTGTTTTGGATTACGTAAGTATGTTTCAGGTGAATTTATTGAGAATAGTAAAATTTGGGTAAGTACGTAATATGGGTTTTACATAGGTTTTACACCTCCAACCTTTTTTGATAAAACTTAGGTATGAATTTATGCATATATAAGATGAATCACATAAAATTTATTATTAATTATCATTCATTTAAATTCTTTTTTATATATATCTATATTTTTTTTCTAACTTATAACATATTTATTTTCATTTATATATAGCTTAACGTTATTTTTGTGTACATATTTTGATTTTCCATCTAATTCTATAAGAATATTACTATCTTTTATGTCTAGGACTTCGTAAGGACTTTTATATGGTTTTTGATGTTTCTTACGGTTCCATGCTTTAATAGAATTAAATCTCCAATATTTAAGTTTATAGGATTTGTATACTTTTGGCTACTCACGCGTTTAGTTTTTACTTTTTCTATGATATTGCGTGCTTTCAGTAGCGATGTTCTCAACCTCATTCTCAGCTCATTCGCGTATTGATTCAAGTCATAGATTCTGTCATTATATTCGATAATCTCGTTGGGAAGACATGGAAGTTTTCCAAATATAAGCTCATAAGGAGTATATTCCGTGTCGACATGGGGTGTTGTATTGTATGCGAATGCGTAGTATGGTACCCATTTGTCCCATTCGTAATCATCGGCAAACAAGTGCATATATTTGTTGAGTACTCGATGATTGCATTCGACTGTTCCTAAGGTTTGGTGATGGTAAGGAGTTGAGAAGATCTGCTCAATGTGTAGTAGTTTACATATTCCAGACATGAGTTTATTTGAAAATTCAGTTCCCAAATCAGTTTTTAGCCTACTAAAGTGTCCAAATTTTAAGATAAATTGATTGACTATACCTACTGCTATAGTATGTGCTTCTTTATTTTCTATGGGGAATGCTACCACAAATTTAGTTAATTCACATTGTAGCGTCAATATATATCTGTAACCATTAGATATTCGAAGTGGACCCACTGTGTCTACTTCTATCGTTTGAAAAAATGCAGATGGCGTATCTGTTTTTAGGATTTTTTCAGTTGTGTGTCTAACCTGCTTGCTCATGCGACAAGTCTTACAACCATTAACGTGCTCTTTGACCATGTTATTCATGTTTTTCCAACAAAATTTTTACTTTAATTTGAGTAACGTTTTGCGTACTCCGAAATGTCCTCCATGAGGTGTATCGTGATACTCCTCAATCAATTTCTTTTGTATGTTCACATCAGTTATTATTTTGGGCGGCTTGTAAATTAATATTTTCAACTTCGTACGCGTACTTCCTTCTTTCAACGTATTAAAAATTCTTTTGAATTTGTTTTTATCCATTGATTTAAATATTTCGTCATTTTCAGATAAAGAGAGTTCACTGATATTTTCTTGTCTGGTGAACTCCAACAGCTTTTCTAATATTGAAACGAATCCCAAATTAGACTTATTGCTATCGCTCTCTTCTGAATATATATTAGTACTTTTTGTTATGAGCTTAGCATTGGTAGAAACGTGTTTCTTACCAGATTTATCGCTATAACGTGCTTCTATATAGTTTTTAGCACTTACTATTTTATTTTTATTATTTGTATCATGCAACATTATGAATTTTAGTTTTGGTATACCGGTAATGTCAGACAGACTTGTACAATCCCAACAATAGAGTTGATCAGATTCTATTTTGGTGTGGGTGCAACCGTTGTCGACTTTCTTCTCATTCTTTGTACTCTTCGCCATGCCCCTTGTTACAACTAGTAACTTTCGTTTAACACTCTCATCAGTATTTGGAGGTATCATTGATTTTATTATGTCTGAATCCAATTTGATTCTAGACAAGGCGTCTGCATTGGTATTCATGCTGCCTTTCTTGTAGACTATCGTGGAATCATAGTCAGATAAATCTACACGTATCCTCGTTAATTTTGAAGATGGGTTTTTGTAATGAACAGTGATACAAGTGTGGTCAGCTACCACTATAAATCTTCTACCGTAAAGGTAAGGTCTGAAGAAGTTTATCGCCCAATGTATTGCTAGTAACTCTTTTTCAATAGTTGGTTTGTTGACATCGTGTTTTGCTAACGACTTGCTAGCGTAAGATATCGGTAAGTCAGAATCAATTTCACCTTGTGACAGAACTGCTCCCAATGCATAATTGGATGCGTCTGTAGTGAGAATAAATGTTTATTCGAAATTTAGGTATTGCAAAATAGGTGGTTCAATGAGTTTTGCTTTTAAGGTCTCATACAATTTTTGACAATCCTCAGTCCAATTGACGGTAACATTTTTCTTTAGCAGTGAATTAAGATATTTGGCCGTTTGCGCTAAATTCTGGATGATTTGCCTGTAGTAATTGCAGAAAGCTACAAATCTTCGCATTTCATCCGCGTTCCGTGGTATCGGGTAGTTTTTGATGACTTTGTACTTTGGTGGGTCGGTTTCGATACCTTTATCCGTGATCAAATGCCCTAAGTACACCATTTCCGATCTCATAAATTGACATTTCGCAGGATTTAACTTCAAATTGTATTTACGCAATCTGCTTAATACTTTGCTAAGATTGTCATTGCGATGCTTGATACTGCATCCAAATACTATAATGTCATCAACATATAGGAAAGCTTCATGACTCAACCCACTTAGTGCAACAGATAGCATTCTTTGAAAACTGTTAGACGAAATTTTCAAACCAAACGGTAATCTTTTAAATTGGTAATGACCACCGTTTGTTGAGAATGCTGTTAGTAGCCTAGACTCTTTCTCAAGTTCAATTTGATGAAAGGAGCTAGTCATATCTAAAGTAGAGAAATACTTTGCCCTTCCTGGTTTGTCCAAAACTTCCTCTAGTCTTGTCAATGGAAATTTGTCGTTAACCATTTTATCGTTAAGTCTGCGGAAATTTACCACCGATCGCCATTTCTGCTCCCCATCACCCGACTTTTTTGGCACTACCAATAGCGGTGAATTATAAGGGCTAATAGACGGCTCTATGATGTCATTCGATTCCAAGTCTTTAACTTGTTGCAGAATTTCCTCGTTTTGGGCTTGAGGCAACCTATAATTTTTTATGTATACCGGGTTTTTGTCGGTTGTTTGCAGGCGTTGTCTGTAAAAGTTGTTTGTAGTCGATTTCTCTCCCTCTAGATGGAATACATCTTGAAATTCTCGAATGATGTTCAATAGATTCTTCATGGATGTTTTATCCAAATTATCCTTGTTCATCGTTTCTAGCAATTTTTTGAAACGCTTACTTTCCGACATCTGACTTTTTTGATGTCTTTTGTCACTTTTATGTATTGCAAGGATACTATAATCGCTCAAGGGTTCAACTTGTGCTCTAAATTCCTCGATGATAACATCGTTGTCTGTTGTGTTGAGAATTTTCACATGTTGGACTCCTTTCGCGGGTACAATAATATTCCCTACAAAAATACCTTTTTGGATTTCTGACTGGAATAAAATGCAGTCTTCATTTAGCTCTAAATTTACCGGAACTATCGCTTCGGTTCTTGCAGATATGTTTATTTGGTAACTACTGCGTCTTCTTGCGCTCATAGGTAATATAACTTCATCATCCTTTATGTTAAATAAAATAGTGTATGTCTCGTCGTCAATTTTGCACATGTATTTGACTAGTACATCTCTTCCCAAGATGCCATCGGTGGTTATCGGAAATTTTTCGGCTACGATATGAAACGAGTGTTTTAAATTATATTCCCCAATCTGTTGATTTAAGTCTAAAGTCCCTAATGAACTAGTGACCTCTTCAGTTATTCCTGAGAGCTTGATTTTTTCATTAGATCTAATCTCATATTCTACATATTTATGAACGTCGTTTTTACAGATAGACACGTCTGCACCTGTGTCTATAAGAAAATTAAAGTTTCTACCTGCATTATAGCAATAAATTGTAACAAAATTTGCGCAGGTATTAGTAATTCTATAGATCTTGTGGTCTACACCGGGAGGTTGTCTTGTACATCCTCGACCTCGCCGGCTACTTGGCAGTTTCCCTGATCCGTAACAACATTTACGTATCTTCTATTGTTTCGGTTCTGATCGTTTCTATAGTTGCTACTTCGATTACCAGAATCATTATTTCTTCTGTAACTTCCGTTGCTAGAACCTCGTTCATTATTATAATTTCTACCTTGCTGATTATTACTATTGTTTCCTTGACTATAGTTGTTCCTGCTATTATAATTATTAGCCCTATAGTTCCTATCATTATTTCTGCTCCTATCTTCTCTATCGTCCTGATCGTTGTCGTTATTCCTATAGTTATCTCTTCTATTACGACGTTTGTTGCCGTTCTTTCTTTGGTTATTAGAATTAAAGTGCATCACATTTGTGACTGATGGTGGTTCAGTATTCTCTAATTCCAAGGCCAATGATACAGCTTCTCCAAAGTTCTTTGGTCTAGATGAAAAAACAGTACTTCTCAATTGATCATTCAGACCGTTTTTAAATATAGTGAGTGCGTAACTGTCATTCATGTTAGCTATAACCTTCTTTTCAGCTGCTATTGCTGAAATGCCTAGTTCCTGAATTTGTAGTTGATTCAATTCACAAATTAAGGAAGTGACTTTATCTTTATAAGCAGTGACGGTTGACTTCTTTTGTACCGTGCTGCTAAGCTGGCTAAATAATTGAGGTATAGTCTTGTTGCTTTTAAATTTACGCAACAGGACATCTTTCAGGTTCTCGAACGAGACTATATTACTATCAGTAATAGAAAGTTTAACTGATGCGCTTAATTTAACATTCTTTACAAAATCTATCAATAATTCTTTGCTGGTCGGTGTTAGAGATGCGTTTAGAAGCTCTACAATCTTAAGGAATGATTCTAATTCTTTATATTTACTCTCAAAGACAGGAATAACCTTTAATGCAGTTTCTAATGAAAATTCTGCCATTCTGAAATTCTCTTTTAGGACCGGGGGGCTAGTTTCTAAATATACTACAATATTTTCAGTATCGGAGACTTTGATATCTTGACCAGATATCCTTGCTGGGTCAATTGAAGCCAAAGTTCTCTCTCCAGAGTTGCGGCTTCTGCCCTAAATTTTAACTTTAAATCTAAGAGATTGGAATCGCTTTCTGAAATACTGGATGACAAAGAGTTAAATAATTCTCTTTGTTTTTTCAAAATATCTAGTTTTTCGGTAAGAGTTTCAACGGTATACAAATTCTTCCTGTTTTTCTTTAAGTTCCTAAGGGTTCTTTTGTTGTCATCAACAATATCTTTAATCCTGTCCACAAGCTGAATTGTTTAATTAGAACGATTATTTCAATATAAAGTGCAGGAATTTATTTTAAAGGTATATACTTAAAATATTATTTTTTTTATACATTTACAGTTCTATTAAATCTCTTAACTACGTATTTTTTATTGTATTTATCATAAAAGTAGAATAAAACTACGGCAACTACAAAAATCGTTGAAGTGGTAATAGATTGCCGGTACTCCTCAACAATTCCAACATTGTTGTTTGTGGAGCATTTGTTACCCATCTTAACGATGCTTCCAATAATCTGGTCGCAGATCGTCTAGTTGCTTCTGTAAAAGTTTCTTTGATTCACCATGCGTCAACCTGATCACACGGTGTAATTTCGCACGGGCTTTCTTTAGCTTCGTCTTCACTCCTCCCCTTGCACGCCTTTTTCTTTGTATCGCTGTTAAGACCTTTTCATTCGGTCGCTTCACAAATTCGCTGATGTGTCGAGGTTTTGGGCCAATATGCTTCAAACCCTCAATCTTTGTGGGAATATATCTCGGCACCACGTTGTTTGCTGACGCTTTTGGCACGTATTCCAACTCTTTCTCCGCCAGGTTGCAGCACTATCAAAGATAGTGTCAAAATTATCTTCGGGGTGCAGTTCTTAAAAAATCAACGTCGAGTTCTTCTTCTATGAACGGCTTCGTTGATTGATTTTTCGGTCCCTCGGCGTAGTTCCCAGGATCGCCATGAAGTGATGCAGGATCTCTATCCTGGGTTTCGTTAACATAAATTTATATGTTCTAAGTATTTTGGATAAGGTTTGACAAATTTTACCTAGCAAGCGGAAATGCTCCGCAGATAGAGTGGCGAGGAACTAAAGCCCACGACGCCATGATTATTTCAGTCGAGCGAATATTAAACTTCGCGACTATGAATTCTTCACAGAAAATCAAAAGTCAACTCTTGAATGTCTAAATCAGAATTGAATTTATTTCACATTCACCTCAACTATTCATACAAAAATTTCTTATTCTTAACGACCTACAAAAATATCAAAACAATTTATGTCCTAATAAATTCTTAAAAATATCAATTACAAAATATATGCATTTTCACACACTCGGAAAATCCATTGGTGCCATATGTTTGTTTATGACCCAATAAATTTTGATCGTGCAACTTCCCTGACCTACGATACTCACATTGCACTCGAGTCATCGTACATTTCCCTATGCATATGCATTGTCCATTCGCACGCGGCCTTTCTTCATGCACACAAATTATCTGAAACATGAGTCCACACATGAAGAGTTAAGTGTGTCAGATAATTTATTGCTTTGCATACACAGCGTACTACACGTGCATATGCACATATTCAAGAATGTACGATATGTTATTGTTCTTCATTAATGAATGTAAATGGAAAGCAATGCAATGCAAAAGTTTTTGTTTTGGATTACGTAAGTATGTTTCATGTGAATTTATTGAGAATAGTAAAATTTAGGTAAGTACGTAATATGGGTTTTACATAGGTACTACAACTCCTTGCAATCCGGTCGTTTTCCGAAGAACTCTAGAATATCTTTGCAGTGAAGAGCTTTAATGTTTTTATGTTCCTGAGTACAATAACGGGGTGATTTTGATATGCAGGCACATCCGACTCCCGTTTCCGATAATTTTAAAGCAGTATGGTTTCGGAATCAAAAGTATCCCAACCACGCAAAAAACTGCAATTGCAGGTATCGTGGAGCTGCCTGACTGCACTTTTATTGAATTCTACTCATCACCAGCTTTCGTTTGACACCCCATACATTGAAATTGGAGAAAGTATGAAAAACGGCCGTTTTCAAAGCAACGCACTCCTTGCAATCGGATCGTTTTCCGAGGAACTCCAGAATATCGTTGCAGTGAAGATCTTTAATTTTTTTATGTTCCTGAGTACAATAACAGCGCGATTTTGATATTCAGGCACTTCCGACTCCCGTTTCCGGGAGCTTTCGTTTGACAACCCATATATTGAAATTGGAGAAAGTATGAGAAACGGCCGCTTTTCCAGCAACGCACTTCTTGCAATCCGATCGTTTTCTGAGGAACTCCAGAATATGGTTGCAGTGAAAATCTTACAGTTTTTCATCTTCTTGAGTACAATAACAGCGTGATTTTGATATTCAGGCACTTCCGACTCCCGTTTCCGATGATTTTACAGTTGAGTGGTTTCGGAATCAAAAGTATCCCAACCACGCAAAAAACGGCAATTGCTGGTATTGCGGAGCTGCCTGAATGCATTTGCATTGAATTCTACTCATCACGAACTTTCGTTTGACACCCCATATATTGAAATTGGAGAAAGTATGAAAAACTTCCGTTTTTCCAGCAACGCACTCCGTGCAATCCGATCGTTTTACGGGAACTCTAGAATATCGGGTTAGTGAAGATCTTAAATATTTTTATATTCCTGAGTACAATAACAGCGCAATTTTGATATTCAGGCACTTCCGACTCCCGTTTCCGATAATTTTACAGCGCTAGGGTTTCGGAATCAAAAGTATCCCAACCACGCAAAAAACTGCAATTGCAAGTATCACGAAGCTGCCTGAATGCAATTTTATTGAATTCTACTCATCACTAACTTTCGTTTGACACCCCATATATTGCTCCTTGCAATCCGATCGTTTTGCGAGGAACTCCAGAATATGGTTGCAGTGAAGATATTTAACTTTTTATGTTCCTGAGTACGATAACATTGTGATTTTTATATTCAGGCACTTCCTACTCACGTTTCCGATAATTTAACAGCTGTATGGTTTCGGAATCGAAAGTATCCCAACCACGCAAAAAACTGCAATTGCAGGTATCGCGAAGCTGCCTGAATGCACTTTAATTGAATTCTACTCATCACTAGTTTTTGTTTGACACCCCATATAGTGGAATTGGAGAAAGTATGAACAACGGCCGTTTTTCCAGTAACGCACTCCTTGCAATCCGATCGTTTTCCGAGAAACCCCAGAATATCGTTGTAGTGAAGATCTTTTATTTTTCTATGTTCCTGAGTACACTAACAGCGCGATTTTGATATTCAGGCAGTTCCGACGCCCGTTTCCGATGTTTTTACAGTTGCATGGTTTCGGAATCAAAAGTATCCCAACCACGCAAAAAACTGCAAGTCCAGGTATCGCGGAGCTGCCTGAATGCAATTTTATTGAATTCTACCCATCACTAGCTTTCGTTTGACACCCCATATATTGAAATTGGAGAAAGTATGATAAACGGCCGTTTTTCCTGAATTTTTCCAGCAACGGAGTCCTTGCAATCTGATCGTTTCCCGAAGAACTCCAGAACATCGTTTTAGTGAAGATCATTAATTTTTTTATGTCTTCGAGTACAATAACAGCGTGATTTTAATATTCAGGCACTTCCGACTCCCGTTTCCGATAATTTTACAGCTGTATGGTTTCGGGATCAAAAGAATCCCAACCGCGCAAAAAACTGCAATTGCAGGTATCGCGGAGCTGCCTGAATGCAATTTTATTGAACTCTACTCATCACTAGCTTTCGTTTGACACCATATATATTGAAATTGGAGAAAGTATGAAAACAGCAATTTTTCCATCAACGCACTCCTTGCAATCCGGTCGTTTCCGAGGAACTCCAGAATATCGTTGTAGTGAAGATTTTAATTATTTTATGTTCCTGAGTACAATAACAGCGCAATTTTGATATACAGGCACTTCCGACTCCCGTTTCCGATAATTCTACACCTGTATTGTTTCGGAATCAAAAGTATCCCAGCCACGCACAAAACTGGAATCGCAGGTATAACCGAGCTGCCTGAATGCAATTTTATTGAATTCTACTCATCACTAGCTTTCGTTTGACACCCGATATATTGAAATTGGAGAAAGTATGAAAAACGGCCGATTTTCCAGCAACGCACTCCTTGCAATCCGATCGTTTTCCGAGGAACTCCAGAACATCATTGTTGTGAAGATCTTTAATTTTTTTATGTTCCTGAGTTCAATAACAGCGCGATTTTGATATTCAGGCACTTTCGACTCCCGTTTCCGATAATTTTACACCTGTATGGTTTCGGAATCAAAAGTATCCCAACCACGCAAAAAACTGCAATTGCAGGTATCGCGGAGCTGTCTGAATGCAATTTTATTGAATTCTACTCATCACAAGCTTTCGTTTGACACCATATATATTGAAGTTGGAGAAAGTACGAAAAACGGCCGTAATTCCATCAACACACTCCTTGCAATCCGATCGTTTTCCGAGGAACTCCAGAATATCGTTGTGGTGAAGATTCTTAATTTTTTTACGTTCCTGAGTACAATAACAGCGCGATTTTGATATTCAGGCACTTCCGACACCCGTTTCCGATGATTTTACAGTTGTATGGTTTCGGAATCAAAAGTATCCCAACCACGCAAAAAACTGCAATTGCACGTTTCGCGTAGCTGCCTGAATGCACTTTTATTGAATTCTACTCATCACTAGCTTATATTGAATTGGAGAAAGTATGAAAATCGGCCGTTTTTCCGGCAACGCACTCCTTGCAATCCGGTCGTTTTCCGAAGAACTCTAGAATATCGTTGCAGTGAAGATCTTTAATGTCCTTATGTTCCGGAGTAAATCGCAGCGCAATTTTGATATTCAGGCACTTCCGACTCTCGTTTCCGACGGGGTCAAAAGAGTCCCAACCACGCAAAAAACCGCAATTGCAGATGTCACGTAGCTGCCTAAACGCACCTTCATTTAATTCCACTCATCACTAGCTTTCGTTTGACACCCCATATATGGTAATTGGAGAAAGTATGAAAAACGGCCGGCTTTCCAGCAACGCACTCCTTGCAATCCGATCGTTTCCCGAGGAACTCCAGAATATCGTTGTAGTGAAGATCTTTAATTTTTAATATGTTCCTGAGTACCATAACAGCGCGATTTTGATATTCAGGAACTTGCGATTCCCGTTTCAGATGATTTTACAGCTGTATGGTTTCGGAATCAAAAGTATCCCAACCACGCAAAAAACTGCAATTGCAGGTACCGCGGAGCTGCCTGAATGCAATTTTATTGAATCCTTCTCATCAGTAGCTTTCGTTGGCACCCCATATATTGAAATTGGAGAAAGTATGAAAAACGGCCGTTTTTCCAGCAACGCACTCCTTGCCATCTGATCGTTTTCCGAGTAACTCCAGAATATCGTTGCAGTGAAGATCTTTAATTTTTTTATATTCCGGATCACAATAACAGTGCTATTTTAATATTCAGGCACTTCCCACTCCCGTTTCCGATAATTTTACAGCTGTATGGTTTCGGGATCAAAAGAATCCCAACCACGCAAAAAACTGCAATTGCAGGTATCGCGGAGTTGCCTGAATACAATTTTTCTGAATTCGACTCATCACTAGCTTTCGTTTGACACCCCATATATTGAAATTGGAGAAAGTATGAAAAACGGCCGTTCTTCGAGCAACGTACTTCTTGCAATCCGATCGTTTTCCGAGGAGCTCCAGAATATCGTTGCAGTGAAGATCTTTAATATTTTTATGTTCCTGAGTGCAATAACAGTGCGATTTTGATATTCAGGCACTTCCGACTCCCGTTTCCGATAATTTTACAGCTGTATGGTTTCGGGTCAAAATGATCCCAACCACGCAAAAAACTGCAATTGCAGGTATCGTGGAGCTGCCTGAATGCAATTTTATTGAATTCGGCTCATCACTAGGCATCGTTTGACACCCCACATATTGAAATTGGAGAAAGTATGACAAACGGCCGTTATATATATACCCTATGTATACTGGTATGAACTGGGAGCTCATTTGATGTGTATCCAATATACATCATCAAGGCTCCCGGGGAAATGACTCGCTGTAAACACCACTTACCTGCTACTCTGTCCATTTTCACTAAATCAACCAAGGCAAAAAGTTTATTTTATTAATTATTTTATTTTCTATGTTCATATTTTTTTTTTAACATTACATTTTACATATTACATTATTGGAGACATATCAATATTGAGCCTGCAGAGAATCAAATGGACGTGTTAATGGTTCGGGGTGGCCATACGGCGTGGAAGGCCGATTGAGGTTCGTGGCGCAAGCCAACACCTCACCCCTCACCACTTCGTTGAACACTGGACGATATCTTCGGCTGAACTTTAAATCGCGAATACTTTAACCGTCTAAATTATAACTGGGTAGCAGCACGCTCCCTTTCGGATTTGAATAAGACTCCCTGGTATAAGACTGCCCAAGAACATTAAATACCAATCTTTCGTGAGCTTTCAACCTAAATTCTCTTTAAAGGTGCTGAGTAGCCGGACACGTGCGCTCTCGTTCCCGCTTCGTCTCGCTTGCTCGGCTGGTGAATATGCGAACCTGGGGAAATTGAAAAAGTGTTTTTCGCTTAAGCTTTCGACTTCGAAAGAGTGCTTTCAGTTTAAGCTTTCGGCTTTCCCAAGATCACTTGGGGTAAAATAGCGAAACTGGGGACATTGAGCGAAAGAGTGTTTATGCCGGAACTTTCGGTTTTCCTTTCGGCTTACCTCTCTTCGAAGCACCCCGTTCATTCACGATGTGAATATCGTTGCGGGCTGAACTTTCTCGTTCACTTAACTGCTCGCTTATTTACTTGCGCATGTGTTTCCATGGCAAATTTTCATTGGCGAAGTAAGAGTACATAGGTGTTGTTTGCTCGCTACTATTGCAGTTGTGAAGCGGGAATATATCCGAGAATGTTTATGTGTTCACTCGCAACACGACTTCCGTTTCCGATAATTCTACACCTGTATGGTTTCGGAATCAAAAGAATCCCAGCCACGCAAAAAACTGGAATTGCAGGTATGACCGAGCTGCCTGAATGCAATTTTATTGAATTTTACATACCACTAGCTTTCGTTTGACACCCGATATATTGAAATTGGAGAAAGTATGAAAAACGGCCGTTTTTCCAGCAACGCACTTCTTGCAATCCGGTCGTTTTCCGAGGAACTCCAGAATATCGTTGTAGTGACGATCTTTAATTATTTTATGTGCCTGAGTACAATAACAGTGCGATTTTGATATTCAGGCACTTCTGACTCCCGTTTCCCATCATTTTACAGCTGTATGGATTCGGGGTCAAAAGAATCCCAACCAGCCAAAAACACTGCAATCGCAGGTATCGCGGAGCTGCCTGAATGCAATTTTATTGAATTCTACCCATCACTAGCTTTCGTTTGACACCCCATATATTGAAATTGGAGAAAGTATGATAAACGGCCGTTTTTCCTGAATTTTTCCAGCAACGGAGTCCTTGCAATCTGATCGTTTCCCGAAGAACTCCAGAACATCGTTTTAGTGAAGATCATTAATTTTTTTATGTCTTCGAGTACAATAACAGCGTGATTTTAATATTCAGGCACTTCCGACTCCCGTTTCCGATAATTTTACAGCTGTATGGTTTCGGGATCAAAAGAATCCCAACCGCGCAAAAAACTGCAATTGCAGGTATCGCGGAGCTGCCTGAATGCAATTTTATTGAACTCTACTCATCACTAGCTTTCGTTTGACACCATATATATTGAAATTGGAGAAAGTATGAAAACAGCAATTTTTCCATCAACGCACTCCTTGCAATCCGGTCGTTTCCGAGGAACTCCAGAATATCGTTGTAGTGAAGATTTTAATTATTTTATGTTCCTGAGTACAATAACAGCGCAATTTTGATATACAGGCACTTCCGACTCCCGTTTCCGATAATTCTACACCTGTATGGTTTCGGAATCAAAAGTATCCCAGCCACGCACAAAACTGGAATCGCAGGTATAACCGAGCTGCCTGAATGCAATTTTATTGAATTCTACTCATCACTAGCTTTCGTTTGACACCCGATATATTGAAATTGGAGAAAGTATGAAAAACGGCCGATTTTTCAGCAACGCACTCCTTGCAATCCGATCGTTTTCCGAGGAACTCCAGAACATCATTGTTGTGAAGATCTTTAATTTTTTTATGTTCCTGAGTTCAATAACAGCGCGATTTTGATATTCAGGCACTTTCGACTCCCGTTTCCGATAATTTTACACCTGTATGGTTTCGGAATCAAAAGTATCCCAACCACGCAAAAAACTGCAATTGCAGGTATCGCGGAGCTGTCTGAATGCAATTTTATTGAATTCTACTCATCACAAGCTTTCGTTTGACACCATATATATTGAAGTTGGAGAAAGTACGAAAAACGGCCGTAATTCCATCAACACACTCCTTGCAATCCGATCGTTTTCCGAGGAACTCCAGAATATCGTTGTGGTGAAGATTCTTAATTTTTTTACGTTCCTGAGTACAATAACAGCGCGATTTTGATATTCAGGCACTTCCGACACCCGTTTCCGATGATTTTACAGTTGTATGGTTTCGGAATCAAAAGTATCCCAACCACGCAAAAAACTGCAATTGCACGTTTCGCGTAGCTGCCTGAATGCACTTTTATTGAATTCTACTCATCACTAGCTTATATTGAATTGGAGAAAGTATGAAAATCGGCCGTTTTTCCGGCAACGCACTCCTTGCAATCCGGTCGTTTTCCGAAGAACTCTAGAATATCGTTGCAGTGAAGATCTTTAATGTCTTTATGTTCCGGAGTAAATCGCAGCGCAATTTTGATATTCAGGCACTTCCGACTCTCGTTTCCGACGGGGTCAAAAGAGTCCCAACCACGCAAAAAACCGCAATTGCAGATGTCACGTAGCTGCCTAAACGCACCTTCATTTAATTCCACTCATCACTAGCTTTCGTTTGACACCCCATATATGGTAATTGGAGAAAGTATGAAAAACGGCCGGCTTTCCAGCAACGCACTCCTTGCAATCCGATCGTTTCCCGAGGAACTCCAGAATATCGTTGTAGTGAAGATCTTTAATTTTTAATATGTTCCTGAGTACCATAACAGCGCGATTTTGATATTCAGGAACTTGCGATTCCCGTTTCAGATGATTTTACAGCTGTATGGTTTCGGAATCAAAAGTATCCCAACCACGCAAAAAACTGCAATTGCAGGTACCGCGGAGCTGCCTGAATGCAATTTTATTGAATCCTTCTCATCAGTAGCTTTCGTTGGCACCCCATATATTGAAATTGGAGAAAGTATGAAAAACGGCCGTTTTTCCAGCAACGCACTCCTTGCCATCTGATCGTTTTCCGAGTAACTCCAGAATATCGTTGCAGTGAAGATCTTTAATTTTTTTATGTTCCGGATCACAATAACAGTGCTATTTTAATATTCAGGCACTTCCCACTCCCGTTTCCGATAATTTTACAGCTGTATGGTTTCGGGATCAAAAGAATCCCAACCACGCAAAAAACTGCAATTGCAGGTATCGCGGAGTTGCCTGAATACAATTTTTCTGAATTCGACTCATCACTAGCTTTCGTTTGACACCCCATATATTGAAATTGGAGAAAGTATGAAAAACGGCCGTTCTTCGAGCAACGTACTTCTTGCAATCCGATCGTTTTCCGAGGAGCTCCAGAATATCGTTGCAGTGAAGATCTTTAATATTTTTATGTTCCTGAGTGCAATAACAGTGCGATTTTGATATTCAGGCACTTCCGACTCCCGTTTCCGATAATTTTACAGCTGTATGGTTTCGGGTCAAAATGATCCCAACCACGCAAAAAACTGCAATTGCAGGTATCGTGGAGCTGCCCGAATGCAATTTTATTGAATTCGGCTCATCACTAGGCATCGTTTGACACCCCACATATTGAAATTGGAGAAAGTATGACAAACGGCCGTTTTTCCAGCAACGCTTTCCTTGCAATCCGATCGTTTTCCGAGTAACTCCAGAATATCGTTGCAGTGGAGATCTTTAATTTTTTTATGTTCCTGATCACAATGACAGTGCTATTATGATATTCAGGCACTTCCCACTCCCGTTTCCGATAATTTTACAGCTGTATGGTTTCGGGATCAAAAGCATCCCAACCACGCAAAAAACTGCAATTGCGGTTATAGCAAAGCTGCCTGAATGCAATTTTATTGAATTCTCCTCATCACTAGCTTTCGTTTGACACCCCATATATTGAAATTGGAGAAAGTATGAAAAACGGCCGTTTTCCAGCAACGCACTCCTTGCAATCCGATCGTTTTCCGAGGAACTCCAGAAGATCGTTGTAGTGAAGATCTTTAATTTTTTTATGTTCCTGAGTACAATAACAGTGCGATTTTGATATTCAGGCACTTCTGACTCCCGTTTCCGATAATTTAATAGCTGTATGGTTTCGGAATCAAAAGTATCCCAACCACGCAAAAAACTGCAATTGCAGGTATCGCGAAGCTGCCTGAATGCACTTTTATTGAATTCTACTCATCACTAGCTTCCGTTTGACACCCCATATATTGAAATTGGAGAAAGTATGAAAAACGGCCGTTTTTCCAGCAACGCACTCCTTGCAATCCGATCGTTTGCCGAGGAACTCCAGAATATCGTTGTAGTGAAGATCTTTAATTATTTTATGTTCCTGACAACAATAACAGCGCAATATTTATATTCAAGCAGGATCTCTATCCTGGGTTTCGCTAATATAAATTTATAAGTTCTAAGTATTTCGGATAAGGTTTGACAAATTTTACCTAACAAGCGGAAATGCTCTGCAGATAGAGTTGCGAGGAACTAAAGCCCACGACGCCATGATTATTTCAGTCGAGCGAATATTAAAGTTCACGACTATGAATTCTTCACAGAAAATCAAAAGTCAACTCTTGAATGTCTAAATCAGAATTGAATTTATTTCATATTCACCTCAACTATTTATACAAAAATTTCTTATTCCTAACGACCTACAAAAACATCAAAACAGTTTATGACCTAATAAATTCTTAAAAATATCAATTACAAAATATATGCATTTTCACACACGCGGAAAATCCATTGGTGCCATATGTTTGTTTTTGACCCAATAAATTTTCATCGTGCAACTTCCCTGACCTACGATACTCACATTGCACTCGAGTCATCGTACATTTCCCTATGCATATGCATTTTCCATTCGCACGCGACCTTTCTTCATGCACACAAATTATCTGAAACATGAATCGACACATGAAGAGTTAAGTGTGTCAGATAATTTATTGTTTTGCATAGACAGCGTACTACACGTGCATATGCACATATTCAAGAATGTACGATATGTTATTGTTCTTCATTAATGAATGTAAATGGAAAGCAATGGAATGCAAATGTTTTTGTTTTGGATTACGTAAGTATGTTTCAGGTGAATTTATTGAGAATGGTAAAATTTAGGTAAGTACGTAATATGGGTTTTACATAGGTTTTACACCTCCAACCTTTTTTGATAAAACTTAGGTATGAAATTATGCATATATAAGTTGAATCACATAAAATTTATTATTAATTATCATTCATTTAAATTCTTTTTTATATATATCTATATTTTTTTTCTAACTTATAACATATTTATTTTCATTTATATATAGCTTAACGTTATTTTTGTGTACATATTTTGATTTTCCATCTAATTCTATAAGAATATTACTATCTTTTATGTCTAGGACTTCGTAAGGACTTTTATATGGTTTTTGATGTTTCTTACGGTTCCATGCTTTAATAGAATTAAATCTCCAATATTTAAGTTTATAGGATTTGTATACTTTTGGCTACTCACGCGTTTAGTTTTTACTTTTTCTATGATATTGCGTGCTTTCAGTAGCGATGTTCTCAACCTCATTCTCAGCTCATTCGCGTATTGATTCAAGTCATAGATTCTGTCATTATATTCGATAATCTCGTTGGGAAGACATGGAAGTTTTCCAAATATAAGCTCATAAGGAGTATATTCCGTGTCGACATGGGGTGTTGTATTGTATGCGAATGCGTAGTATGGTACCCATTTGTCCCATTCGTAATCATCGGCAAACAAGTGCATATATTTGTTGAGTACTCGATGATTGCATTCGACTGTTCCTAAGGTTTGGTGATGGTAAGGAGTTGAGAAGATCTGCTCAATGTGTAGTAGTTTACATATTCCAGACATGAGTTTATTTGAAAATTCAGTTCCCAAATCAGTTTTTAGCCTACTAAAGTGTCCAAATTTTAAGATAAATTGATTGACTATACCTACTGCTATAGTATGTGCTTCTTTATTTTCTATGGGGAATGCTACCACAAATTTAGTTAATTCACATTGTAGCGTCAATATATATCTGTAACCATTAGATATTCGAAGTGGACCCACTGTGTCTACTTCTATCGTTTGAAAAAATGCAGATGGCGTATCTGTTTTTAGGATTTTTTCAGTTGTGTGTCTAACCTGCTTGCTCATGCGACAAGTCTTACAACCATTAACGTGCTCTTTGACCATGTTATTCATGTTTTTCCAACAAAATTTTTACTTTAATTTGAGTAACGTTTTGCGTACTCCGAAATGTCCTCCATGAGGTGTATCGTGATACTCCTCAATCAATTTCTTTTGTATGTTCACATCAGTTATTATTTTGGGCGGCTTGTAAATTAATATTTTCAACTTCGTACGCGTACTTCCTTCTTTCAACGTATTAAAAATTCTTTTGAATTTGTTTTTATCCATTGATTTAAATATTTCGTCATTTTCAGATAAAGAGAGTTCACTGATATTTTCTTGTCTGGTGAACTCCAACAGCTTTTCTAATATTGAAACGAATCCCAAATTAGACTTATTGCTATCGCTCTCTTCTGAATATATATTAGTACTTTTCGTTATGAGCTTAGCATTGGTAGAAACGTGTTTCTTACCAGATTTATCGCTATAACGTGCTTCTATATAGTTTTTAGCACTTACTATTTTATTTTTATTATTTGTATCATGCAACATTATGAATTTTAGTTTTGGTATACCGGTAATGTCAGACAGACTTGTACAATCCCAACAATAGAGTTGATCAGATTCTATTTTGGTGTGGGTGCAACCGTTGTCGACTTTCTTCTCATTCTTTGTACTCTTCGCCATGCCCCTTGTTACAACTAGTAACTTTCGTTTAACACTCTCATCAGTATTTGGAGGTATCATTGATTTTATTATGTCTGAATCCAATTTGATTCTAGACAAGGCGTCTGCATTGGTATTCATGCTGCCTTTCTTGTAGACTATCGTGGAATCATAGTCGGATAAATCTACACATATCCTCGTTAATTTTGAAGATGGGGTTTTGTAATGAACAGTGATACAAGTAAGGTCAGCTACCACTATAAATCTTCTACCGTAAAGGTAAGGTCTGAAGAAGTTTATCGCCCAATGTATTGCTAGTAACTCTTTTTCAATAGTTGGTTTGTTGACATCGTGTTTTGCTAACGACTTGCTAGCGTAAGATATCGGTAAGTCAGAATCAATTTCACCTTGTGACAGAACTGCTCCCAATGCATAATTGGATGCGTCTGTAGTGAGAATAAATGGTTATTCGAAATTTAGGTATTGCAAAAAAGGTGGTTCAATGAGTTTTGCTTTTAAGGTCTCATACAATTTTTGGCAATCCTTAGTCCAATTGACGGTAACATTTTTCTTTAGCAGTGAATTAAGACATTTGGCCGTTTGCGCTAAATTCTGGATGATTCGCCTGTAGTAATTGCAGAAAGCTACAAATCTTCGCACTTCATCCGCGTTCCGTGGTATCGGGTAGTTTTTGATGACTTCGTACTTTGGTGGGTCGGTTTCGATATCTTTATCCGTGATCAAATGCCCTAAGTACACCACTTCCGATCTCATAAATTGACATTTCGCAGGATTTAACTTCAAATTGTATTTACGCAGTCTGCTTAATACTTTGCTAAGATTGTCACTGCGATGCTTGATACTGCATCCAAATACTATAATGTCATCAACATATAGGAAAGCTTCATGACTCAACCCACTTAGTGCAACAGATAGCATTCTTTGAAAACTGTTAGACGAAATTTTCAAACCAAACGGTAATCTTTTAAATTGGTAATGACCACCGTTTGTTGAGAATGCTGTTAGTAGCCTAGACTCTTTCTCAAGTTCAATTTGATGAAAGGAGCTAGTCATATCTAAAGTAGAGAAATACTTTGCCCTTCCTGGTTTGTCCAAAACTTCCTCTAGTCTTGTCAATGGAAATTTGTCGTTAACCATTTTATCGTTAAGTCTGCGGAAATTTACCACCGATCGCCATTTCTGCTCCCCATCACCCGACTTTTTTGGCACTACCAATAGCGGTGAATTATAAGGGCTAATAGACGGCTCTATGATGTCATTCGATTCCAAGTCTTTAACTTGTTGCAGAATTTCCTCGTTTTGGGCTTGAGGCAACCTATAATTTTTTATGTATACCGGGTTTTTGTCGGTTGTTTGCAGGCGTTGTCTGTAAAAGTTGTTTGTAGTCGATTTCTCTCCCTCTAGATAGAATACATCTTGAAATTCTCGAATGATGTTCAATAGATTCTTCATGGATGTTTTATCCAAATTATCCTTGTTCATCGTTTCTAGCAATTTTTTGAAACGCTTACTTTCCGACATCTGACTTTTTTGATGTCTTTTGTCACTTTTATGTATTGCAAGGATACTATAATCGCTCAAGGGTTCAACTTGTGCTCTAAATTCCTCGATGATAACATCGTTGTCTGTTGTGTTGAGAATTTTCACATGTTGGACTCCTTTCGCGGGTACAATAATATTCCCTACAAAAATACCTTTTTGGATTTCTGACTGGAATAAAATGCAGTCTTCATTTAGCTCTAAATTTACCGGAACTATCGCTTCGGTTCTTGCAGATATGTTTATTTGGTAACTACTGCGTCTTCTTGCGCTCATAGGTAATATAACTTCATCATCCTTTATGTTAAATAAAATAGTGTATGTCTCGTCGTCAATTTTGCACATGTATTTGACTAGTACATCTCTTCCCAAGATGCCATCGGTGGTTATCGGAAATTTTTCGGCTACGATATGAAACGAGTGTTTTAAATTATATTCCCCAATCTGTTGATTTAAGTCTAAAGTCCCTAATGAACTAGTGACCTCTTCAGTTATTCCTGAGAGCTTGATTTTTTCATTAGATCTAATCTCATATTCTACATATTTATGAACGTCGTTTTTACAGATAGACACGTCTGCACCTGTGTCTATAAGAAAATTAAAGTTTCTACCTGCATTATAGCAATAAATTGTAACAAAATTTGCGCAGGTATTAGTAATTCTATAGATCTTGTGGTCTACACCGGGAGGTTGTCTTGTACATCCTCGACCTCGCCGGCTACTTGGCAGTTTCCCTGATCCGTAACAACATTTACGTATCTTCTATTGTTTCGGTTCTATAGAAACAGTTGCTACTTCGATTACCAGAATCATTATTTCTTCTGTAACTTCCGTTGCTAGAACCTCGTTCATTATTATAATTTCTACCTTGCTGATTATTACTATTGTTTCCTTGACTATAGTTGTTCCTGCTATTATAATTATTAGCCCTATAGTTCCTATCATTATTTCTGCTCCTATCTTCTCTATCGTCCTGATCGTTGTCGTTATTCCTATAGTTATCTCTTCTATTACGACGTTTGTTGCCGTTCTTTCTTTGGTTATTAGAATTAAAGTGCATCACATTTGTGACTGATGGTGGTTCAGTATTCTCTAATTCCAAGGCCAATGATACAGCTTCTCCAAAGTTCTTTGGTCTAGATGAAAAAACAGTACTTCTCAATTGATCATTCAGACCGTTTTTAAATATAGTGAGTGCGTAACTGTCATTCATGTTAGCTATAACCTTCTTTTCAGCTGCTATTGCTGAAATGCCTAGTTCCTGAATTTGTAGTTGATTCAATTCACAAATTAAGGAAGTGACTTTATCTTTATAAGCAGTGACGGTTGACTTCTTTTGTACCGTGCTGCTAAGCTGGCTAAATAATTGAGGTATAGTCTTGTTGCTTTTAAATTTACGCAACAGGACATCTTTCAGGTTCTCGAACGAGACTATATTACTATCAGTAATAGAAAGTTTAACTGATGCGCTTAATTTAACATTCTTTACAAAATCTATCAATAATTCTTTGCTGGTCGGTGTTAGAGATGCGTTTAGAAGCTCTACAATCTTAAGGAATGATTCTAATTCTTTATATTTACTCTCAAAGACAGGAATAACCTTTAATGCAGTTTCTAATGAAAATTCTGCCATTCTGAAATTCTCTTTTAGGACCGGGGGGCTAGTTTCTAAATATACTACAATATTTTCAGTATCGGAGACTTTGATATCTTGACCAGATATCCTTGCTGGGTCAATTGAAGCCAAAGTTCTCTCTCCAGAGTTGCGGCTTCTGCCCTAAATTTTAACTTTAAATCTAAGAGATTGGAATCGCTTTCTGAAATACTGGATGACAAAGAGTTAAATAATTCTCTTTGTTTTTTCAAAATATCTAGTTTTTCGGTAAGAGTTTCAACGGTATACAAATTCTTCCTGTTTTTCTTTAAGTTCCTAAGGGTTCTTTTGTTGTCATCAACAATATCTTTAATCCTGTCCACAAGCTGAATTGTTTAATTAGAACGATTATTTCAATATAAAGTGCAGGAATTTATTTTAAAGGTATATACTTAAAATATTATTTTTTTTATACATTTACAGTTCTATTAAATCTCTTAACTACGTATTTTTTATTGTATTTATCATAAAAGTAGAATAAAACTACGGCAACTACAAAAATCGTTGAAGTGGTAATATATTGCCGGTACTCCTCAACAATTCCAACATTGTTGTTTGTGGAGCATTTGTTACCCATCTTAACGATGCTTCCAATAATCTGGTCGCAGATCGTCTAGTTGCTTCTGTAAAAGTTTCTTTGATTCACCATGCGTCAACCTGATCACACGGTGTAATTTCGCACGGGCTTTCTTTAGCTTCGTCTTCACTCCTCCCCTTGCACGCCTTTTTCTTTGTATCGCTGTTAAGACCTTTTCATTCGGTCGCTTCACAAATTCGCTGATGTGTCGAGGTTTTGGGCCAATATGCTTCAAACCCTCAATCTTTGTGGGAATATATCTCGGCACCACGTTGTTTGCTGACGCTTTTGGCACGTATTCCAACTCTTTCTCCGCCAGGTTGCAGCACTATCAAAGATAGTGTCAAAATTATCTTCGGGGTGCAGTTCTTAAAAAATCAACGTCGAGTTCTTCTTCTATGAACGGCTTCGTTGATTGATTTTTCGGTCCCTCGGCGTAGTTCCCAGGATCGCCATGAAGTGATGCAGGATCTCTATCCTGGGTTTCGTTAACATAAATTTATAAGTTCTAAGTATTTTGGATAAGGTTTGACAAATTTTACCTAGCAAGCGGAAATGCTCCGCAGATAGAGTGGCGAGGAACTAAAGCCCACGACGCCATGATTATTTCAGTCGAGCGAATATTAAACTTCGCGACTATGAATTCTTCACAGAAAATCAAAAGTCAACTCTTGAATGTCTAAATCAGAATTGAATTTATTTCACATTCACCTCAACTATTCATACAAAAATTTCTTATTCTTAACGACCTACAAAAATATCAAAACAATTTATGTCCTAATAAATTCTTAAAAATATCAATTACAAAATATATGCATTTTCACACACTCGGAAAATCCATTGGTGCCATATGTTTGTTTATGACCCAATAAATTTTGATCGTGCAACTTCCCTGACCTACGATACTCACATTGCACTCGAGTCATCGTACATTTCCCTATGCATATGCATTGTCCATTCGCACGCGGCCTTTCTTCATGCACACAAATTATCTGAAACATGAGTCCACACATGAAGAGTTAAGTGTGTCAGATAATTTATTGCTTTGCATACACAGCGTACTACACGTGCATATGCACATATTCAAGAATGTACGATATGTTATTGTTCTTCATTAATGAATGTAAATGGAAAGCAATGCAATGCAAAAGTTTTTGTTTTGGATTACGTAAGTATGTTTCATGTGAATTTATTGAGAATAGTAAAATTTAGGTAAGTACGTAATATGGGTTTTACATAGGTACTACAACTCCTTGCAATCCGGTCGTTTTCCGAAGAACTCTAGAATATCTTTGCAGTGAAGAGCTTTAATGTTTTTATGTTCCTGAGTACAATAACGGGGTGATTTTGATATGCAGGCACATCCGACTCCCGTTTCCGATAATTTTAAAGCAGTATGGTTTCGGAATCAAAAGTATCCCAACCACGCAAAAAACTGCAATTGCAGGTATCGTGGAGCTGCCTGAATGCACTTTTATTGAATTCTACTCATCACCAGCTTTCGTTTGACACCCCATACATTGAAATTGGAGAAAGTATGAAAAACGGCCGTTTTCAAAGCAACGCACTCCTTGCAATCGGATCGTTTTCCGAGGAACTCCAGAATATCGTTGCAGTGAAGATCTTTAATTTTTTTATGTTCCTGAGTACAATAACAGCGCGATTTTGATATTCAGGCACTTCCGACTCCCGTTTCCGGGAGCTTTCGTTTGACAACCCATATATTGAAATTGGAGAAAGTATGAGAAACGGCCGCTTTTCCAGCAACGCACTTCTTGCAATCCGATCGTTTTCTGAGGAACTCCAGAATATGGTTGCAGTGAAAATCTTACAGTTTTTCATCTTCTTGAGTACAATAACAGCGTGATTTTGATATTCAGGCACTTCCGACTCCCGTTTCCGATGATTTTACAGTTGAGTGGTTTCGGAATCAAAAGTATCCCAACCACGCAAAAAACGGCAATTGCTGGTATTGCGGAGCTGCCTGAATGCATTTGCATTGAATTCTACTCATCACGAACTTTCGTTTGACACCCCATATATTGAAATTGGAGAAAGTATGAAAAACTTCCGTTTTTCCAGCAACGCACTCCGTGCAATCCGATCGTTTTACGGGAACTCTAGAATATCGGGTTAGTGAAGATCTTAAATATTTTTATATTCCTGAGTACAATAACAGCGCAATTTTGATATTCAGGCACTTCCGACTCCCGTTTCCGATAATTTTACAGCGCTAGGGTTTCGGAATCAAAAGTATCCCAACCACGCAAAAAACTGCAATTGCAAGTATCACGAAGCTGCCTGAATGCAATTTTATTGAATTCTACTCATCACTAACTTTCGTTTGACACCCCATATATTGCTCCTTGCAATCCGATCGTTTTGCGAGGAACTCCAGAATATGGTTGCAGTGAAGATATTTAACTTTTTATGTTCCTGAGTACGATAACATTGTGATTTTTATATTCAGGCACTTCCTACTCACGTTTCCGATAATTTAACAGCTGTATGGTTTCGGAATCGAAAGTATCCCAACCACGCAAAAAACTGCAATTGCAGGTATCGCGAAGCTGCCTGAATGCACTTTAATTGAATTCTACTCATCACTAGCTTTTGTTTGACACCCCATATAGTGGAATTGGAGAAAGTATGAACAACGGCCGTTTTTCCAGTAACGCACTCCTTGCAATCCGATCGTTTTCCGAGAAACCCCAGAATATCGTTGTAGTGAAGATCTTTTATTTTTCTATGTTCCTGAGTACACTAACAGCGCGATTTTGATATTCAGGCAGTTCCGACGCCCGTTTCCGATGTTTTTACAGTTGCATGGTTTCGGAATCAAAAGTATCCCAACCACGCAAAAAACTGCAAGTCCAGGTATAGCGAAGCTGCCTGAATGCACTTTTATTGAATTCTATCCATCACTAGCTTATATTGAAATTGGAGAAAGTATGAAAAACGGCCGTTTTTCCAGGAACGCACTCCTTGCAATCCGGTCGTTTTCCGAGGAACTCCAGAATTTCGTTGCGGTGAAGATCTTTAATTTTTTTATGTTCCTGAGTACAATTGCAGGGCAATTATGATATTCAGACAGGGCGATTCTGATATTCAGACACTTTCGACTCCCGTTTCCGATAATTTTACAGCTGTATGGTTTCGGGATCAAAAGAATCCCAACCACGCAAAAAACTGCAATTGCAGGTATCGCGAAGCTGCCAGAATGCACTTTTATTGAATTCGACTCATCACTAGCCCTCCCCATATATTGAAATTGGAGAAAGTATGAAAAACGGCCGTTTTTCCAGCAACGCCCTCCTTGCAACCCGATCGTTTCACCAGGTACCCCAAAAGATCGTTGTAGTGACGATCTTTAATTTTTTTATGTTCTGAGTACAATACCAGTGCGATTTTGATACTCAGGCATTTCCAACTCCTGTTTCCGATAATTTTACAGCTGTATGGTTTCGGGATCAAAAAACAAACCATCGACAAAAAAAACTGCAATCGCAGGTGTTGCGGAGCTGCCTGAATACAATTTTATTGAATTCTACTCATCACTAAGTTTCGTTGGATACACCATATATTGAAATTGGAGAAAGTATGAAAAACGGCCGTTTTTCCAGCAACGCACTCCTTGCAATCCGATCGTTTTACGAGGTACTCCAGAATATCGTTGTGGTGAAGATCTTTAATTTATTTTTATATGCCAAAGTACAATAACAGCGCGATTTTGATATTCAGGCACTTCTGACTCCCGTTTCGGACACTTTTACAGCTATATGGTTTCGGAATCAACAGTATCCCAACCACGCAAAAAACTGCAACTGCAGGTACCACGGAGCTGCCTGAATGCAATATTTTTGAATTCTACTCATCACCAGTTTTCGTTCGACACCCCATAGATTGAAATTGAAGAAAGTATGAAAAACGGCCGTTTTTCCAGCAAGGCACTCCTTGCAATCCGGTCGTTTTCCGAAGAACTCCAGAATATCGTTGCAGTGAAGATCTTTAATTTTTTTATGTTCCAGAGTACAATAACAGCGCGATTTTGATATTCAGGCACTTCCGACTTCCGTTTCCGATAATTTTACAGCTGTATGGTTTCGGAATCAAAAGTATTCCAACCACGCAAAAAACTGAAACCGCAGGTATTGCGGAGCTGCCTGAATACAATTTCATTGAATTCTACTCATCACAAGCTTTCGTTTGACACCCCATATATTGAAATTGGAGAAAGTTTGAAGAACGGACGTTTTTGCAGCAACGCACTCCTTGCAATCCGATCGTGTTAAGAGGTACTCCAGAATGTCGTCGTGGTGTAGATCTTTAATTTTTTTATGTTCCTGAGATCAATAACAGCGTGATTTTGATATTCAGGCACTTCCGAATCCCATTACCGATGATTTTACAGCTGTATGGTTTCGGGATCAAAAGAATCCCAACCACGCAAAATACCGCAACTGCAGATATCGCGGCGCTGCCTGCATGCAATTTTATTGAATTCTTTTCATCACTAGCTTTCGTTTGAGACCCCGTATATTGAAATTAGAGCAAGTGTGAAAAACTGCCGTTATTCCTGCAACGCCACCCTTGCAATCCGATCAATTTCCGAGAAACTCCAAAATATCGTTGCAGTAAAGATCTTAAACTTTTTTATATTCCTGAGTACAATAACAGTGCGATTTTGATATTCAGGCACTTTCGGTTCCCGTTTCTGATAATTTTACAGCTGTATGGTTTCGGAATCAAAAGAATCCCAACCACGCAAAAAACTGCATTTGCACGTATCGCGGAGCTGCCTGAATGCACTTGAATTGAATTCTACTCATCACTAGCTTTCGTTTGACACCCCCTATATTGAAATTGGAGGAAGTGTGAAAAACTGCCGTTTTCCAGCAACGCACTCCTTGCAATCCGATCGTTTTCCCAGGAACTCCAGAATAGCGTTGCAGCGAATTTCTTTAATTTTTTTATGTTCTTGAGTACACTGACAGTGCAATTTTTATATTCAGGCACTTCAGACACCCGTTTCCGATAATTTTACAGCTGTATGGTTTCGGAATCAAAAGTATCCCAACCACGCAAAAAACTGCAATCGCAGGTATCGCGGAGCTGCCTGAATGCAATTTTATTTAATTCGACTCATCACTAGGTATCGTTTGACACCTCATATATTGAAATTGGAGAAAGTATGACAAACGGCCGTGTTTCCAGCAACGCACTTCTTGCAATCCGATCGTTTTCCGAGGAACTCCAGAATATCGTTGCAGTGAAGATCTTTAATTTTTTATGTTCCTGTGTACACTAACAGTGTGATTTTGATATTCGGGCAATTCAGACCCCGTTTCCGACAATTTTACAGCTGTATGGTTTCGGGATCAAAAGCATCCCAACCACGCAAAAAACTGCAATTGCGGTTATAGCAAAGCTGCCTGAATGCAATTTTATTGAATTCTCCTCATCACTAGCTTTCGTTTGACACCCCATATATTGAAATTGGAGCAAGTGTGAAAAACTGCCGTTTTTCCAGCAACGCACTCCTTGCAATCCAATCGTTTTCCGAGGAACTCCAGAATATCGTTGCAGTAAAGATCTTTAATTTTTTTATGATCCTGAGTACAATAACAGGGCGATTTTGATATTCAGGCACTTTCGACTCCCGTTTCCGGTGATTTCACAGTTGTATGGTTTCGGAATCAAAAGTATCCCAACCACGCAAAAAACTGCAATTGCAGGTATCGCGAAGCTGCCTGAATGCAATTTTATTGAATTCTACTCATTACTAGCATTCGTTTGACACCCCATATATTGGAATTGGGGAAAGTATGAAAAACGGCCGTTTTTCCAGCAACGCACGCCATGCAATCTCCGATCGTTTTCCGAGTGACTCCAGAATATCGTTGTAGTGAAGATCTTTAATTGTTTTATGTTCCTGAGTACAATAACAGCGCAAATTTGATATTCAGGCACTTTCGACTCCCGTTTCCGGTGATTTTACAGTTGTATGGTTTCGGAATCAAAAGTATCCCAGCCACGCAAAAAACTGCAATTGCAGGTATCGCGAAGCTGCCTGAATGCAATTTTATTGGATTCTACTCATCAGTAGCTTTCGTTTGAAACCCCATATATTGAAATTGGAAGAAAGTATGAAAAACGCCCGTTGTTCGAGCAACGTACTCCTTGCCATCCGGTCGTTTTCCGAACAACCCTAGAATACTTTTGCAGTGAAGATTTTTATTTTTTTTATGTTCCGGAGTAAATAACAGCGCGATTTTGATATTCAAGCACTTCCGACTCCCGGTTCCGACAATTTTACAGCTGTATGGTTTCGGAATCAAAAGTATCCCAACCACGCAAAAAACTGCAATTGCAGGTATCGCGGAGCTGCCTGAATGCAATTTTATTGTATCCTACTCATCAGTAGCTTTCGTTTGATACCCCATATATTGAAATCGGAGAAAGTATAAAAAACGGCCGTTTTTCCAGCAACGCACTCCTTGCAATCCGATCGTTTCCCGGGGAACTCCGGAATATCGTTGTTGTGAAGATCTTAGATTTTTTAATGTTGCTGAGTGCAATAACAGTGTGATTTTGATATTCAGGCACTTCTAACTCCCGTTTCCGATAACTTAACAGCTGTATGGTTTCGGAATCAAATGTATCCCAACCACGCGAAAAACTGCAATTGCAGTTATCGCGAAGCTGCCTGAATGCAATTTTATTGAATTCTACTCATCACTAGCTTATATTGACACCCCATATATTGAGTTCGGAGAAAGTATGAAGAACGGCCGTTTTTCCAGCAACGCACTCCTTGCAATCCGACCGTTTTCCGAGGAACTCCAGAATAAAGTTGTAGTGTAGATCTTTAATTTTTCATGTTCCTGAGTACAATGACAGTGCGATTTTGATATTAAGGCACTTCCAACTCCCGTTTCCGATAATTTTAAAGCTGAATGGTTTCGGAATCAAAAGAATCCCAACCACGCAAAATTACGCAATTGCAGTTATCGCGAAACTGCCTGAATGCAATTATATTGAATTCTACTCATCTTCTGCTGTTGTTTGACACCCCACATATTGAAATTGGAGAAAGTATGAATAACGGCCGTTTTTCCAGAAACGCACTCCTTGCAATCCGGTCGTTTTCCAAAGAACTCTAAGTTATCGTTGCAATGGAGACCTTTAATTTTTTTATGTTCCTGAGTACAATAACAGCGCAATTTCGATATTCAGGCACTTCCGACTCCCGTTTCCGATAATTTTACAGCTGTATGGTTTCGGAATCAAAAGTATCCCAACCACGCAAAAAACTGCCATTGCAGGTATCGCGGAGCTGCCTGAATGCAATTTTATTGAATTCTACTCATCACTAGCTTTCGTTTGACACCCCATGTATTGAAGTTGGAGAAAGTATGAACAACGGCCGTTTTTCCAGCAACGCACTCCTTGCAATCCGATCGTTTTCCGAGGTACTCCAGAATATCGTTGTAGTGAAGATGTTTAATTTTTTTATGTTCCTGAGTACAATAAAATCGCAATTTTTATATTCAGACTCTTGAGACTCACGTTTCCGACAATTTTACAGCTGCACTGTTTAGGAAACAAAAGTATCCCATGCACGCAAAAATATGAAATTGCAGGTATCGCGGAGCTGCTTGAATGCAATTTTATTGAATTCTACTCATCAGTAGCTTTCGTTTGACACCCCATATATTGAAATTGGAGGAAGTATGAAAACGGCCGTTTTTCTAGCAACGCACTCCTTGCAATTCGATCGTTTTCCGAAGAATCCTAGAGTATCGTTACAGTGAAGATGTTTACTTTTTTATGTTCCTGAGTACAATGACAGCGTGATTTTCATATTCAGGCACTTCCGACTCCCGTTTCCGACAATTTTACAGCTGCATGGTTTCGGAATCAAAAGTATCCCATGCGCGCAAAAAATGAAATTGCAGGTATCGCGGAGCTGCCCGAATGCAATTTTATTGAATTCTTCTTATCACTAGCTATCGTTTGAAACCCAATATATTGAAATTGGAGAAAGTATGAAAAACGGCTGTTGTTCCAGCAACGTCCGAGGAACTCCAGAATATCATTGTGGTGAAGATCTTTAATTTTTTTTTATGTTCCTGAGTACAAATACAGTGTGGTTTGGATATTCAGGCACTTCTAACTACCGTTTCCGATAATTTAACAGCTGTATGGTTCCGGAATCAAAAGTATCCCAACCACGCAAAAAACTGCAATTGCACTTAACGCGAAGCTGCCTGAATGTACTTTAATTGAATTCTCCTCATCGCTAGCTTTTGTTTGACACCCCATATATTGAAACTGGAGCAATTGTGAAAAACTGCCGTTTTTCCAGCAACGCACTACTTGCAATCCAATCGTTTTCCGAGGAACTCCAGAATAGCGTTGCAGTGAAGATCTTTAATTTTTTTATGTACTTGAGTGCAATAACAGCACAATTTTTATATTCAGACACTTCCAACTACCGTTTCCGATAATTTTACAGCTTTATGGTTTCGTGATCAAAAGAATCCCAACCACGCAAAAAACTGCAATTGCAGGTATCGCGGAGCTGCCTGAATGTAATTTTATTGAATTCTACTCATCTTTAGCTTTCGTTTGACACCCCATATATTGGAATTGGAGAAAGTATGAAGAACGGCCGTTTTTCCAGCAATGAACTCCTTGCAATCCGATCGTTTTCCGAGTGACTCCAGAATATCGTTGCAGTGAAGATCTTTAATTTTTTATGTTCCTGAGTACAATAACACTGCGATTTATATATTCAGGCACTTCCGACTCCCGTTTCCGATAATTTTACAGCTGTATAGTTTCGGGATCAAAAGAATCCCAACCACGCAAAAAACTGCAATTGTAGTTATCGCGAAGCTGCCTGAATGCAATTTTATTTAATCCTACTCATCTTTTGCTTTCGTTTGACACCCCATATATTGAAATCGGGGAAAGTATGAAAAACGGCCGTTTTTCCAGAAACACAATCCTTGCAATCCGGTCGTTTTCCGAAGAACTCTGAGGTATCGTTGCAGTGAAGATCTTTAATTTTTTTATGTTCCTGAGTACAATAACGAGGCAATTATGATATTCAGGCCTTTCCGACTCCCGTTTCCGATGATTTTACTGTTGTATGGTCTCGGAATCAGCAGTATCCCAACCACGCAGAAAACTGCAATTGCACGTATCGCGAAGCTGCCTGAATGCACTTTTGTTGAATTCTACTCATCACTAGCTTATATTGAAATCGGAGAAAGTATGAAAAACGGCCGTTTTTCCAGCAACGCACTCCTTGCAATCCGGTTGTTTACCGAAGACTCTAGAATATCGTTTTAGTGAAGATCTTTAATTTTTTTATGTTTCGGAGTAAATAGCAGCGCGATTTTGATATTCAGGCACTTCCGACTCCCATTGCCGATAATTTTGCAGCTGTATGGTTTCGGAATCAAAAGTATCCCAACCACGCAAAAAACTGCAATTGCAGGTATCGCGGAGCTGCCTGAATGCAATTTTATTGAATCCTACTCATCAGTAGCTTTCGTTTGACACCCCATTTATTGACATTGGAGAAAGTATGAAAAACGGCCGTTTTTCGAGCAACGCACTCCTTGCAATCCGATCGTTTCCCGGGGAACTCCAGAATATCGTTGTTGTGAAGATCTTTAATTTTTTTATGTTCCTGAGTACAATGACAGTGCGATTTTGATATTCAGGCACTTCCGACTCCCGTGTCCGATGATTTTACAGCTTTATGGTTTCGGGATCAAGAGAATCCCAACCACGCAAAAAACTGCAACTGCAGTTATCGCGAAGCCGCCTGAATGCACTTTTCTTGAATTCTACTCATCACTAGCTTTCGTTTGACACCCCATATATTGAATTTGGAGAAGGTGTGAAGAACGGCCGTTTTTCCAGCAACGCACTCCTTGCAATCCGACCGTTTGCCGAGGAAATCTAGAATATCGTTGTAGTGAAGATCTTTGATTTTGTTATATTCCTGAGTACAATGATAGCGCGATTTTGATATTCAGGCACTTCCGACTCCCGTTTCCGATAATTTTACAGCTGTATGGTTTCGGAATCAAAAGAATCCCAACCGCGCAAAAAACTGCAATTGCAGTTATCGCGAAGCTGCCTGAATGCAATTTTATTTAATTTTACTCATTTCTTGCTTTCGTTTGACACCCCATACATTGAAATCGGAGAAAGTATGAAAAACGGCCGTTTTTCCAGCAACGCACTCCTCGCAATCCGGTCGTTTTCCGAAGAACTCTAAGGTATCGTTGCAGTGAAGATCTTTAATTTTTTATGTTCCTGAGTACAATATCGGCGCAATTATGATATTCAGGCACTTCCGACTCCCGTTTCCGATAATTTTACAGCTGTATGGTTTCGGGATCAAAAGAATCCCAACCACGCAAAAAACTGGAATTGCAGGTATCGCGGAGCTGCCTGAATGCAATTTTATTGAATTCTACTCATCACTAGCTTTCGTTTGACACCCCATATATTGAAATTGGAGAAAGTATGAAAAACGGCCGTTTTTCCAGCAACGCACTCCTTGCAATCCGATCGTTTTCCGAGGAACTCCAGGATATCATTGCAGTGAAGATCCTTAATGTTTTTATGTTTCTGAGTACAATAACAGTGCTATTTTGATATTCGGTCACTTTCGACTCCCGTTTCCGATAATTTTACAGCTGTATGGTTTCGGAATCAAAAGTATCCCAACCACGCAAAAAACTGCAATTGCAGGTATCGCGAGGCTGCCTGAATGCACTTTAATTGAATTCTACTCATCACTAGCTTTCGTTTGACACCCCATATATTGAAATTGGAGAAAGTATGAACAACGGCCGTTTTTCCAGCAACGCACTCTTTGCAATCCGATCGTTTTCCGAGGAACTCCAGAATATCGTTGCAGTGAAGATCCTTAATTTTGTTGTGTTCTTGAGTACAAGAATAGTGCGATTTTGATATTCAGGCACTTCCGACTCCCGTTCCCGATAATTTTACAGCTGTATGATTTCGGGATCAAAAGAATCCCAACCACGGAAAAACCTACAATTGCAGGTATCGCGGAGCTGCCTGATTGCAATTTTCTTGAATTCTTCTCATCACTAGCTTTCGTTTGACACCCCATATATTGGAATTGGAGAAAGTTTGAAAAACGGCCGTTTTTCCAGCAACGCACTCCTTGCAATCCGATCGTTTTCCGAGGAACTCTACAATATCGTTGCAGTGAAGATCTTTAATTATTTTATATTCCTGAGGACAATAACATCGCGATTTTGATATTTAGGCACTTCTGACTCCCGTTTCCGATAATTTTACAACTGTGTGGTTTCGGAATCAAAAGTATCCTAATCACGCAAAAAGCTGCAATTGCAGGTATCGCGGAGCTGCTTGAATGCACTTTTATTGAATTCTACTCATCACTAGCTTTAATTTGACTTCCCATATATATTGAAATTGGAGAAAGTATGACAAACGGCCGTTTTTCCAGCAACGCACTCCTTGCAATCCGATCGTTTTCCAAGGAACTCCAGAATATCGTTGTAGTGAAGACCTTTAATTGTTTTTTGTTCCTGAGTAAAATAACAGCGCGATTTTGATATTCAGGCAGTTCCGACTCCCGTTTCCGATAATTTTACAGCTGTATGGTTTCAGAATCAAAAGTATCCCAACCACGCAAAAAACTGCAATTGCAGGTATCGCGAAGCTGCCTGAATGCAATTTTATTAAATTTTACTCATCACTAGCTTTCGTTTCACACCCCATATATTGAAATTGGAGAAAGTATGAAAAACGGCCGTTTTTCCAGCAACGCACTCCTTGCAATCTGATCGTTTTCCGAGGAACTCCATAATATCGTTGCAGTGAAGATCTTTAATTTTTTTATGTTCCTGAACACAATAACAGCGCGATTTTGATATTCAGGCACTTCCGACTCCCGTTTCCGATAATTTTACAGCTGTATGGTCTCGGAATCAAAAGTATGCTAACCACGCGAGAAACAGCCGTAGAATTATAAGAAACGGGAGCCGGAAGTGCCTGAATATCATAATCGCGCTGTTATTGTACTCAGGAACATCAAAAAATTAAAGATCTTCGCTACAACGATATTCTAGAGTTCCTCAGAAAACGATCGGATTGCAAGGAGTGCGTTGCTGGAAATACGGCCGTTTTTCATACTTGCTCCAATTTCAATAAATTGGTTGTAAAACGAAAGCTAGTGATGAGTAGAATTGAATAAAAGTGCATTCAGGCAGCTTCGCGATACCTGTAATTGCAGTTTTATCGTGGTTGGGAAACTTTCGATTCCGAAACCATACACTGAACCAAATCCCGTAGTAAATGCTATGAGAAGCGACGTTATTTCAACGAGAAGCATCGTTAAAAAACCTCCAAAGTAGCTGATTGTTACGACAAGGAAACGAGTTTCGTTAACTTTTATTTAACGAATATATTCGTTGTCACTACGAAAATTTTTCTTTCATCATTCTCGAAATGTTTCGTACATTTAGGAAATTATTCTTATGCTGATGAATATCATTCCTCAATCAAAGTTTTGATGTTTGTAGTAATAGGAATTCTGATTGTTAATCAACGATATGATTATTGGGTTTTGACGAACAAATTTCATTGATTCAAAGAAATCATGTGGAAGCATGCATGAATTTATTTCTTTATTTTAAGTAATTTCACTATAATCTAGGACGTGTAATTTTCGAAGCTTGACGTATTTATCCCCAGATATGTTTGTGATGTATCAATTTCTATAATCTAAACTCAGGTGAAGCAATGCATAGACTCCATTTAATAAAAGTAAGCCTTCTTCAAAACACAGGAATTAATGCAATAAGAAAAACATCTGTTTACTGTAAACTACATACGCACAGGTTAGAACTCTTAGTTGCCTGGTTGTAACATTAAACATTAAACTATTTTTTGATTTAATTTTTTAATCATTAAAATTTTTTATGATGGGTACATCAGTTTTTTATAAGAAATTATCGTCATCCTCGGACTATAAGTTGAAGTCGAAAATGCGTAATACATAATTAAAAAATAAATTCAATGAGAAAAAGAAAAAATTATTCTTGAACTATTGACTACATTAAAAGGACAGCGCATATAGTAATTTGTTCCGATGTTGATTAAAAGTCTTTAATACCTGTCTGTTAAATCTTATGAATAGCATGATCTGTTCGCACTTCAAAATAATTAAAACAATGGATTTATTGAAAGAAATTTGAAGATAAATTTATTATTAATAAAACAAATCCATTTTAAGATTTAATATTGAGTTACGCATCTGCAAGTAAACTGGCGTTTAAAATTTCAACGCTTGCAACTTTTTTCCCTTCATAAATTTTATAAAAATATCGTTGAATAAACGACCAAAAATTAAATCCAGCTTTTGGGTACTCCAAAATAAATAGATAAAATGTTTTAAAACAAATATCGACAGCCCTAATAAAGTTACAAAATTTGTATTTAACTCCGTCAAAATAAAGTAAAAACTCAGTAATTGTTGTTATGCTGTCCCCTATGGCAAATATTTGTGGTTGAATACTCCTTTTTGACCCTGCAGAAAATTTAAATGGTCCTCCAACTGCTGTGTATTTGCTTTAATGCATATAAAAGATTCCTGGGAATCAAGGATGGTATGCCTTATTGGCTTTTTTCCCGATTCTTTGACAATACTTTTATTCAATGGAGGAAACGCTCCATGAAGGCACCATAAAATTGCTGCTGCTTTAAGGTCTGAAGTTTATAAAACATATGATTTAATTATATTTACATTTGTTTGATGTAAGCAATATTTTACAACGACATTGTGGTTATCTCAAGAGATATTTTTTGTTTAATTGTTGCTGTGAAATTATTAAACTATATAGAGATGTATTTGATTTTTGGAGAAAATTTCAGTTGCTATTATTATTTTCAATAAATCCTAATTAAAGGCATATATGTGCTGCTTTTTAAACTCTAACAAAAAAATCTTACTACTCGTAACAGCAAAAATTATAGTTTTTTTTCAATATTCTGCAAAATAAAATTATATCTTCACCTTCATTCAAATTCGTGTTCTCCTTTATATAAAATAATACGTTTTTGATTAGCTTGTCTTTAATGCAGTGCTCCTTTAAAATATGATTCAAAATTTCATTTAGTTTTGATTGCCAATCATCCAGGTTTGTTTGAATTTTAAATTTAAAGTTGAAATCCATCTCAATCTGTGAGCGACAGTAATCAGAATTTAGAACATAAACAACATATTTTACAAAACTAAATATCTTATCAAACGATAACCGGTGGGTTTTTAATGTTGGGGCCATTCATGAAAAATTTCTTCCGTTTCTTTGAATTTAATATTTTCAAGTCGGAAATGCGCACATGCCATCCAAATTCTTTCAAATTCTTCTGCACTTAAGTTATCATATTTTAAAGCCTGTATTTGGGCTTTAATAGTGTCGTTCATTTCTTAAAAATACATTTTATTAGGTATTTGTTTTAAAAAGCTTTGTGATATTTATTTACTTATTGGGTGTTTTTGAGCTTCCTCCTTCGGTTGTTCGATCACGGGCTTAAACGTTGCTTTGATGTTACAAAATTTATAATAAATTTTTCCTCGAGTACCACATCGATAAAACTCCTTAAAAACCATTAATATAACTAAGATTTTAATTTTATAATTTGGCTACCAATTACCAATTTTTCAGCCGGGTATTTAGTGATAATTTGTTTTTCCAATTTATAACTAGTTTTCAAATCTAGTTGCAACTGATGATCATCATAATAACGAGCTATTAAATCTATAATTGTGAATCGGCATTCGGAATTAAAATTTTTATATTTCTTGTAGTATTCATTTAAAAAGCAGGCTCTCGATGATTCTTGAAGGATTTTTTCAAGTGTGATAATATTATCTGCAGTCATTGTTGTGCCTTCAGGAGATGATGACCTTATGGATGCAGGTGTCACACTTCTACTAATATCCTCGGAAATAGGCGAAAAAAGATTCGACGCATCGTGAAGCGGTTTGTTTATTGAGTTTCTCCAATTTTCAAGGCAGTGCTCGAATCGAATTATCGTTCCCCACGGGAAATTTTTCAGAAATTTCGGTATATGGTGTCGTTTCATTATTTCCAAAATATGTAGATTAACACTTTGTGCTGAAATTTTAAAGTATTATTCCATAATCTGAATCAAGAGAAAATTGATGACTTACTAAAAAAATATGGATATAGGGCTGGCAAGTCCCATGACAAAAGTAGGTTTTCCAAATCCTTATCTTCAATAAAAATTTGATTACAGTTATCAGCTGATGAAGATATTGGAGCAATAGAAATCGTCGAGCAGGTGGGAATTTCCGCATTGTGGTCAGGGTTTTCGAAGCTTGGGATGCTGGTATAAAAGAAGCCTGCTTGTTGTATTGTGCTATCCTGTGATGTTGTAGCTGGGTTGTTTCTGGGTAAAAAATTGGAGTGTGCATCAAAATTCTCTTTTTATTTGCATTTCTTCATATTATTCGAAAGAAGACTCAAAGTATTGTTTTATGCAAATCATTTGTAATCCTCTTGCAGTATTTACGATATTTACTGGTGGGCTTAATAAATCCTCAATTTGAAGTAGTCGAAATTCTCCATAGGAGTTGGAGACCACTTGAAAGCTAGCATAGTGCTCATTATATTGTATTTTATTTACGCGTTGTCAAAATAGTAAAACTCGTTTTGAGTTAACTGCGATTATTTCCAGGATGGTATATATTTCTACATCAGTAGTAAATATAGCAACATTGTACCCCTTTTCATAAACTTTAGAATCGTAAATTATATTTTCATAATATGTAGCGTCTTCAGTAATCCTAATGTTGAGCATGCTTGAAACGATACTGCGGAAGTTTCCTGATATTTGATTTTTTTTATCAAATTCGATGCCACTCTTCGGCTGTTCACCATTCAGCATACGATAAGCAAACTGTAGCTGATATTTTTTTGAAATTGAAACAGGAATATTTTTCCTAGATGTGATGCAATTAGAATATATTTTAAACTGCTTGTGTTTAGCTTCGAATTTGAAACACCAAATATCTCTTAACGGACCTTTTCTTTCAATTATAGTCGGATAATGTATAAGATTGTGATGCTTTGGTTTCAACTTATCATTGAATAATCGAATATACTCTTTGTTGTGTCATTCTATTTTCTTCCTCAATGATTCCATTAAGCTTAATTCAACTTCAAAAGAAAGAAGACAATCAATTATTTCTAAGAAAATTATGGTAAAGCTCCATACTTTATCATCTCTTGGTAGAAAATCTCCAACCATTAAAGGAAAAAAATGTGCGAAGGTCATCATCTCCTTTCCAGACATTTTAAGGCGCTTTTTTTCAAGTGAAGATGTTTTATATCAGGCGAATGGCTTTTTCTTTCGATTTTTCCATAATCAAAAATTTTCTTCCGAGCATTCAACTGCTCCAAGGTAAAGTATTTTGCTCTTTGTGTTAAATATGTTACAATATTGACAAAATTGTAATGGCATATGCCTTCGTATATATCGTGCATGATGTCTGAATAAAAGTTACTAGCAACATGAAAAAAAGAAATTTCATTAAATATCGATCTGCAGGAAATGCCAACTTCTGAAGGAGTATTTCGCATCAAGTCCAATTCATTTTTTTCTACAGTTCTTAAATCATTGGCATCTTCAAGACAGATGGTTTTGGTTTCTAATTTTTTTTTGTAACACATTCTACAAAATGAATCTGCTGAAAAACCGTTAAAACTTAGCATATTATTCAGGCTTAAATTGTCCCCAATTACCAAGCCCAAGATAAAATATACCTTCTGGTCTCCTTCGTCAGTTTGAATCATTAATCCATTTTGTTCCATATCTATTATTTCTTTAATCAAGCCTTGCAGACACTATTCCGTGCCATATTTTTTTAAGTCTATTGACTTTGTTACCATCGAGTTTAGAGCTCTTCGTAATACATGGAAAAGAAAAGTAAAAATTCGCAATTGAGTGCTTGACCGAATGTGATCCCAATGGATTATTTACTTCAACTTCATCTTCATATAAAATGAATGGCACCAGTGTTCTTCTAGGATACAATTTTCTTTTTTCTTTCCATATCGAACCTTGTACAAAACTGGATAATTTATCAGACGGTTGACTTTCTTCCTTTCTTATGAAATTCAATACTTCCTGAAGAATATGTTGCTTTTCAAAGATTTGTTGAATTTGCTATTTTACAGGCATAACTACGCACTTAGTTTTATTATCTCCGTAATGATTATTTCCGACTACATCAATCCTTTCATCAATTATCTGCTCTTTTAAGTCTTGACCATATCCTTTTTGCTTCAGAAGTTCATAAAACAAGTAATCAGTTTTGAGTGATTCGAAAGGATTCCTGAAGCGTTCAATTATTTATATCATTTTATCCCCGTTTTCTGAATTTTTAAATGTATCACTTTCACAAAATTTTTCCAATGCATCTAGAACTGGAGTCAGAATCAATAATTGCACCTTATTTGGAATATCGACAATATTTTTTAATTGTTTTTGGTGTGCAAAGCCAAAGAAAATTTCAAAGCACACTCTTCCACTTTTTCTATAGAAGCCTGCTCATCCCAAATAACTTCACGACTGATTTCTTCACGATAATTGCACGCTTGATTTTCTCCTTCATTTCCCTCATTCTCAAAATTGCCAGAGTTAGTTGTTTCCAATTCATTCTGTTCCTCATATTTGGATGAATCGTTCCTATCACTTTCCAAACTTTCCAAATGACAACGAAAAATATGTCTTTTCAGACGCCAGAAATTCGAGAAGGATTGTCCACAAGAATTAAGTGTACATTTATATATTGTATCACGACCTCTTTTTATTAAGTGGTCTGTTTTAAAATGGCTTATTATTTCTTGTGAGCTATTGAAACATTTGCCACAGTCTGAACGAGCCATTATATTTTTAAAAAGTATTTCTAATCAAACATAAAAAAATTGAAATATGCACGCCTTAAAAAATAAATGTACTTGCTGCATTTCCATTTCTAGCTATAGGATTCTTCACTTAAACTGCTCAATCACTTGCTCACTTATAAAAAGCACTTTCAGCACACTATTTATGCACACTTTACTTCGTAATGACACTCCAACTACAACTGACCACTAAAAATCAAACCACAGATGTCTGACAAATTCTTTCTAAATGAAGAAAAAAAAAAGATTTTTAACGAAAATATTCATGCGTCTAGGAAAAATTTCGTACACGCAAGCAGCCGCGACTTAAACTTTACAGACATTTGTTTTGTTCGGTGGATGCTGCACACTTTCCATCGTTGGACTAGGACGTGAGCATCGTTAAACTATAGAAGATTTCTTAGTGCAAGGAAACTGTTCGTACGTCTAAGAAAAATTTCGTGCAAATACGTAGCCCCGACTTAAACTTTACAGACTTTTGTTTTGTCGGATGGATACTTAGCGCTCTTAATCGTTGAACTAGCATCGTTGAACTATGTAAGATATCTTAGGGCAGAGTAAGAAATACATACTATCAAAGAAAACTTTATCTGACAAATCTGCTTTCGTTTTTTCAACGTAATTCTGAGTAGCAAACGCTAATAATGTACGTATTTTCTCATTGTGATGACGAAAACCTACGTTAGAACAACGGATGAAAGGCGATGAAAGAATTTCGTTAATATTACGAATATTATTTTTTTCAGTGTACAGCTGTAAAACTATCGGAAACGGGAGTCGGTGGTGCCTGAATATCAAAATCGCGCTGTTATTGTACTCAGGAATATAAAATAATTAAAGGTCTTCACTGCAACGATATTCTGGATTTCCTCGGAAAACGATCGGATTCCAAGGAGTGCGTTGCTGGAAAAACTTCCGTTTTTCATACTTTCTCCAATTTCAATATATGGGGTGTCAAACGAAAGCTAGTGATGAGTAGAATTCAATAAAAGTGCATTCAGGCAGCTCCGCGATACCTGCAATTGTAGTTTTTTGCGTGGTTGGGATACTTTTGATTCCGAAACCACACAGCTGTAAAATCATCAGAAACGGGAGTCGAGAGTGCCTGAATATCATAACCGCGCTGTTATTGTACTCAGGAACATAAAAAAATCAAATATCTTCACTGCAACGATATTCTGGAGTTCCTCGGAAAACGATCGGATTCAATGGAGTGCGTTGCTGGAAAAACGGCCGTTTTTCATACTTTCTCCAATTTCAATATATGGGGTGTCAAACGAAAGCTAGTGATGAGTAGAATTGACAAAAGTGCATTCAGGCCGCTTCGCGATACCTGCAATTGCAGTTATTTGCGTGGTTGGGAAACTTTTGATTCCGAAACCACACAGCTGTTAAATGATCGGAAACGGGAGTCGGAAGTGCCTGAATATCAAAATTGCGCTGTTATTGTACTCAGGAACATAAAAAAATTAAAGATCTAAGATCTTCACAACAATGATATTCTGGAGTTCCTTGGAAAACGATCGGATTGCAAGGAGTGCGTTGCTCGAAAAAACGGCAGTTTTTCATACTTTCTCCAATTTCAATATATGGGGTGTCAAACGAAAGCTAGTGATGAGTAGAATGCAATAAAAGTGCATTCAGGCAGCTTCGCGATACCTGCAATTGCCTGTTTTTGCGTGGTTGGGATTTTTTTGATTCCGAAGCTATACAGCTGTAAAATTATCGGACACTGGAGTCGGAAGTGCCTGAATATCAAAATCGCCCTGTTATTGTACTCAGGATCATAAAAAATTAAAGATCTTCACTACAACGATATTCTGGAGTTCCTCGGAAAACGATCGGATTGCAAGGAGTCCGTTGCTGGAAAATCAGCCGTTTTGGATCCTTTTTCCAATTTCAATATATGGGGTGTCAAACGAAAACTAGTGATGAGTAGAATTCAAAAAAATTGCATTCAGGCAGCTTTGCGATACCCGCAATTGCAGTTTTTTTGCGTGGTTGGGATACCTTTGGTTCCGGAACCATACAGGTTTAGCATTATCAGAAACAGGAGTCGGAAGTGCCTGAATATCAAAATCGCGGTGTTATTGTACTTAGGAACATAAACAAATTAACGATCTTCTCGACAACGATATTCAGGAGTTCCTCGGAAAACGATCTATTAAAACTATATTCTGGAGTTCCTATGGAAACGATCGGATTACAAGGAGTGTCCTGCTGGAAAAACCGGCCGTTTTTCATACTTTCTCCAATTTCAATATATGGGGTGTCAAACGAAAGGAACTGACGCGTACAATTCAATGAAAGTGCATTCAGGCAGCTTCGCGATACCTGCAATTGCAGTTTTTTGCGTCGTGGGGATACTTTCGATTCCGAGACCATAAAGCTGTAATATTATCGGAAACGGGAGTCGGAAGTGCCTGAATATCAAAATCAGGCTGTCATTGTACTCAGGAACATAAAAAAATTAAAGATTCTCGCTACAAGGATATTCTGGAGTTCCTCGGAAAACGATCGGATTGCAAGGTGTGCGTTGCTGGGAAAACGGCCGTTCTTCATACTTTCTTCAATTTCAATATATGGGGTGTCAAACGAAAGCAAGTGATGAGTTGACTCGATAAAATTGAATTCAGGCAGCTCCGCGATTTCGCTGATTTCAGTTTCTTGCGTGGTTGGGATACTTTTGATTCCCAAACCATACAGCTGTAAAATTATCAGAAACGGGAGTCGGAAGTGCCTGAATATCAAAACCGGGCTGTCATTGTACTCAGGAACATAACAGAATTCAAGATCTACACTGCAACGATATATCGGAGTTCCTCGGAAAACGATCGGATTGCAAGGAGTGCGTTGCTGGAAAAACGGGCATTTTTCATACATTCTCCAATTTCAATATATGGGGTGTCAAACGTAAGCAAATGCTAAGTAGAATTCAATATAATTGCATTCAGGCAGCTTCGCGATACCTGCAATTCCTTTTCACTTTTGATTCCGGAACCATACAGCTGTGAAATTATTGGAAACAGTAGTCGGAACTGGCTGAGTATCAATATTGCGCTGTTATTGTACTCAGGAACATAAAAAATTTAAGATTTTCACCACAACAATATTTTGGAGTACCTTGGAAAACGATCGGAATGCAAGTAGTGCGTCGCTGGAAAAACGGCCGTTTTTCATACTTTCCCCAATTTCAATATATGGGGTGCAAAACGAAAGCCAGTGATGAGTAGAATTCAATAAAAGTGCATTCAGGCAGCTTCGCGATACCTGCAATTGCAGTTTTTTGCGTGGTTGGGATACTTTTGATTCCGAAACCATACAGCTGTAAAATCATCGGAAACGGGAGTCGGAAGTGCCTGAATATCAAAATCGCGCTGTTATTGTACTCAGGAGCATAAAAAAATTAAAAATTTTCACTGCAGCGATATCCTGGAGTTCCTCGGAAAACGATCGGATTGCAGGGAGTGCGGTGCTGGAAAAACGGCCGTTTTTCATACTTTCTCCAATTTCCAAATACGGGGTGTCAAACGAAAGCTAGTGATGGGTAGAATTCAAGAAAATTGCATTCAGGCAGCATTGCGATCCCAGCAATTGCAGTTTTTGCGTGGTTGGGATACTTTTGATTCCGAAACCATACAGCTGTAAAGTTAACGGAAACGGGAGTCGGAAGTGCCTGAATATCAAACCGCGCTGTTATTGTACTCAGGAACATAAAAAAATTAAAGATCTTCACGACAACGATATTCTAGAGTTCCTCGGGAAACGATCGGATTGCAAGGAGTGCGTTGCTGGAAAAACGGCCGTTTGTCATACTTTCTCCAATTTCAATAGGTGGGGAGCCAAACGAAAGCTAGTGATGAGTAGAATTCAAAAAAAGTGCATTCAGGCAGCTTCGCGATACATGCGATTGCAGTTTTTTGCGTGGTTGGGATACTTTTGATTCCGAAACCATACAGCTGTAAAGTCAGCGGAAACGGTAGTCGGAAGTGCCTGAATATAAAAATCGCGCTGTTATTGTACTCAGGAACATAAAAAAATTAAAAATTTTCACTGCAGCGATATTCTGGAGTTCCTCGGGCAACGATCAGATTGCATGCAGTGCGAAGCTGGAAACACGGCCGTTTTTCATACTTTCGCCAATTTCCAAATATGGGGTGTCCAAGAAAGCTAGTGATGTGTAGAATTCAAGAAATTTGCATTCAGGCAGCATTGCGATCCCAGCAATTTCATTTTTTGCGTGGTTGGGATACTTTTGATTCCAAAAACCATACAGCTGTAAAATTATCGGAAACGGGAGTTGGAAGTGCCTGAATATCAAAACCGTGCTGTTATTGTACTCAGGAACATAAAAAAATTAAAGATCTTCACTCGAACGATATTCTAGAGTTCCTCGGGAAACGATCGAATTGCAAGGAGTGCGTTGCTGGAAAAACGGCCGTGTTTCCTACTTTCTCCAATTTTAATATATGTGGTGTCAAGCGCAACCTAGTGATGAGTAGAATTCAATAAATTTGCATTCAGGCAGCTTGGCGATACCTGCAATTGCAGTTTTTTGCGTGGTTGGGATACTTTGATTCCCAAGCCATACAGGTGTAAAATTATCGGAAACGGGAGTCGGAAGTGCCTGAATATAAAAATCGCGCTGTTATTGTACCCAGGAACATACAAAAATAAAGATCTTCGCTACAACGATATTTTAGATTTCCTCGGAAAACGATCGGATTGCAAGGAGTGCGTTGCTGGAAAAACGGCCGTTTTTCATACTTCCTCCAATTTCAATATATGGGGTGTCAATCGAAAGCTAGTTATGAGTAGAATTTAATAAAAGTGCAATCAGGTAGCTTCGCAATACCTGCAATTGCAGGTTTTTGCCTGGTTAGGATACTTTTGACTCCAAAACCATACACCTGTAAAATTATCAAAAACGGGAGTCGGAAGTGCCTGAATATAAAAATCGCGCTGTTATTGTACTCAGGAACATAAAAAATAAAAGATCTTAACTGCAGCAATATTGTCGAGATCCTCGGAAAACGATCGGATTGCAAGGAGTGCGGTGCCGGGAAAACGGCCGTTTTTCATACTTTCTCCAATTTCCAAATATGGGGTGTCAAACGAAACCTAGCGATGAGTACAATTCAATAAAAGTGCATTCAGGTAGCTTCCCGATACCTGCGATTGCAGTTTTTTGCGTGGTTGGGATTCCTTTGATTCCGAAACCATGCAGCTGTAAAATCATGGGAATCGGAAGTCGGAAGTGCCGGAATATAAAAATTGCGCTGTAGGTGTACTCAGGAACATGAAAAAATCGAAGATCTTCACTATAATGATATTCTCGAGTTCATCGGAAAACAATCGGATTGCAAGGGGTGCGTTGCTGGAAAAACGGCCGTTTTTCATACTTCCTCCAATTTCAATATATGGGGTGTCAAACGAAAGCTAGTGATGGGTAGAATTCAATAAAATATCATTCAGGCAGCTTTGTTTTACCAGCAATCGCAGTTTTTGCGTGGTTGGGATACTTATGATTCCGAAACCATTCAGCTGTAAAATCATCGGAAACTGGAGTCGGAAGTGTCTCAGTACCCAAATTGCGCGGTTGTAGTACTCAGGAAATAGAAAAAATAGGAAATAAAAAAATTACAGATCTTCACTACAACGATATCTTGGAGTTCCTCGGAAAACGACCGGATTGCGAGGAGTGCGTTGCTGGCAAAACGGCCGTTTTTCATACTTCCTCCAATTTCAATATATGGGGTGTCAAACGAAAGCTAGTGATGAGTAGAATTTAATAAAAGTGCAATCAGGTAGCTTCGCGATACCTGCGATTTCAGTTTTTTGCGTAGTTGGGATACTTTTGATCCCGAAACCATACAGGTGTAAAACTATCGGAAACGGGAGTCGGAAGTGCCTGAATATCAAAATCGCGCTGATATTGTACTCAGAAACATGAAAAAGTTCAAGATCTTCTCTGCAACAATATTCTGTAGTTCCTCGGGAAACGATCGGATTGCAAGGGGTGCGTTGCTGGCAAAACGGCCGTTTTTTCACACCTTCTCCAATTACAATATTGGGGTGTCAAACGAAAGCTAGTGATGAGTAGAATTCAATACAATTGCATTCAGGCAGCTCCGCCATACTTGCAATTGCAGTTTTTTTGCGTAGTTGGGATACTTCTGATTCAGAAACCATACAGCTGTAATATTATTGGAAACGGGAGTCGAAAGTGCCTGAATATCAAATTGGCGCTGTGATTGTGCTCAGGAACATAAAAAAATCAAAGATCTTCATTACAACGATATTCTGGAGTTCCTCGGAAAACGATCGGATTGCAAGGAGTGCGTTGCTGGAAAAACGGCCATTTTTCATACCCTCTCCAATTTCAATATATGGGATGTCAAATGAAAGGCAGTGATGAGTAGAATTCAATAAAATGCATTCGGGCCGCTAGGCGATACCTGCAATTGCAGTTTTTTGCGTGGTTGGGATTCTTTTGATCCCGAAGCCATACGGCTGTAAAACTATCGGAAACGGGAGTCTGAAGTGCCTGAATATCAAAATCACACTGTTATTATTTTAGGAACATAAAAAAATTACAGATCTTCACTACAACGATATTCTGGAGTTCCTCGGAATACGATCGGATTGCGAGGAGTGCGTTGCTGGAAAAACGGCCGTTTTTCATACTTCCTCCAATTTCAATATATGGGAATTCAACCGAAAGTTAGTGATGAGTAGAATTTAATAAAAGTGCAATATTTTTGATCCCGAAACCATACAGGTGTAAAATTATCGGAAACGGGAGTCGGAAGTGCCTGAATATCAAAATCGCGCTGTTATTGTACTCAGAAACATGAGAAAGTTCAAGATCTTCTCTGCAACAATATTCTGGAGTTCCTCGGGAAACGATCGGATTGCAAGGAGTGCGTTGCTGGCAAAACGGCCGTTTGTTCACTCCTTCTCCAATTACAATATTTGGGTGTCAAACGAAAGCTAGTGATGAGTGGAGTTCAATACGATTGCATTCAGGCAGCTTCGCGATACCTTGGATTGCAGTTTTTTGCGTGGTTGGGATACTTTTTATTCCGAAACCATACCACAATAAAATCATCGGGAACGATAGTCGGAAGTGCCTGAATATCAAAATTGCGCTGTTGTTGTACTCAGAAATATAGAAAAAATTAAAGATCTTCACAACAACGATATTTTGGAGTACTGCGGAAAACGATCGGATTGCAAGGAGTGCGTTGCTGGAAAAACGGCCGTATTTCATACTTTCGTCAATTTCAATATATGGGGTGCCAAAATAAAGCCAGTGATGAGTAGAATGCAATAAAAGTGCATTCAGGCAGCTTCACGATACCTGCAATTGCAGTTTTTTGCGTGGTTAGGATACTTTTGATTCCGAAACGATACAGCGGTAAAATTATCGGAAACAGGAGTCGGAAGTGCCTGAATATCAAAATTGTGCTGTTATTGTACTAAGGAACATAAAATCATTAAAGATCTTTACCACAACGATGTTCGGCAGTACCTCGGAAAACGATAGGATTGCAAGGAGTGCGTTACTGTAAATACGGCTGTTTCTTCAAACTTTCTCCAATTTTAATATTTGTGGTGTCAAACCAAAGCTAGTGATGAGCGGTATTCAATAAAATTGTGTTCAGGTAGCTGCGCGATACCTAAACCGTACAGAAATAAAATCATCGGGAACGGGAGTCGGAGGTGCCTGAATATCAAAATTGCGCTGTTGTTGTACTCAGAAACATAGAAAAATCGAAGATCTTCACCACAACAATATTCTGGATTTTCTCGGAAAACGATCGGATGGCAAGGAGTGTGTTGCTGGAAGAACGGCCGTTTTACATACTTTCTCCAATTTCAATATATGGGATGTCAAACGAAAGCTAGTGATGGGTAGAATTCAATAAAATTGGATTGAGGCAGCTTCGCGATACCGGCAACTGCAGTTATTTGCGTGGTTGGGATACTTTTGATTCCGAAACCATACAGCTGTAAAATCATCGGAAACGGGAGTCGGAAGTGCCTGAATATCAAAATCGCGCTGTTATTGTACTCAGGAACATTAAAAAAATTAAAGATCTTCGCTACAACGATATTCTGGAGTTCCTCGGAAAACGATCGGATTGCAAGAAGTGCGTTGCTGGAAAAACGCCCGTTTTTCATACTTTCTCCAATTTCAATATATGGGGTGTCAAACGAAAGCTAGTGATGAGTAGAATTCAACAAAATTGGATTGAGGCAGCTTCGCGATACCGGCAACTGCAGTTTTTTGTGTGGTTGGGATACTTTTGATTCCGAAACCATACAGCTGTAAAATCATCGGAAACGGGAGTCGGAAGTGCCTGAATATCAAAATTGCCCTGTTATTGTACTCAGGAACATAAAAAACAAGTTGGGTAAACAGACCTACGCTCATGTCAGAAGGGTTTTGTATTCAATTGTCACCAAATCGATTCAAATAAAGAACAAGTTGGGTAGACAGACCTGTGCTCATGTCAGAAGGGTTTTGTACTCAACTTACAAAATGTAGTAACAAGCAACGAATAAAATCAAGACACATGTCAAAGACGATTTTATTGGAGAAAATGTGAAATTCGAGGATCATACTATTATTAACAAAGTTGAAAGAGTTTCGACTTCTGAGGTATTTGTTAGAGTTATACCCATAAATATCTCCCTTGATAATTTCTTCAGATTTTTTAGATCACGGGTGTCCATTCGCGAGGGAGAAAACACATTTTTCATGTATTTCCCCCCCCCCCCTGTGCCCCCACTGAAGCAAAAACTGTCAGTTTAAGAACTGTTTTGAAAAGCTCTCATAGAGAACTTTCAGTTGATACTCATATCGGCTACCTTTCATGAAATTTTTTTCCAGGGGTCACTTCTCTGTACTGTAATCATCGATTCATGGCCTATTTTTTCGAATCCTAGAATGGTTACAAAGCCCTTTTGCTAGGAGCTCTCTCCTGCCTCTTCGACTTGTTTCAATTATATGTACTCATCTTCATGATACCTATCATTCCTGCAATTTTCATGCAAATCCTAGCAAAGCTGTAGTGTCTAAATCGATAAAAAGCGCACATGGCTCCATAGCCATATGTTTCCATAGTAATACAGGGCATATTGTTCCATAGTAATACAGGAAAATTCAAATCACTATAACTTCATCAAATACTATTCAATCCTTATGAAACTTTCAGAAAAGATCAATCCTACAAAAGGTCATCTGTTTGCAAAATTTTATTGAATTTAAAGGTACCGTTTGGATTTTATTCAAGAAAAGATAAAATCGATAAATCATACTATTACTAACAAAGTTGAGTGAATTTCGACTTCTCATGTATTTGTTGTTGTTGTACTCATGAAGGCCTATATTCATGATTTTTTTCAGATTTTTCGGATGGAAGGTGTCCAATCGCGAGGGGGGGGTACGCGAAAAGTTCGTACATTTCCCCTTCCCCTGCCCCCCTCGGTACTTATAAGGCAATTTTAAGACTTGTTTTGAAAAGATCTTATTAAGACCTTTCCAATGACACCCTACTCGACTACCAATGGTAAAAATTTTTTTTTGAGGGGTCACCTCCCTATATGGGGAGACCCCCCTTAAACCCCTTTAAAAAAATTTTTCACCCTTGAACTTTAAAGAGGTCACCACTTCTGACCTTTCCACAAAGTTTCATGGCTGTAGCTTCTATAGTTTCGGAGAAAAAGTGCTGTGACATACAGACGGACGGACGGACGGACGGACGGACAGACGGACAGACGGACACAGGTCGTGATTGCAATAGGGTTTTGTATTTTAGTACAAAACCCTAAAAATGTCAAAGACGATTTTATTGGAGAAAATATGAAATACGAAGATCATACTATCATTAACAAAGTTGAACGAATTTCAACTTCTGAGGTTTTTGGTATTGGTATACTCATAAATATCTCCCTTGATAATTATTTCAAATGTCCATCCGCGATGGAGGAAACACATTTTTCATGTATTTCCCCCCTGTGCCCCCACTGAAGCAAAAACTGACAGTTTAATAACTGTTTTGAAAAGCTCCCATGAAAACTTTTATTTCATACCCATTTCGGCTACGTTTTATGAATTTTTTTTTCAGGGGCCACTCTCCTGTACTGAAATCATCGATTAATGGCCAATTTTTTCGAATCCTAGAATGGTTACAAATCCCTTTTGCTAGGAGCTCTCTCCCACCTCCTTGACTTGTTTCACTTATGAGAATTAATTGTAGGTACTCATCTTCAGTCATTCATTAAATTGAATCAGTGTTCAAAGCATGCACCTTAAACGTTGAAGTTGGGAAAAAATAATTCAAAATTATTCCATCTTCGCATTTAAAATAGCCACTATTTTGTTTTACGATTACTAAGACCAATAGCTGAACCGATTCTCAAAGATATTCATGACACCTATCATTCCTGAATTTTTCATGCAAATCCTAGCAAAACTGTAGTGCCTGAGTCGGTAAAAAGCGCGTGTTGTTCCATAGCCATATGTTGCCATAGTAATACATGCAGCGCATATTGTTCCATAGTAATACAGGAAAATTCAAACCGGTATAACTTCGCTAAATATTACTCAATCTTTATGGAACTTGCAGAGTAAATCAATCTTATAAATAGTAATCTGTGTGTTGAATTTCATTGAATTTAAGGGTACCGTTAAGATTTTATTCAAGAAAACATAATATCGATAAATCATACTATTACTAACAAAGTTGAGCAAATTTTGACTTCTCACGTATTTGTTGTTGTTGTACTCATCAAGAGCTACATTCTTGATTTTCTTCAGATTTTTCGGATCACAGGTGTCCAATCGCGAGGGGGGGACACAAATCTTTCGTGTATTTCCCCTCCCTGTGCGCCCCTCGAAGCAAACTTTGCCAAACTAAGACCTGTTTTGAAAAGTTCTCATCAAGACCTTTCATTTGATACTCATATTGGCTACCTTCAATGAAATTTTTTTTTGGGGGGCACTCCCTTACATGGGGAGACCCCCTTAAATACCTTATAAAATTTTTTTGTAGTTGAATTGTGAAGAGAGCACCACTTTACGCCTAGGTAGTAGTTAAGTAGTTTCCGAGAAAAACTGCTGTGACACACGGACGGACAGACAGACAGACCGACAGACGGACAGACAGGACGCGAATTTAGAAGAGTTTTGTAAAATTATTTTACAAAATCCTAACTAAAGATCTTCACTACAACGATATTCTGGAGTACCTCGTAAAACGATCGGATTGCAAGGAGTGCGTTGCTGGAAAAACGGCAGTTTTTCATACTTTCTCCAATTTCCATATATGTGGTGTCAAACGAAAGCTAGTGATGTGTAGAATTCAATAAAAGTGCATTCAAGCAGCTTCGCGATACCTGCAATTGCAGTTTTTTGCGTGGTTGGGATACTTTTGATTCCGAAACCATACAGCTGTAAAATTATCGGAAACGGGAGTCGGAAGTGCCTGAATATCAAAATTGCGCTGTTATTGTACTCAGGAATATAAAAAAATTAAAGATCTTCACTACAACGATATTCTCGAGTTCCTCGGAAAACGATCGGATTGCAAGAAGTGCGTTGCTGTCAAAACGGCCGTTGTTCATACTTTCTCCAATTTCAATATATGGGGTGTCAAACGAAGCTAAAGATGAGTAGAATTCAGTAAAAGTGCATTCAGGCAGCTTCGCGATACCTGCAATTGCAGGTTTCTGCGTGGTTGGGATTCTTTTGATCCCGAAACCATACAGTTGCAAAATTATCGGAAACGGGAGTCGGAAGTGCCTGAATATCAAAATTGCGCTGTTATTGTACTCAGGAACATAAAAAATTAAAGATCATCACTACGACGATATTCTGGAGTACATCGTAAAACGATCGGATTCCAAGGAGTGCGTTGCTGGAAAACGGCCGATTTTCATACTTTCTCCAATTTCAATATATGGGGTGTCAAACGAAAGGTAATGATAAGTAGAATTCAATAAAATTGCATTCAGGCAGCTACGTGATACCCGCAATTGCGGTTTTTTGCGTGGTTGGGACTCCTTTGATCCCGAAACCATACAGCTGTAAAATTGTCGGAAACTTGAGTCGGAAGTGCCTGAATATCAAAATCACGCTGTTATCCTACTCAGGAACATAAAAACATTGAAGATCTTCACTACAACGATTTTCTTGAGTTCCTCGGGAAACGATCGGATCGCAAGGAGTGCGTTGCTGGTAAAACGGCCGGTTTTCATACTTTCTCCAGTATCCATATATAAAAGGGACTCACAGCAGCCGGAGGCACTGGGGCTGGGGGATCGCTCTCCTGGCAATTCCTCTTCCCCCCTCCCCTCCCGCTAGGAAAGGACTCCCCAGCTTGAAGGTGCCCCACGGCGTAACAAAACGAGACCTTGGCGAAGTAATGTGTCAAACGGTTCCAGGCTAGGTTCTCAGATTGACAGGGGAGGTGTTTAGTGGGTAGTCCAAAGGTATCCTCCATGGGAGTCCCACACTGCCAGACTCGGCGGGCATAAATGCCTTCACCTCCCTACCACAAAAAAAAAAAAAACAAATATCCATATATGGGGTGTCAAACGAAAGCTAGTGATGCGCAGAATTCAATAAAATTGCATTCAAGCAGCTTCGCGATACCTGCAATTGCAGGGAGTCGGATGTGCCTGAATATCAAAATCGCTCTGTTATTGTACTCAGGAACATAAAAAAATTAAACATCTTCACTACAACGATATTCTGGAGTTCCTCGGAAAACGATCGGATTGCAAGGAGTGCGTTGCTGTAAAAACGGCCGATTTTCATACTTTCTCCAATTTCAATATATGGGGTGTCAAACGAAAGCTAATGATAAGTAGAATTCAATAAAATTGCATTCAGGCAGCTACGTGATACCTGTAATTGCGGTTTTTTGCGTGGTTGGGACTCCTTTGATCCCGAAACCATACAGCTGTAAAATTGTCGGAAACTAGAGTCGGAAGTGCCTGAATATCATAATTGCGCTGTTATTGTACTCAGAAACATAAAAGCATTGAAGATCTACACTACAACGATATTCTGGAGTTCCTCGGGAAACGATCGGATTGCAAGGAGTGCGTTGCTGGAAAAACGGCCGTTGTTCATACTTTCTCCAATTTCCATATATAGGGTGTCAAACGAAAGCTAGTGATGAGCAGAATTCAATAAAATTGCATTCAGGCAGCTTCGCGATACCTGCAATTGCAGTTTTTTGCGTGGTTGGGATACTTTTGATCCCGAAACCATACAGCTGTAAAATCATCTGAAACGGGAATCGCAAGTTCCTGAATATCAAAATCGCGCTGTTATGGTACTCAGGAACATATTAAAAATTAAAGATCTTCACTACAACGATATTCTGGAGTACCTCGGGAAACGATCGGATTGCAAGGAGTGCGTTGCTGGAAAGCCGGCCGTTTTTCATACTTTCTCCAATTACCATATATGGGGTGTCAAACGAAAGCTAGTGATGAGTGGAATTAAATGAAGGTGCGTTTAGGCAGCTACGTGACATCTGCAATTGCGGTTTTTTGCGTGGTTGGGACTCTTTTGACCCCGAAACCATACAGGTGTAAAATTGTCGGAAACGGGAGTCGGAATCGCCTGAATATCAAAATCACACTGTTATTGTACTCAGGAACATAAAAACATTGAAGATCTTCACTACAACGATATTCTGGAGTTCCTCGGGGAACGATCGGATTGCAAGGAGTGCGTTGCTGGAAGAACGGCCGTTGTTCATACTTTCTCCAATTTCCATATATGGGGTGTCAAACGAAAGCTAGTGATGCGCAGAATTCAATAAAATTGCATTCAAGCAGCTTCGCGATAGCTGCGATTGCAGTTTTTTGCGTGGTTGGGTACTTTTGATCCCGAAACCATACAGCTGTAAAATCATCGGAAATGGGAATCGGAAGTGCCTGAATATCAAATCCCGCTGTTATGGTACTCAGGAACATATTAAAAATTAAAGATCTTCACTACAACGATATTCTGGAGTTCCTCGGGAAACGATCGGATTGCAAGGAGTGCGTTGCTGGAATAACGGCCGTTGCTCATACTTTCTCCAATTACCATATATGGGATGTCAAACGAAAGCTTAAGATGAGTAGAATTCATTAAAATTGCATTCAGGCAGCGCCGCGATACCTGCAATTGCAGTTTTTTGCGTGGTTGGGATGCTTTTGATTCCGAAACCATACAGCTGTAAAATTGTTGGAAACGGGATACTGAAGTTCCTGAATGTCAAAATCGTGCTGTTATTGTACTCTAAAACATAAAAAAATTAAAGATCTTCATTACAACGATATTCTGGAGTACCTCGTAAAACTATCGGATTGCAAGAAGTGCGTTGCTGGAATAAATAATAATTTTAATGTTCCGGGAAAGTGAAAACGCAATGTCTTTTAATTTAAGTATAAAGAGTTTTTTTAATTACAAAAGTACACAATGATCAATTCAACACTTTCACTGATTTTAATTTTCACTATTAAAATTCTAACACTTGTCCATAAATTTGTTACCGCAATTGTCTTCTCAAAATCACCTCATCATTACATGATCGCTTTTCAATTCGCTTTCCACACACTATCACAAGTTTTTATCGCGGTCGAATGAATGCCACCATTCATTCAGCTCACTTTTATATAGGGTCTCTAATCATTCAACTCAGTTCTCGTACATGGGTGAATAAGCGGGAACATTCCAGCATGGATGGGCAGTGACTCACTTTCAGATGTTGATAATGCTTGTTGGGTTCTCGTGGGTTCGAGTGAATTCATTTGTTGACGTTCTTAATGATTGTGAAAACAATTGCGACAATTGCTCGCAGAATTATTTGTACATGTAATTATTTGTACATGTATCACTGCCCCCACCTCAGTTCTTTTCGCCCCGAAAAGATGTGTCGCTATTTGTAGTCAATTCTCCCTGGGTGTAATATGGGGCAAGACAGTCCGGATACACGATTTTCATTTTAGCCCTCGGCTTACGATGTTCCTGTATTCGGTATACGACGTCGTTGATTCGCTTTGTAACTCGGTATGGTCCCTCCCAATTATGTTGGAACTTTGGAGACCTGCCCTTTCGCCGTTGCGGGATATAAAGCCACACCAAGTCATCTTGCTGGAAGCCAGTAGAATTAGCCTTTAGATGATACCTGGTCTTCATGCAGTCAGTAGCCGATTCGAGGTGTTTTCGCACTGTCCAATGTATCTGGTTCAACCGTTGTCTTAGATCACTTGCGTACTCCGAGATGGTTTGGGGTTTCTCAGGGGGTGTTCCGAACTTTATATCGGCTGGCAAACGAATAGTCTTTCCAAAAATGACTTTGGCTGGGGCTTGGCCCGTCGATGCATGTTCAGCAGCTCTGTACGCCATTAAAAATAGTGGGATATGTCGGTCCCAGTCCCTTTGGTTCTCGTCAACCGTTTTGGCCAGGTGTTTATTGAGCGTGCCGTTGAAACGTTCGACCATTCCATCGGATTGGGGATGCAGCGGTGTTGTCCTCGTTTTCCGTATTCCGAGCAGCTCGCACATTTCGCCAAAAACTAGTGACTCAAAGTTTCGGCCTTGATCCGAATGTAGTTCGCCAGGTACGCCGTACCTACTGACCCAATTTAACACTAGCTGTTCAGCTACAGTAGTTGCCTCCTGGTTGGGAATGGGGTAGACCTCGGGCCACTTGCTGAAATAATCGGCTACAACCAGCGTGTATCGATTTCCCCATTCAGATCCAGGAAAGGGTCCTGCGATGTCAACAGCAATCCTTTCAAATGGTATCCCCGCGTTATAGGTTTGCATTTGTTCTCTCAGTCGTCGCTTTGGACCTTTGACGGAAGCGCAAATTGTGCATCTGCGACCCCAGTCCTCTACGTCTTCTCGAGCGTGGAGCCAGTAGAACCTTTCCCGCAATTTCACTAAGGTCTTGTTAACACCAAGGTGGCCTCCCGAGGATCCTTCATGCATTTCCTTAACCACATCGTGGATTCAGCTTTTGGGTAGTATAGTTTGCATCCTATAGGAGCTGCCATCCGCCGTTTCCCATTTCCGCTTGAGTACGCCACCCTCCACCTGAAGGGAGTTCCATTGTGCCCAATAGCTTTTCAGGGTTGCGCCATGCGTTGAAACGTCCTTCCACTCAGGTCGCCAAGTCGTCTCCTTCCATACGAGCAATGGTCCGATGTCTTCATCGGCTAACTGGGCATTTCGAATCTCCTCCGATGACCAACCCTCATCGAATTCGGCCGTTATCAGTCGCAGATCAACAGGCGGTTCCTTTTCCTCAATCCGTCGGTAATGCTTGCAGGTAGCTGGACATGGGTGACGAGATAGGGCGTCAGCATTTCCATGAGCTCCGCCCTTTCGATGAACAATTTCGTAGTCGTATGACTGCAATCTTTCGATCCATCTCGCAACTTGTCCCTCGGGGTTTTTGAAGTTAAGTAGCCATCTCAGCGATGCATGGTCCGTTCGAAGAACAAATTTCTGGCCATACAGGTACTTGTGGAACTGCTTGGTGGCCTCTATTATAGCCAATAGCTCCTTCCTGGTCACACAGTAGTTCCTCTCACTTTTTGAAAGAACTCAACTGTAATACGAGAGGACTCTTTCTTCGCCATTGATCTGCTGGGAGAGTACAGCTCCAATACCGCCGTTGCTTGCATCGGTGGCAACTACAAACATTTTTCCGGGTTTCGGATACGCCAGTACAGGTGATTCACATAGCTTTTCCTTCAGGGTCTCAAAGGCTGTCTGGCATTGTTCATTCCAGACATACGGACGATTTTTCTCGGTTAGCTGATGGAGACACTTAGCTATTTTGGCAAAGTCTTTGACGAATCTTCGATAGTAGGTTGCCAGACCCAGGAAACTTCGTAGTTGGCGCTTGTTGTTTGGTGTTGGCCAGCTTTTCACGGCTAAAATTTTCTCAGGGTCTGTTTCGACCCCTTCTGCTGATACGACCTGTCCCAGGTATTTTACTTCAGCTGCGAAAAGGGTACACTTGTCAGGACTAAGTTTCAAATTTGCCAGTCGCAGTCGGGAGAAAACCTCTTCTAAGTTCCGCACATGCTCTTCGAACGTTCTCCCGATGACGATGATGTCATCTAGGAACACCAAGCAGGTTTTCCAGGTTAGACCACGCAGCACGTATTCCATCAAGCGTTCGAAAGTGGCTGGAGCATTGCAAAGCCCAAACGGCATCACCACAAATTGCCACAATCCGGTCCCAACTGAAAATGCGGTCTTCTCTCGGTCCTTCTTGTCAATTTCTACCTGCCAGTAGCCACTCTTGAGATCGAGTGTAGAAAACCATTTTGCGTCGGCTAAAGTGTCCATGATGTCATCGATGCGTGGAAGCGGGTAACTATATTTCTTAGTGACGTCGTTAAGCTGCCTATAGTCGACACAAAAGCGAGTGCTACCATCCTTTTTCTTTACTAGAACTGTTACGACCCTGCGATGCTATGCATGGGTTGTATGCAACATCATCTGTCGTCCCTACACTTACCTCTATCCTGTGCCTCTACTTTTTCCTTTCAGGGAAAAATATTAATTCGTATATTTACCTAGTAATTCTAGAGCGTCTAGGCACGCATATAGTTAAGGCGATCAACGCCGGATTGATTGTCTTGATGGAAGAAAACAGAGGCGAACTCGCCGATTTAAGTTAGACCAAGAAGTGATTTATTTCCACATCGACTTATCCTATTTATACAATTCTACTTCGTCTTCAATACAAATACATATTCAATTTCCTAACATATTCTAAACATATTTTGTCTACTCTAGCAAAAACATTTTACATACAATTTCCTATCTCTAATATTCTTTCCCGAAAAACTATGCAAAAAAAATTCACATTCTTATTAGCAATTCTACACGATGCATTTCCCATGTTGAAAGCATTATTCAAAAAAAATCTACATTCTTAATAGCAATACCAAATATTTTGCATTTCTCATATTGATAAAAAAAACTTTAACTCAACGTGAAGTAAATGCATTCATCTTCGCGTGTTTATTTTCCTATAAGAAAAAAATAGAAACAAGACATTGCATTCATATGAGAAGTTGTTAGACCCCGCATATGAGCTATGTCAAGTGCATCAAGGGAAGCGAAAGTGTTGAAGGCAATTAGTTTTTGTTTGTAGCGTGTGCCTTTAACACTTCCATGTAATTTAATACGCGATAGTCTTCGTTCATTATACGTTTGTGCTGTTGTACATATGAAACCATGTGTACACAGAATTATCTTTGTTCGTTGTACGTTAGTACTGTTGTACATATGAAACCATGTGTGTACGGAAATGTTTATACGTACGAACGTGTTTTCATATGGGGCTAATGGTAATGTACGTTTAAAAGATGTTCATTGTTTACGATTTGCTTTCGATTTTAATGAATGCATTACAATTTTCCTTTCCGTAATTCTTCAAGAAAATTCATATGCAAGTTCAAGCTTAACCCGATACTTTTCATAACATTTTCATTGACGGTGAACATCTTCTTTACCGTGATTCTTTATTAAAATCTTGGCGCAAGTTTCTTACAGAGCAAAATACATTACGAACAAAACGACTATATGTCTCGGGTATTCCATCACTCGTCGTACGGAAAGAGTTTCTAGACGCTTGATTCATGATAAAATTTAACCAAAACAATAACAAATGTGGACATGTGTCCATAGTGGTACGAGCCAATGCTTTTGCTTTTAGCCGAGTGTTATTTGAGCTGGGAATCCCCTTCGTGGTGACGTATGTGGTGAATGAATGTTTGGATAATTTAGTGGTCGCTCAAAATGCTTAAATGGACAAATGAAGGCTTTTTAAAATGTTATCGATATTTATTTTTATGGCGTACTCATCTCAATCAGACTTGGGGTGATATTTAGCGGAAGACACTTACAGAGGAACCTTTAGTAAATGCTTTGGCATTTAACTACATGGTAGCTGGAATAGTTCCTTCTGTTCAGCGTGTCTTTTAGGGCGTAAAAATATCTTCCCCCATTTTAAATGTCTGTGGCGAGTCTTGGAGAGATGAGCCACACGTCGATTGTTATGTTATTTTAAGAGTTGAAACTAGTAGGTTTTTTTTTTTTTTTTTTTTTTTTTTTATAATTAATTGATTTATTTTTTGGCTCTATACGTTGATTGTCATTAGTTGCATTAAACATTTATGGCAACTGTTAGTTTGTTAAAGATTACGCTGTGGTATTTTTATTCTATTGAAAGCAGCGATATTCTGGAGTTCCTCGGAAAACGATCGGATTGCAAGGAATGCGTTGCTGTCAAAACGGCCGTTTTTCATACTTTCTCCAATTTCCATATATGGGGTGTCAAACGAACGCTAGTGATGAGTAAAATTCAATAAAAGTGCATTCAAGCAGCTTCGCAATACCTGCAATTGCAGTTTTTTTCGGGGTTGGGATACTTTTGAATCCGAAACCATACAGCTGTAAAATTGTCGGAAACGGGAGTCGGAAGTGCCTGAATATCAAAATCGCGCTGTTATTGTACTCAGGAATATAAAAAAATTAACGATCTTCACTACAAGGATATTCTGGAGCCCCTCGGAAAAAGATCAGATTGCAAGGAGTGCGTTGCTGGAAGAACGGCCGTTTTTCATACTTTCTCCGATTTCAATATATGGGGTGTCAAACGAACGCTAGTGATGAGTAGAATTCAATAAAAGTGCATTCAAGCAGCTTCGCACTACCTGCAATTGCAGTTTTTTGCGTGGTTAGGATACTTTTGACTCCAAAAATATACACCTGTAAAATTATCAACAAGTTGGGTAGACAGACCTATGCTCATGTCAGAAGGGTTTTGTACTTAACTTACAAAATGCAGTAACCAGCAACGAATAAAATCATGAAACATGTCAAAGACGATTTTATTCGAGAAAATGTGAAATTCGTGGTTCATACTATTATTAACAAAGTTCAACGCATTTTGACTTCTGAGGTATTTGTTATAGTTATACCCATAAATATCTCCTTTGATAATTTTTTCAGATTTTTTAAGATCACGGGTGTCCATTCGCGAGGGAGGAAACACATTTTTCATGTATTCCCCCCCCCCCCCCCCCTGTGCCCCAACTGAAGCAAAAACGGTCAGTTTAAGAACTGTTTTGAAAAGCTCTCATAGAGAACTTTCAATTGATACTCATATCGGCTACTTTTCATGAAATTTTTTTTCAGGGGCCACTCTTCTGTACTGTAATCATCGATTCATGGCCTATTTTTTCGAATCCTAGAATGGTTACAAAGCCCTTTTGCTAGGAGCTCTCTCCTGCCTCTTCGACTTGTTTCAATTGTATGTACTCATCTTCATGATATCTATCACTCCTGAAATTTTCATGCAAATTCTAGCAAAGCTGTAGTGTCTAAGTCGGTAAAAAGCGCATATGGCTCCATAGCCATATGTTTCCATAGTAATACAGGGCATATTGCTCCATAGTAATACAGGAAAATTCAAATCGCTATAACTTCGGTAAATACCATTCGATCTTTATGAAACTTTCAGAGAAGATCAATCTTATAAATAGTCATCTGTTTACTAAACTTTATTGAATTTAAGGGTACCATTTATATTTTATTCAAGAAAACATAAAATCGATGAATCATACTATTACTAACAAAGTTGAGTGAATTTTGACTTCTCGTGTATTTGTTGTTGTTGTACTTATGAAGGCCTACATTCATGATTTTTTTCAGATTTTTCGGATGGAAGGTGTCCAATCGCGAGGGGGGGTACGCGAAAAGTTCGTACATTTTGACTACCCCTGCCCCCCTCGGTACTTAAAAGGCAATTTTAAAACCTGTTTGGAAAAGATCTCATTAAGACCTTTCCAACGACACCCTACTCGACTACCAATGGTGAAATTTTTTTTTTGAGGGGTCACCTCCCTATTTGGGGAGACCCCCCTTAAACGCCTTTGAAAAATTTTTCCACCCTTGAACTTTCAAGAGGTCACCACTTCTGACCTTTCTACAAAGTTTCATGGCTGTAGCCTCTATAGTTTCGGAGAAAAAGTGCTGTGACATACAGACGGACGGACGGACGGACGGACGGACGGACGGACGGACAGACGGACACAGGTCGTGATTGCAATAGGGTTTTGTATTTTAGTACAACCCCAAAAAATTAAAGATCTTCACTACAACGATATTCTGGAGTTCTTCGGAAAACGATCGCATTGCAAGGAGTCCGTTGCTGTGAAAACGGCCGTTTTTCATACTTTCTCCAATTTCAATATATGGGGTGTCAAACGAATACTAGTGATGAGTAGAGTTCAATAAAATTGCATTCGGGCAGCTCCGCGATACCTGCAATTGGAGTTTTTTGCGTGGTTGGGATTCTTTTGATCCCGAAACCATACAACTGTAAAATTATCGGAAACGGGAGTCTGAAGTGCCTGAATATCAAAATCACACTGTTATTGTACTCAGGAACATAAAATTTAAAGATCTTCACTACAACGATATTCTGGAATTCATCGGAAAACGATCGGATTGCAAGGAGTGCGTTGCTGGAAAAACAGCCGTTTTTCATACTTTCTCCAATTTCAATATATGGGGTGTCAAACGAAAGCTAGTGATGAGTGGAATTCAATAAAATTGCCTTCAGGCAGCTCCGCGATACCTGCAATTGCAGTTTTTTTGCGTGGTTGGGATTCTTTTGATCCCGAAGCCATACAGCTGTCAAATTATTGGAAACGGGAGTCTGGTGTGCCTGAATATCAAAATTGCACTGTTATTATACTCAGGAATATAACAAAATTAAAGATCTTCTCTACAACGATATTCTAGAGTTCCTCGGAGAACGATCGCATTGCAAGGAGTGCGTTGCTGGAAAAACGGCCGTTGTTGATACTTTCTCCAATTTCAATACAAGTTGGGTAGACAGACCTATGCTCATGTCAGAAGGGTTTTGTACTTAACTTACAAAATGCAGTAACCAGCAACGAATAAAATCATGAAACATGTCAAAGACGATTTTATTCGAGAAAATGTGAAATTCGTGGTTCATACTATTATTAACAAAGTTCAACGCATTTTGACTTCTGAGGTATTTGTTATAGTTATACCCATAAATATCTCCTTTGATAATTTTTTTCAGATTTTTTAAGATCACGGGTGTCCATTCGCGAGGGAGGAAACACATTTTTCATGTATTCCCCCCCCCCCCCCCTGTGCCCCAACTGAAGCAAAAACGGTCAGTTTAAGAACTGTTTTGAAAAGCTCTCATAGAGAACTTTCAATTGATACTCATATCGGCTACTTTTCATGAACGTTTTTTTCAGGGGCCACTCTTCTGTACTGTAATCATCGATTCATGGCCTATTTTTTGGAATCCTAGAATGGTTACAAAGCCCTTTTGCTAGGAGCTCTCTCTGCCTCTTCGACTTGTTTCAATTGTATGTACTCATCTTCATGATATCTATCACTCCTGAAATTTTCATGCAAATTCTAGCAAAGCAGTAGTGTCTAAGTCGGTAAAAAGCGCATATGGCTCCATAGCCATATGTTTCCATAGTAATACAGGGCATATTGCTCCATAGTAATACAGGAAAATTCAAATCGCTATAACTTCGGTAAATACCATTCGATCTTTATGAAACTTTCAGAGAAGATCAATTTTATAAATATTGATGAGTAGAATTCAATAAAATTGCATTCAGGCAGCTTTGCTTTACCAGCAATCGCAGTTTTTGCATGGTTGGGATACTTATGACTCCGAAACCATTCAGCTGTAAAATCATCGGAAACAGGAGTCGGAAGTGCCTGAATATCAAAATCGCGCTGTTATCGTACTCAGGAACATAAAAAAATTAAACATCTACACTACAATGATATACTGGAGTTCCTCGGAAAACGATCGGATTGCAAGGAGAGCGTTGCTGGAAAAACGGCTGTTTTTCATACCATCTCCAATTTAAATAAATGGGGTGTCAAAAGAAAGCTAGTGATGAGTAGAATTCAATACAATTGCATTCAGGCAGCTCCGCCATACTTGCGATTGCAGTTTTTTTGCGTAGTTGGGATACTTTTGATTCCGAAACCATACAGCTGTAAAATCATAGGAAACGGGAGTCGGAAGTGCCTGAATATCAAAATTGCCCTGATATTGTACTCAGGAACATAAAAAACAAGTTGGGTAAACAGACCTACGCTCATGTCAGAAGGGTTTTGTATTCAATTGTCACCAGATCGATTCAAATAAAGAAAAATGTCAAAGACGATTTTATTGGAGAAAATATGAAATACGAAGATCATACTATCATTAACAAAGTTGAACGAATTTCAACTTCTTAGGTTTTTGGTATTGGTATACTCATAAATATCTCCCTTGATAATTATTTCAGATGTCCATCCGCGATGGAGGAAACACATTTTTCATGTATTTCCCCCCTGTGCCCCCACTGAAGCAAAAACTGACAGTTTAATAACTGTTTTGAAAAGCTCCCATGAAAACTTTTATTTCATACCCATATCGGCTACGTTTTATGAATTTTTTTTTCAGGGGCCACTCTCCTGTACTGTTATCATCGATTAATGGCCAATTTTTTCGAATCCTAGAATGGTTACAAATCCCTTTTGCTAGGAGCTCTCTCCCACCTCCTTGACTTGTTTCACTTATGAGAATTAATTGTAGGTACTCATCTTCAGTCATTCATTAAATTGAATCAGTGTTCAAAGCATGCACCTTAAACGTTGAAGTTGGGAAAAAATAACTCAAAATTATTCCATCCTCGCATTTAAAACAGCCACTATTTTGTTTTACGATTACTAATACCAATGGCTGAACCGATTCTCAAAGATATTCATGACACCTATCATTCCTGAATTTTTTATGCAAATCCTAGCAAAACTGTAATGTCTGAGTCGGTAAAAAGCGCGTGTTGTTCCATAGCCATATGTTGCCATAGTAATACATGCAGCGCATATTGTTCCATAGTAATACAGGAAAATTCAAACCGGTATAACTTCGCTAAATATGATTTAATCTTTATGAAACTTGCAGGGTAAATCAATCTTATAAATAGTAATCTGTGTATTGAATTTCATTGAATTTAAGGGTACCGTTAAGATTTTATTCAAGAAAACATAAAATCGATAAATCATACTATTACTAACAAAGTTGAGCAAATTTTGACTTCTCACGTATTTGTTGTTGTTGTACTCATCAAGAGCTACATTCTTGATTTTCTTCAGATTTTTCGGATCACAGGTGTCCAATCACGAGGGGGGGGACACAAATCTTTCGTGTATTTCCCCTCCCTGTGCGCCCCTCGAAGCAAACTTTGCCAAACTAAGACCTGTTTTGAAAAGTTCTCATCAAGACCTTTCATTTGATACCCATATTGGCTACCTTCAATGAAATTTTTTTTTGGGGAGCACTCCCCTACATGGGGAGACCCCCCTTAAATACCTTATAAAATTTTTTTGTAGTTGAATTTTGAAGAGAGCACCACTTTACACCTAGATACAAAATTTGATGTTTCTAGCTTAAGTAGTTTCCGAGAAAAACTGCTGTGACACACGGACGGACGGACGGACAGACAGACAGACCGACAGACGGACAGACAGGACGCAAATTTAGAAGGGTTTTGTAAAATTATTTTACAAAACCCTAACTAAAGATCTTCACTACAACGATATTCTGGAGTACCTCGTAAAACGATCGGATTGCAAGGAGTGCGTTGCTGGAAAAACGGCAGTATTTCATACTTTCTCCAATTTCCATATATGCGGTGTCAAACGAAAGCTAGTGATGTGTAGAATTCAATAAAAGTGCATTCAAGCAGCTTCGCGATACCTGCAATTGCAGTCTTTTTCGTAGTTGGGATTCTTTTGATTCCGAAACCATACAGCTGTAAAATTATCGGAAACGGGAGTCGGAAGTGCCTGAATATCTAAATTGCGCTGTTATTGTACTCAGGAATATAAAAAAATTAAAGATCTTCACTGCAACAATATTCTCGAGTTCCTCGGAAAACGATCGGATTGCAAGGAGTGCGTTGCTGTCAAAACGGCCGTTGTTCATACTTTCTCCAATTTCAATATATGGGGTGTCAAACGAAGCTAAAGATGAGTAGAATTCAGTAAAAGTGCATTCAGGCAGCTTCGCGATACCTGCAATTGCAGGTTTCTGCGTGGTTGGGATTCTTTTGATCCCGAAACCATACAGTTGCAAAATTATCGGAAACGGGAGTCGGAAGTGCCTGAATATCAAAATTGCGCTGTTATTGTACTCAGGAACATAAAAAAATTAAAGATCATCACTACGACGATATTCTGGAGTACATCGTAAAACGATCGGATTCCAAGAAGTGCGTTGCTGGAATAACGGCCGATTTTCATACTTTCTCCAATTTCAATATATGGGGTGTCAAACGAAAGGTAATGATAAGTAGAATTCAATAAAATTGCATTCAGGCAGTTACGTGATACCTGCAATTGCGGTTTTTTGCGTGGTTGGGACTCCTTTGATCCCGAAACCATACAGCTGTAAAATTGTCGGAAACTTGAGTCGGAAGTGCCTGAATATCAAAATCGCACTGTTATTGCTCTCAGGAGCATAAAAAATCTAAATATCTTCACTACAACGATATTCTGGAGTACCTCGTAAAACGATCGGATTGCAAGGAGTGCGTTGCTGGAAAAACGGCAGTATTTCATACTTTCTCCAATTTCCATATATGCGGTGTCAAACGAAAGCTAGTGATGTGTAGAATTCAATAAAAGTGCATTCAAGCAGCTTCGCGATACCTGCAATTGCAGTCTTTTTCGTAGTTGGGATTCTTTTGATTCCGAAACCATACAGCTGTAAAATTATCGGAAACGGGAGTCGGAAGTGCCTGAATATCAAAATTGCGCTGTTATTGTACTCAGGAATATAAAAAAATTAAAGATCTTCACTGCAACAATATTCTCGAGTTCCTCGGAAAACGATCGGATTGCAAGGAGTGCGTTGCTGTCAAAACGGCCGTTGTTCATACTTTCTCCAATTTCAATATATGGGGTGTCAAACGAAGCTAAAGATGAGTAGAATTCAGTAAAAGTGCATTCAGGCAGCTTCGCGATACCTGCAATTGCAGGTTTCTGCGTGGTTGGGATTCTTTTGATCCCGAAACCATACAGTTGCAAAATTATCGGAAACGGGAGTCGGAAGTGCCTGAATATCAAAATTGCGCTGTTATTGTACTCAGGAACATAAAAAAATTAAAGATCATCACTACGACGATATTCTGGAGTACATCGTAAAACGATCGGATTCCAAGAAGTGCGTTGCTGGAATAACGGCCGATTTTCATACTTTCTCCAATTTCAATATATGGGGTGTCAAACGAAAGGTAATGATAAGTAGAATTCAATAAAATTGCATTCAGGCAGTTACGTGATACCTGCAATTGCGGTTTTTTGCGTGGTTGGGACTCCCTTGATCCCGAAACCATACAGCTGTAAAATTGTCGGAAACTTGAGTCGGAAGTGCCTGAATATCAAAATCACGCTGTTATCCTACTCAGGAACATAAAAACATTGAAGATCTTCACTACAACGATATTCTGGAGTTCCTCGGGAAACGATCGGACTGCAAAGAGTGCGTTGCTGGTAAAACGGCCGGTTTTCATACTTTCTCCAATATTCATATATAAAAGGGACTCACAGCAGCCGGAGGCACTGGGGCTGGGGTATCGCTCTTCTGGCAATTCCTCTTCCCCCCTCCCCTCCCGCTAGGAAAGGGACTCCCCAGCTTGAAGGCGCCCCACGGCGTAACAAAACGAGACCTGGCCCGAGGTTATGTGTCAAACGGTTCCAGGCTAGGTTCTCAGATTGACAGGGGAGGTGTTTAGTGGGTAGTCTAAAGGTTTCCTCCATGGGAGTCCCACACTGCCAGACTCGGCGGGCATAAATGCCTTCACCTCCCTACCACAAAAAAAAAAAAAAAACAAATATCCATATATGGGGTGTCAAACGAAAGCTAGTGATGCGCAGAATTCAATAAAATTGCATTCAAGCAGCTTCGCGATACCTGCAATTGCAGGGAGTCAGATGTGCCTGAATATCAAAATCGCTCTGTTATTGTACTCAGGAACATTAAAAAATTAAACATCTTCACTACAACGATATTCTGGAGTTCCTCGGAAAACGATCGGATTGCAAGGAGTGCGTTGCTGTAAAAACGGCCGATTTTCATACTTTCTCCAATTTCAATATATCGGGTGTCAAACGAAAGCTAATGATAAGTAGAATTCAATAAAATTGCATTCAGGCAGCTACGTGATACCTGCAATTGCGGTTTTCTGCGTGGTTGGGACTCCTTTGATCCCGAAACCATACAGCTGTAAAATTTCCGAAAACTTGAGTCGGAAGTGCCTGAATATCATAATTGCGCTGTTATTGTACTCAGGAACATAAAAGCATTGAAGATCTTCACTACAACGATATTCTGGAGTTCCTCGGGAAACGATCGGATTGCAAGGAGTGCGTTGCTGGAAAAATGGCCGTTGTTCATACTTTCTCCAATTTCCATATATAGGGTGTCAAACGAAGGCTAGTGATGAGCAGAATTCAATAAAATTGCATTCAGGCAGCTTCGCGATACCTGCAATTGTAGTTTTTTGCGTGGTTGGGATACTTTTGATCCCGAAACCATACAGCTGTAAAATCATCTGAAACGGGAATCGCAAGTTCCTGAATATCAAAATCGCGCTGTTATGGTACTCAGGAACATATTAAAAATTAAAGGTCTTCACTACAACGATATTCTGGAGTTCCTCGGAAAACGATCGGATTGCAAGGAGTGCGTTGCTGGAAAACCGGCCGTTTTTCATACTTTCTCCAATTACCATATATGGGGTGTCAAACGAAAGCTAGTGATGAGTGGAATTCAATGAAGGTGCGTTTAGGCAGCTATGCGATACCTGCAATTGCGGTTTTTTGCGTGGTTGGGACTCTTTTGACCCCGAAACCATACAGGTGTAAAATTGTCGGAAACGGGAGTCGGAATCGCCTGAATATCAAAATCACGCTGTTATTGTACTCTGGAACATAAAAACATTGAAGATCTTCACTACAACGATATTCTGGAGTTCCTCGGGGAACGATCGGATTGCAAGGAGTGCGTTGCTGGAAAAACGGCCGTTGTTCATACTTTCTCCAATTTCCATATATGGGGTGTCAAACGAAAGCTAGTGATGCGCAGAATTCAATAAAATTGCATTCAAGCAGCTTCGCGATAGCTGCAATTGCAGTTTTTTGCGTGGTTGGGTACTTTTGATCCCGAAACCATACAGCTGTAAAATCATCTGAAACGGGAATCGGAAGTGCCTGAATATCAAATCCCGCTGTTATGGTACTCAGGAACATATTAAAAATTAAAGATCTTCACTACAACAATATTCTAGATGTCCTCGGAAAACGATCGCATTGCAAGGAGTGCGTTGCTGGAAAAACGGCCGTTTTTCATACATTCTCCAATTACCATATATGGGATGTCAAACGAAAGCTTAAGATGAGTAGAATTCAATAAAATTGCATTCAGGCAGCGCCGCGATACCTGCAATTGCATTTTTTTGCGTGGTTGGGATTCTGTTGATTCCGAAACCATACAGCTGTAAAATTGTTGGAAACGGGATACTGAAGTGCCTGAATGTCAAAATCGCGCTGTTATTGTACTCAAAAACATAAAAAAATTAAAGATCTTCATTACAACGATATTCTGGAGTACCTCGTAAAACTATCGGATTGCAAGAAGTGCGTTGCTGGAGTAACGGCCGTTTTTCATACTGTCGCGCGTTATGGTTCGCGACCAGTTATAATTTTAATGTTCCGGGAAAGTGAAAACGCAATGTCTTTTAATTTAAGTATAAAGAGTTTTTTAATTACAAAAGTGCACAATGATCAATTCAACACTTTCACTGATTTTAATTTTCACTATTAAAATTCTAACACTTGTCCATAAATTTCTTATCGCAATTGTCTTCTCAAAATCACCTCACTATTACTTGATCGCTTTTCAATTCGCTTTCCACACACTATCACATGTTTTTATCGCGGTCGAATGAATGCCACCATTCATTCAGCTCACCTTTATATAGGGTCTCTAATCATTCAACTCAGTTCTCGTACATGGGTGAATAAGCGGGAACATTCCAGCATGGATGGGCAGTGACTCACTTTCAGATGTTGATAATGCTTGTTGGGTTCTCGTGGGTTCGAGTGAATTCATTTGTTGACGTTCTTAATGATTGTGAAAACAATTGCGACAATTGCTCGCAGAATTATTTGTACATGTAATTATTTGTACATGTATCACTGCCCCCACCTCAGTTCTTTTCGCCCCGAAAAGATGTGTCGCTATTTGTAGTCGATTCTCCCTGGGTGTAATATGGGGCAAGACAGTCCGGATACACGATTTTCATTTTAGCCCTCGGCTTACGATGTTCCTGTATTCGGTATACGACGTCATTGATTCGCTTTGTAACTCGGTATGGTCCCTCCCAATTATGTTGGAACTTTGGAGACCTGCCCTTTCGCCGTTGCGGGTTATAAAGCCACACCAAGTCATCTTGCTGGAAGCCAGTAGAATTAGCCTTTAGATGATACCTGGTCTTCATGCAGTCAGTAGCCGATTCGAGGTGTTTTCGCACTGTCCAATGTATCTGGTTCAACCGTTGTCTTAGATCACTTGCGTACTCCGAGATGGTTTGGGGTTTCTCAGGGGGTGTTCCGAACTTTATATCGGCTGGCAAACGAAAAGTCTTTCCAAAAATGACTTTGGCTGGGGCTTGGCCCGTCGATGCATGTTCAGCAGCTCTGTACGCCATTAAAAATAGTGGGATATGTCGGTCCCAGTCCCTTTGGTTCTCGTCAACCGTTTTGGCCAGGTGTTTATTGAGCGTGCCGTTGAAACGTTCGACCATTCCATCGGATTGGGGATGCAGCGGTGTTGTCCTCGTTTTCCGTATTCCGAGCAGCTCGCACATTTCGCCAAAAACTAGTGACTCAAAGTTTCGGCCTTGATCCGAATGTAGTTCGCCAGGTACGCCGTACCTACTGACCCAATTTAACACTAGCTGTTCAGCTACAGTAGTTGCTTCCTGGTTGGGAATGGGGTAGACCTCAGGCCACTTGCTGAAATAATCAGCTACAACCAGCGTGTATAGATTTCCCCATTCAGATTCAGGAAAGGGTCCTGCGATGTCAACAGCAATCCTTTCAAATGGTATCCCCGCGTTATAGGTTTGCATTTGTTCTCTCAGTCGTCACTTTGGACCTTTGACGGAGGCGCAAATTGTGCATCTGCGACACCAGTCCTCTACGTCTTCTCGAGCGTGGAGCCAGTAGAACCTTTCCCGCAATTTCACTAAGGTCTTGTTAACACCAAGGTGGCCTCCCGAGGATCCTTCATGCATTTCCTTAACCACATCGTGGATTCAGCTTTTGGTTAGTATAGATTGCATCCTATAAGAGCTGCCATCCGCCGTTTCCCATTTCCGCTTGAGTACGCCACCCTCCACCTGAAGGGAGTTCCATTGTGCCCAATAGCTTTTCAGGGTTGCGCCATGCGTTGAAACGTCCTTCCACTCAAGTCGCCCAGTCGTCTCCTTCCATACGAGCAATGGTCCGATGTCTTCATCGGCTAGCTGGGCATTTCGAATCTCCTCTGATGACCAACCTTCATCGAGTTCGGCCGTTATCAGTCGCAGATCAACAGGCGGTTCCTTTTCCTCAATCCGTCGGCAATGCTTGCAGGTAGCTGGACATGGGCGACGAGATAGGGCGTCAGCATTTCCATGAGCTCCGCCCTTTCGATGAACAATTTCATAGTCGTATGACTGCAATCTTTCGATCCATCTCGCAACTTGTCCCTCGGGGTTTTTGAAGTTAAGTAGCCATCTCAGCGATGCATGGTCCGTTCAAAGAACAAATTTCTGGCCATACAGGTTGTTTCACGATAAACCAAAAGAAAAATGTTTCACAATAAAACTCTAGTTTAATTTTTAACTTTGTATTTACAATCTTTATTTCCATAAAACACTATCTTACTTTCCGACTTGAAAAACTTGCAAACTAATTCCACTTTATTGCGAACAAGTTATCTTGCGAACGGACAATGCAAAACTGAAACAATGGAAAATCTCTTTCGAAGTTTCCCGTTTATGAAAATTTCGGTACATTTTTCCCGCATAAAATTAATCTTATACTAAATTCATAATATTCTAAACAATTACGTGATTCTGTTTACGGGCACCCTGTGACATTTTTGACATTGTCACTTCAAAAACATTGTAGACAGACGTCAAATGGTCATTGCCAAGTGAAGTGTTAATGCGATAATTCTAGTTTTATTCTCGTGCAGGAGATCAACAACAGCTTCAACATCAGATAAGTATATCTTGTTTACATAATAAGTCCGATGCTTTGTGGGGTTTTATTATTTCCAGGACGTTACCTCGCATCACGTGGAGCGGAGCCAGCAACTGACATGATGAGGACAAGTTGGAGAAGAATCGGCAGAACAGTGAGTACCCAACATACTCCCCCGGCTGAGGGATGCAACGCCTCAGCAGCAACAAAGACCTGTAAGTAAACTAGTAATTATTTAGTTTTGCAATTTAGAATACCTTTGGTGTCGTTTCATTTCCAATCGATTCTTTGCTGCGCTACGCTTTATCTTCAGTTGACTTCGGCTGGATAAATCTTATCTATTGAATTAGGCGTGATGAAGTTGTCCCACCTATGCTAGGCGTCCACCTCCACCCATACTGCAAACCACCTCCAAATTGTCGGGTTAAAGCAAAATTGACTTCAATCGCAGTATGATATTAATGTTTGTTCGACGCAAGGTCTAAGTGAAGGATAGTATAGGGGAAAGTAAGGATGGTGCGACAAATATATATACATATATATATATACATTAATGTGTAGATTCCTGCGTTGGCAGCAGTCTTGTATATCTTTTGCCGTTTGTCCACACAGTCACGACACGAACTAAATTATCCCTTCCGGGGTGTACTTGAATGATCCTCGCTAATGGCCACCGGTATGAAGGAAGTTTTTCATCCTTGAGGATACACAGATCTCCCACCTTTATGTTGGTTTCGTATTTAAGCCATTTTGGTCTACGTTGCAAACGATTCAAGTATTCTGTCTTCCAACGTCTCCAAAAATCTTGTGCAATCTTCTGAGTCATCTGCCATCTATCAAGGTAGTTAACGTTGACATTTTCCAATTCAGCTTCAGGTAGTGCTATCATTACGTCGCCAATCAGGAAATGAGCTGGCGTGAGTGCAGCGGTATCCATCGGGTCATCGTTGAGAGGGCAGAGAGGCCGGGAGTTGAGATAGGCTTCGATTCTAATCAACACTGTGGATAGTTCCTCATATGTTATAGACACGTGTCCGGCAACCCGACGTAAATGTGCCTTAATAAATTTCACACCAGCCTCCCAAAGTCCGCCAAAGTGAGGTCATGCTGGTGAATTGAAATGCCAAGTTACGCCTTCATTTGCAACAATCTCCGCCGCTTCATTACTAATTTATGTGATCCGCTGCAACTCAGCAGCTGCGCCAACAAAATTGGTACCACAGTCCGAATATATATGACTGCTGAATCCTCGTCTTCCCATGAACCGCCGTAATGCTGCTAGGAATGCAGGCGTGGACAAGTCACTAACGATTTCAATGTGTATGGCTTTTACAGCTAAACAAATGAAAATAGCCACATAACCCTTTGTCGTCCTGCTGCCTCTTCCTCGTCTATCTTTAATTTCAAACGGGCCACGAAAATCGCCGCCGGTGTGTGTGAATGGACGCGACATAGTTACCCGAGCTTCTGGCAAATTGCCCATCAACTGGCTGGCTTCCTTTGCCTTTGCGCGAAAACAACGAACGCATTTATGGATAGATTGTTTAGCCCAGTTGCGCCCATAAATTACCCAAAATTTCCTTCTTAAGGTATTCAACATCAGTTGCGTCTGTCCGTGTAAAGTAGCTTGATGGACTTCTTGTTATAATAAATCGGTGAATACACCATTTCGCGGTAAAATCATCGGGTGTCTTGCATCAAATGTTAAAGGTGCGTGCTCGTGCCGTCCACCGACCCGCATTATTCCCTTGTTATCGATAAACAGGTTCAAATTGACCAACCGGCTTTTCTTTCCGACGGACGTACCCTTTTGAAGCTCACATATTTCTTCCGGAAATGCATCTTGTTGAACATGCCTGATCCAAAACTCCGAAGCGTACCGTAATTCGTCGCTAGTTAGATACTTTGGCAAATTGGGTTGTGTGGACTTCTTTCTAAGAAAACGGAAACAATATGCCGTGACTCTAATTAATTTCATTAAGCTAGAATATTTTTTCAACAATTCATCCAAGAAATACTCTGTCTTTAATCCCACATTGACCATCATGGATTTTCGTTTTTCTATATCAGTTAACTGAATGGTTTTATTTTTAGGCCAATCATTGACACCTTTAGTTAACCAGCTTGGCCCATGCCACCACAGCTGACTATCGAGTAAATCGCCGGGCTTTATTCCTCTAGACGCTGCATCTGCTGGATTATCCTTCGAAGGTACATATCTCCACGGTATGTTACCGGTGACGTCTAAGATGTGAGCTGTTCGGTTACTGACAAAGACAGTCCATCGTGTCGGCAATCCTTTCAACCAAGCCAAAACGACCTCGGAATCGGTCCACAACCACGTAGGTATTTGATCAAACTTTAATGCTGCCTTTACTTCTTTTAGCAATCGGGCCAACAAAACAGCTCCGCAAAGTTCCAAACGCGGAATCGTAATTGGCTTCACCGGCGCCACCTTAGTTTTGGCCACTAACAAATGACTTGCAACTGTGGAACCTGATCGCACCGTCAAATAAATAACTGCCGCATATGCTCGTTGGGATGCATCGCAAAACCCGTGGAGTGATACCTCCGAATCCTTCTGGTATGCTACCCATCGTGGTATTTGTATATTTTCGATTTCAGGTAACTGTTTTAACCAAGCACTCCATTCTCCATTCAAAACATTGGGTATCGGTTCGTCCCAATCTTGACCTGACAACCATAAACCTTGCAGCAATATTTTAGCCCTTATCGTGAAGGGTGCTAACCATCCTAATGGGTCGTACAAACGTGCTATTGTCGATAATACTGATCGTTTTGTATAAGTTTCTAATCTTTCATGGCTTTTGAGACGAAATGTAAAATAATCACCGATTGGGTACCACAGTATTCCTAATGATTTATATCCATGGTCCATTTCAAACTTAACGCAGTTATTCATTTCCACGTCTTCCGTTGGAATTCCTACCAAAATTTGATTGACATTCGCTAACCATTTCCTCAATTGGAATCCGCCAGACTTCAAGAGCTTAATCAACTGATCTCTTTTAATGACGCTTTCTTGCACGCTATCACCTCCAGATAATAGTTCATCCACATAAAATTCCTCCAAGAGCGATTTACTTGCCTCAGGGTACGTTTCCCTTTCGTCATATGCAAGCTGGTGTAAAGTTCTAATAGCCAGAAATGGTGCTGAGCTAATTCCAAACGTCACAGTATTGAGGGCGTAATCTTTAATTAAGCCATTTAGTTCGGGCCGCCAAACGATCTTTTGGTAATTGGAATCTTCTCGATGCATGTTTACTTGTCGGTACATCTTGGCTATGTCAGCCATCATAGCGTACTGCTTTAGCCTCCACTTCATTACAATTGCTGTCATGCTGCACTGAAGAGTTGGTCCGGTCAACAAGGTATCATTCAGAGATACACCAGAACTTGTTTTCCGGGAAGCGTCGAACACCACTCGTACTTTCGTCGATGTGCTTTCCTTGTATACTGCGTGGTGCGGAAGGAAGTTAGACGTAATCACCTGTCGACCGTTTTCCATTGCCCATTCGTTGCAATGAGGCACTTCATACATATGTCCTAAATCTAAATATTCTCGTAGTACAGCTGCATATTCCTCTCGGAGACCTTCAGTACTGGCAAAACGTTTCTCTAGGTGCAATAAGCTTGCAATTGCACTTGATCACGAAAACCCTAAGGAATTTCGACTTTCCGAGTCTTTAAATGGTAATCTTACTTGATACCGACCATCTGATTCTCGCTTTACATGGGTAACATAATGATGTTCACAGGCATCCTCATCTTGCGTTCTAGTTCTATCCCTGTCAACTTCCTCCATTTCCCAAAATCGTTTTAACTGTTCGCTTATTTCCACATTTTCGTTCAGTTCAACTTTGAATGAATGAAGGACTTGCTGCTGACCAATGTTCACACTCCCAGATACTATCCAGCCTAGCTTGGTGTGCTGTAACACTGGACCTAAAGTCAATTTTTTAATCTCGCTGAGAATTACTTGAGCGTATACATCCGCTCCCAGAATGACGTCAATTTTGCTCGGATGATCGAAGTACAGGTCAGCCAAATCGATGTTTCCTATCTGGTCCCTAATCGACGTGGACACCAACTGCGATGGAACAAAGCTAGTTAGCTTGTTCAAAATGAGTACGTCCACTACTAAGCATTCATTTGTCTTGGTACGCAGTCTAAGTTTCAAAGTCCCATTGGTTTGAATTCCTCTCGTCTTCCCAATTCCAGTTACAGATATGTTCGTGCAACCTCTTGTGATCCCGAGTCCTTGAGCTGCGCTCTCCGTAATGATGGACGCCTGTGATCCTTGGTCCATCAAGGCACGAAGCGTCACGAACCCGATTGGAGATTCCACTGTCACCAGTGCTGTCGCTAACAATACCACTTTTGGAGCATTGATGGTCGATGAGTTAACTTTGGCGACTGTTGAGCCTGCCGTTGGAAATCGATGATCAGGTGAAGACGAAGTAGACGGTTGTCCATTGTGTGACCCAAATGTCGGTGATTGTTGTCTTAGCGCAGGTGTCCAAGGTTGATTATTCTGCGCTGTTAGTTGCGGTGAATGACTATTAGGGATAAACGGGGGCGGCAATTGATGGGACTCCTTTCCGATAATTGAGGCATTTGGTCTATGTAGGAGCGTATGGTGGACCTTCTTACAGTGAAAACACCTCGATTTACTAGGGCATTTCCCGACAAAATGTCCTTTGTTTTGACAATTGAGGCACAAACCATTTTTCTTTGCCATTTCGAATCTTTTAGGATATTCTAACTTCAGGAAGCTCGAGCATTGTCTCAAATAATGTGGTCCTTTGCAAAGAATACACACGATTTGTTGCGCCTCCTTTGTCACAAATACGTTGTGTGATGTGCGAATGGGTTTATGCTTTTCTACCCTAGCAGCTTCTAACGCTCTGAACCTGCATTGTAGAAACTCTTTCAGTTGTTGAAACGATGATATCTCCGAAACCTTAGCTTGCTGTTGCTCCCACATCTGTCGTGTTTCGGCTGGTAATCGCTGTGCCGTCAAATGCACTAATATTGCATCCCATATGTTTCCTACCTTTAGATTGTCTATGACCTGCACGCAATCAACTGTTTTGTCTAACAGCATTTTGATCGACGATGCGGTTTCGTTTGCGTTGCTTATATGGAGTAAATGGTTGAACTGCGTTTTCAACAACACACTTTTACCGTCGTACCGTTCCACGAGCATTTTCCACGCTGATTCATAGTTTGCTTCGGTATTCGAATAGTGCTTCAATAATTGTTCTGCTTCTCCTGACAGACTGCATTTCAGATAATGAAGCTTCTCCACTTTCGGTAAATTGGCTTTTTTATGGATCAGAGACGTGAACAGATCTTTAAACGATGCCCATTCGTCATATTTTCCATTGAACTTTGGCAGGTTGATCCGTGGAAGCCGAACGTCTGTATCATCCATTGCTTTCGGTGACGGACTCGCTCCTTCTTTACAACTTTGCGCTCCATGTGCCACTTGCTCCACTCGCAACACTTCCAATTCTACCTCGAAATTCAATTCTGCCTCCTCAAACGCCAGATATACGTTCTGTTTAAAATAATCTGCTTCTAGGATCTTCTTTCCATCTACCAATTCAAGAATCTGATGATGATTCTCCGTGAAGGACCGACGAATTTGTTGCACCCGTTCCAGTAGTTTTGTAGCATACGCGGTTGTTTTCCGTGCTTTAGGGTCCTTTCGGAAATACGTGACCATTTTGCTTAGCTGCTCACTTAGTACACTTTGTTGTGCCACTAAACCATCCATCGTTCGTGAGGTCGCAGGACGTGATTCCAATACGAAATTCAAAACTTTTAAATTTAATCAAATCGAAGTTTATCAAATAATGTAATAAACAGTCGCACGAAAGTCTATTTGTTACTATTAAGTAAGCGGCACGGCACAGGATTCGAACTTACTCAAGTTTGAATAACGGTTCACAAATTCCGCCCAATGTCCAGTAAGTACCGTTACCTAAGCACCGCAACAAGGATCCAAATCTAAACCAAGTTTCGAATTATTTAACCTTTCCCAAATCAACAGCAAACAACTAAATTTATCTGCAACAATGAGCCGATGCAGTGCAAACTTGATGTGTGGTTCGCACTCTTGAATGCACGAACAATAGCAATTGTGCATAAAATTCTAAATTTGATACCAATTTTACACCGATACAGTGTCTGACCAATAAATTCCACCGCAATACTCATCCGATGTAGTGCGGATTTGAGATACGGTTCGCTCTTCCCAAAATAAATTAACCTTGCAATTGTGCACCAACTTTTAGCAAATAAAGTTGATGTGTGACCAATAAATTCAACCGCAATATTCATCCAATGTAGTGCGGATTTGAGATACGGTTCGTTTTTTCCAAAGTAAATGAGACTTGCAATTGTGCACCAAATTTAAGCAAATAAAAAATTAAAGATGGTGTCGATTGTGAAATTAGGAAGGAAAGGACTAAAATATGGAACTCACCAGACCTTGCCTTGCTCAATTGCTCACTTTATTAACCCGCGCGAACCGATCTTTAAGCGCTTTTTCACTGCACTTAAATCAACAAAATTAAATCTTAACTGACACACCACTTAAAATTAACCGGAACTATATCCGGCTCGACGGACCAAAAAATGTTTCACGATAAACCAAAAGAAAAATGTTTCACAATAAAACTCTAGTTTAATTTTTAACTTTGTATTTACAATCTTTATTTCCATAAAACACTATCTTACTTTCCGACTTGAAAAACTTGCAAACTAATTCCACTTTATTGCGAACAAGTTATCTTGCGAACGGACAATGCAAAACTGAAACAATGGAAAATCTCTTTCGAAGTTTCCCGTTTATGAAAATTTCGGTACATTTTTCCCGCGTAAAATTAATCTTATACTAAATTCATAATATTCTAAACAATTACGTGATTCTGCGATATTAATAGTTTACGGGCACCCTGTGACATTTTTGACATTGTCACTTCAAAAACATTGTAGACAGACGTCAAATGGTCATTGCCAAGTGAAGTGTTAATGCGATAATTCTAGTTTTATTCTCGTGCAGGAGATCAACAACAACTTCAACATCAGATAAGTATATCTTGTTTACATAATAAGTCCGATGCTTTGTAGGGTTTTATTATTTCCAGGACGTTACCTCGCATCGCGTGGAGCGGAGCCAGCAACTGACATGATGAGGACAAGTTGGAGAAGAATCGGCAGAACAGTGAGTACCCAACACAGGTACTTGTGGAACTGCTTGGTGGCCTCTATTATAGCCAATAGCTCCTTCCTGGTCACACAGTAGTTCCTCTCACTTTTTGAAAGAACTCGACTGTAATACGAGAGGACTCTTTCTTCGCCATTGATCTGCTGGGAGAGTACAGCTCCAATACCGCCGTTGCTTGCATCGGTGGCAACTACAAACATTTTTCCGGGTTTCGGATACGCCAGTACGGGTGATTCACATAGCTTTTCCTTCAGGGTCTCAAAGGCTGTCTGGCATTGTTCATTCCAGACATACGGACGATTTTTCTCGATTAGCTGATGGAGACACTTAGCTATTTTGGCAAAGTCTTTGACGAATCTTCGATAGTAGGTTGCCAGACACAGGAAACTTCGTAGTTGGCGCTTGTTGTTTGGTGTTGGCCAGCTTTTCACGGCTTCAATTTTCTCAGGGTCTGTTTTGACCCCTTCTGCTGATACGACCTGTCCCAGGTATTTTACTTCAGCTGCGAAAAGGGTACACTTGTCGGGACTAAGTTTCAAATTTGCCAGTCGCAGTCGGGAGAAAACCTCTTCTAAGTTCCGCACATGCTCTTCGAACGTTCTCCCGATGACGATGATGTCATCTAGGTATACCAAGCAGGTTTTCCAGGTTAGACCACGCAGCACGTAATCCATCAAGCGTCTGAAAGTGGCTGGAGCATTGCAAAGCCCAAACGGCATCACCACAAATTGCCACAATCCGGTCCCAACTGAAAATGCGGTCTTCTCTCGGTCCTTCTTGTCAATTTCTACCTGCCAGTAGCCACTCTTGAGATCGAGTGTAGAAAACCATTTTGCGTCGGCTAAAGTGTCCATGATGTCATCGATGCGTGGAAGCGGGTAACTATATTTCTTAGTGACATCGTTAAGCTGCCTATAGTCGACACAAAAGCGAGTGCTACCATCCTTTTTCTTTACTAGAACTGTTACGACCCTGCGATGCTATGCATGGGTTGTATGCAACATCATCTGTTGTCCCTACACTTACCTATATCCTGTGCTTCTACTTTTTCCTTTCAGGGAAAAATATTAATTCGTATATTTACCTAGTAATTCTAGAGCGTCTAGGCACGCATATAGTTAAGGCGATCAACGCCGGATTGATTGTCTTGATGGAAGAAAACAGAGGCGAACTCGCCGATTTAAGTTAGACCAAGAAGTGATTTATTTCCACATCGACTTATCCTATTTATACAATTCTACTTCGTCTTCAATACAAATACATATTCAATTTCCTAACATATTCTAAGCATATTTTGTCTACTCTAGCAAAAACATTTTACATACAATTTCCTATCTCTAATATTCTTTCCCGAAAAACTATGCAAAAAAAATTCACATTCTTATTAGCAATTCTACACGATGCATTTCCCATGTTGAAAGCATTATTCAAAAAAATCTACATTCTTAATAGCAATACCAAATATATTGCATTTCTCATATTGATAAAAAAAACTTTAACTCAACGTGAAGTAAATGCATTCATCTTCGCGTGTTTATTTTCCTATAAGAAAAAAATAGAAACAAGACATTGCATTCATATGAGAAGTTGTTAGACCCCGCATATGAGCTATGTCAAGTGCATCAAGGGAAGCGAAAGTGTTGAAGGCAATTAGTTTTTGTTTGTAGCGTGTGCCTTTAACACTTCCATGTAATTTAATACGCGATAGTCTTCGTTCATTATACGTTTGTGCTGTTGTACATATGAAACCATGTGTACACAGAATTATCTTTGTTCGTTGTACGTTAGTACTGTTGTACATATGAAACCATGTGTGTACGGAAATGTTTAAACGTACGAACGTGTTTTCATATGGGGCTAATGGTAATGTACGTTTAAAAGACGTTCATTGTTTACGATTTGCTTTCGATTTTAATGAATGCATTACAATTTTCCTTTCCGTAATTCTTCAAAAAAATTCATATGCAAGTTCAAGCTTAACCCGATACTTTTCATAACATTTTCATTGACGGTGAACATCTTCTTTACCGTGATTCTTTATTAAAATCTTGGCGCAAGTTTCTTACAGAGCAAAATACATTACGAACAAAACGACTATACGTCTCGGGTATTCCATCACTCGTCGTACGGAAAGAGTTTCTAGACGCTTGATTCATGATGAAATTTAACCAAAACAATAACAAATGTGGACATGTGTTCATAGTGGCACGAGCCAATGCTTTTGCTTTTAGCCGAGTGTTATTTGAGCTGGGAATCCCCTTCGTGGTGACGTATGTGGTGAATGAATGTTTGGATAATTTAGTGGTCGCTCAAAATGCTTAAATGGACAAATGAAGGCTTTTTAAAATGTTATCGATATTTATTTTTATGGCGTACTCATCTCAATCAGACTTGGGGTGATATTTAGCGGAAGACACTTACAGAGGAACCTTTAGTAAATGCTTTGGCATTTAACTACATGGTAGCTGGAATAGTTCCTTCTGTTCAGCATGTCTTTTAGGGCGTAACAATATCTTCCCCCATTTTAAATGTCTGTGGCGAGTCTTGGAGAGATGAGCCGCACGTCGATTGTTATGTTATTTTAAGAGTTGAAACTAGTACGTTGTTTTTTTTTTTTTTTTTAATTAATTGATTTATTTTTTGGCTCTATACGTTGATTGTCATTAGTTGCATTAAATATTTATGGCGACTGTTAGTTTGTTAAAGATTCTGCTGTGGTATTTTTATTCTATTAAAAAAAATTTCATGGTTTGTTTTACTTTATTGACTTTGGGTGCATTATTTTGAGTGGTATATAATGGATTTATCTATTAATATATATCTATATTTTGCTATGTAATTAATTTCAATTTTTTGTGGAGCTTAATGTTTTTCTTGTTATTAACAATAGATGTAAATATATATATATATATATATATATATATATATATATATATATATATATATATATATATATATATATATATATATATATATATATATGTATATATTTTTTTTTTGGTGATAACAATTACATTTTTTGTATTTAAAGTATTGATGTACTTAATAATATTATGTATGTGTTCTTATGATTAACAGTATTTTGCATCTGGATTTTTGGTTTTTTTTATAATGCTACTAGCAGATCTTGATGCTTAAAAATAAAATTTTTATAGTTTAGTTTTTTTTGTTTTTTTTTGGAATTATGTACATTTTCTTGTAACTTATATTTAAATTTTAATCGAGTTGACTTGCAGAGCTCGGTGTTTACAGATGATTATTATTGTTATTATTGTTATTACAAGCAATATATTTTTATTTTTTTTTTGAGGTGAGTAGCAGAGCTCAGTTTTTTTTTTGTTTTTTTTTTTGTTTTTGTACTTTTTGCGGTGATTTACAATTTTTTAAAATATTTGCTTATTCAGAGCTAGATTTTTACAAATTATTATATTTGATCGAGGTTATGAGCAGAGCTCGATTTTTATTTACTATGATCGAGTTGATAAGCAGAGCTCGATTTTTATTTATTACTATCGAGTTGATAAGCAGAGCTCGATTTTTATTTACTATGATCGAGTTGATAAGCAGAGCTCGATTTTTATTTATTATTATCGAGTTGATAAGCAGAGCTCGATTTTTATTTACTATGATCGAGTTGATAAGCAGAGCTTGATTTTTATTTACTATGATCGAGTTGATAAGCAGAGCTCGATTTTTAGGGTTTTGTAAAATAATTTTACAAAACCCTACTAGTTTCGCGACCAGTCTGTCCGTCTGTCCGTCTGTCCGTCCATCCGTCCGTCCGTCCGTCCGTGTGTCACAGCAGTTTTTCTCGGAAACTACTTAAGCTAGAAACATCAAATTTTATGCGTAGGTGTAAAGTGGTGATTTCTTCAAAATTCAACTACAAAAAAATTTTATAAGGTATTTAAGGGGGGTCTCCCCATATAGGAGAGTGACCCCCAAAAAAAAAAATTTCATCGAAGGTAGCCGATATGGGTATCAAATGAAAGGTCTTGATGAGAACTTTTCAAAACAGGTCTTAGTTTGGCAAAATTTGCTTCGAGGGGCGCACAGGGAGGGGAAATACACGAAAAATTTGTGTCCCCCCCCCCTCGCGATTGGACACCTGTGATCCGAAAAATCTGAAAAAAATCAGGAATGTAGGCCTTGGTGTGTACAACAACAACAAATACGTGAGAAGTCGCAATTCACTCAACCTTGTTAGTAATAGTATGATTTATTGATTTTATGTTTTCTTGAATAAAATCTTAAAGGTACCCTTAAATTCAATGAAATTTAGTAAATAGATGTCTATTTATAAGATTAATCTATCCTGAAAGTTTCATAAAGATTGAATCATATTTAGCGAAGTTATAGCGGTTTGAATTTTCCTGTATTACTATGGAACAATATGCGCTGCATTTATTACTATGGCGACATATGGCTATGGAACAACATGCGCTTTTTACCGACTCAGACACCACAGTTTTGCTAGGATTTGCATGAAAATTTCAGGAATGATAGGCGTCATGTATATCTTTGAGAATCGGTTCAGCTAGTGGTATCAGTAATCGTAAAACAAAATAGTGGCTGTTTTAAATGCGAAGATTGAATAATTTTGAGTTATTTTTTCCCAACTACAACGTTTAAGGTGCATGCTTTGAACACTTGATTCAATTTAATGAATGACTGAAGATGAGTACCTACAATTGATGCTCATAAGTGAAACAAGTCAAGGAGGTGGGAGAGAGCTTCTAGTAAAAGGGTGTTGTAACCATTCTAGGATTCGAAAAAATTGGCCATTAATCGATGATTTCAGTACAGGAGAGTGGCCCCTGAAAAAAAAATTCATCGAACGTAGCCGATATGGGTATGAAATGAAAGTTTTCATGGGAGCTTTTCAAAACAGTTGTTAAACTGTCAGTTTTTGCTTCAGTGGGGGCACAGGGGGGAAATACGTGAAAAATGTGTTTCCTCCGTCGCGGATGGACATCTGAAATAATTATCAAAAGAGATATTTATGAGTATAACAATACCAAAAACCTCAGAAGTCGAAATTCGTTAAACTTTGTTAAAAATGGTATGATTTTCGTATTTCATATTTTCTCCAATAAAATCGTCTTTGACATGTTTCTTGATTTGATTCGATCTGGTGACTGCATTTTGTAAATTGAATACAAAACCCTTCTGACATGAGCGTAGGTCTGTTTACCCAAGTTGTTATTTACTATGATCGAGTTGATAAGCAGAGCTCGATTTTTATTTATTATTATCGAGTTGATAAGCAGAGCTCGATTTTTATTTACTATGATCGAGTTGATAAGCAGAGCTCGATTTTTATTTACTATGATCGAGTTGATAAGCAGAGCTCGATTTTTATTTACTATGATCGAGTTGATAAGCAGAGCTCGATTTTTATTTACTATGATCGAGTTGATAAGCAGAGCTCGATTTTTACAAATTAATATTAATATTTCGTTAGAGGTTAATCTTTAATAGTTAATGAATAGGAAATAGGGCTTCTCTTTTTTTTTTGTTTAAACTAACTGTAGAGATCGTGGCGGGGGTTGGGGTATTATTGCTTCCTCGTCTTGAGATTGGGCCACCATCGGAGGTTTCGTTTCTTGCTTATTGAGGTTAAGAGTAAATGTTGGGTTTGATTTTTGCTATTGTTTCCGATTCTATATTGGGTATGGCGTACCAATCTACGAATTTGGTGAGGTTGTCCTGGAATGTTAATATGTATTTATTTCCTGAGGATGTTTCTACTAAGGGTCCTACTATATCTAGGTAAATCTTATCGAAGGGTTTTTCGGCTATATCAGTGATTACCATGGGCATGCGATGTTTTTGGGAGTTTTTCATTGTTTGACACTTCTTGCATTTCTTGACATAGTTTTTGATATCTTTCAGCATTTTTTTCCATCTATACTTTTTCTTAATTTTTTTGTAAGTTTTTGAGACTCCTTGGTGTCCTCCAAAGGTGGAGTCGTGGAATTCATATAGCACCGCGCTAATTACTCTGGGAGATGTTAGGATAGTTACTTTGGGTGGGCCTTGTAATATATTTTGGGTAGGGTCTGATAGTGCCGAATCATTGCCAATATTATTAGGATTTGTTGTTTCTGGAACTGTATCTGTTACTTGTTTGGTAGCTGGTATATTAATCTGTGAGTCTAACAATTCTTCATTGTTAATCGCTGCAGGTGGTGGTTTGTCTTGTAGCTGCACTTGTTTTTGCGCCTGTGCTCGTGTGACAATGTTGCACTGATTATTTTGTTCAGACTCTTCTAGTGCCTCATTGGGAATTCTGCTCAATGCATCGGCATTAGTATTATATTTGCCCGGTTTATACTCTATTTGGTAGTCGAATTCTGAAAGTTTGTGATGGAACCTTACCAATCGTGTGGTAGGGTCTTTTACATTGAATATTCCTTTAAGAGGTTTGTGGTCAGTATAAACCGTGAAACGCCGGCCTTGTAAGTAGCATCGAAAATTTTTTGCTGCCCACACAATTGCCAGGAGTTCCTTTTCAATGGTCGAATAGTTACGTTCCGCTTTATTTAGTGTGCGACTTGCATATGCTACTGGTTTATCTTTTCCAATTTCTCCCTGTGACAGGACTGCTCCTAATGCTTCATTGCTGGCGTCAGTGGTAAGATTGAATGGCTTAGTGAAATCAGGGTAGGCTAAAAGAGGGGGTTTAATTAAAGAATTTTTTAAAAGTTGGAATGCTTCCATGCATTTGTTAGTCCAAGTATATTTGACACCCTTCCGGAGTAAGTTCGTTAGAGGCTTGGCTATTTTAGAGAAGTCCGGAATAAATTTACGATAGTAATTCGCTAAGCCTAAGAAGGATTGCAGTCGTCTAACTGTATTGGGAGCCGGGAAATCTTGAACGCATTGAGTTTTACTGGGATCTGGGCGAGCACCTTTTTGGGAACAAATGTGACCTAAATAGACGACCTCAGGTCGTAAGAATTGACACTTTTCAGGTTGAAGTTTCAGGTTATTCTCTTTAAGTCTGGTGAAAATTTTTCGCAGTTTGCTGATATGGTCTTCTAAATTTTTTCCATAAACTACTATATCATCCAGGTAGACAAAACAATCAAATCCTTGTAGACCGGTTAGGATATAATTCATCAGTCTTTGGAATGTGGTGGGTGCCCTTTTAATCCAAATGGCATTCGCTTAAATTCATAGTGGCCATAATTTATACTGAAAGCTGTTTTAGGTCGATCTTTAGGTTGCACGAGCACTTGGTGGTACCCGCTAGCTAAATCGAGGGTGCTGAAGTAACGTGAGTGGCCAAGTTGGTCTAAGATGTCCTCAATTCATGGTAGTGGAAAGGCATCTCCTATTGTTTTGTCGTTCAATTTTCTGAAATCGACTACAACTCGCCATTTCTTTTCCCCGTCGGCGCCTGCTTTCTTGGGCACTACCAAGAGAGGGGAATTCCAGGGGCTTTTGCTTTGTTGGACGATGTCACTGTCCAACATTTCTTTCAGTTGTTCATTTATTATTTCCTTCTGAAGTTGACTTAGCCGGTACATCTTTTGGTTAATTGGGGCTTGGTTGGCTATTAGCGGGATTTCATGAGTCATTGCTTTTGTATAGGTGAGTTTGTCACCTGGTAAATGGAAAATTTTGTTAAAGTCTTGACAAAGTTTTGGTATTGCCGCTTTTTCTTCGGGATTTAAATGTTCATATAGTGAGAGTTGTTGCTTCAGCTTTGCGTTCCACATTATTACTTCTGGGTGAAAGCTAGCTTTATTAGATGCCAACGTAAGTTGGTTTATTTGTTTATTACCCGTAATGCTTGGGTTAGGATTGTTTTCCCTTTCTGGCTCATAAATTCCGCTTATTTTATTTAGTGTTTCGATATGGTGTTCATTCAATGCCTGGAGCACCAATTGCAGCTGAGTAATTGTAACAGCGGACTCATTGGAGTTAAGGATACTGACCACTGTTTTTGATGGGCCAACCAGAGAGTTTGCCAAAAATACTCCGGGTTCCATCTCTTGCGAGAGACAGAGCATTTCTTGTGCTAAATGTATCGGTACCTCTACTATATTTTGGGTTCGGGGGTACATAATAATGGCCTTCTCTAAAGTAACCTTATGCATCCCCTCTAAATTACCCCTAGTGGGTGCCTTTACTATTTCGCAGTCACAGTTTTCATCACTCTGTAGCCCTCTTCGTTGTGTCACGCCTGCTGAAACCTTTTTGGGTATCACTATAGCGCCATTCGACGTCACTGTTTGAGCTTGATGCCTATTCGCTGTGTCTGCTTGAATTTTCATTGGGACTGAAAATTCCTTACAGTTAAATTCCGTGCGAGGAAACTTGAGTGTCTGGTTTGGTCCATCACAATTTTTTGCTAAGAAATCGTTTCCTAGCAAGCCGTCATTGGGTATTCCTGGTATTGTGTCTACCACTTGGAAAGTGCAAGGTAGCGTGGAAGAGAGGGTAAAGTTGCCTTGCGTTACTCCCAGGATTTTACCTTTTCCAAAGGGGCTTAGCAGTGTTATTTTTTGCTCGGGGACTATTAAACAGGAATCGTTTAACGCGGTTCTTTTGATTATACTGACTTCTGCGCCAGTGTCTATTGTTAGGGTTGTATAATCTTGAATTCCTATATCTAAGGGTAGCTTTACTGTAACTAGTTTAGAATCATGGTTCATATTCTCTCTTTAATTATTTTTTGCTTGTTTTCTTTTGAGGAATTTTGCTCCATTACTTGAGTAGGTTTAGTAATGACCACTTTTTCTGTTCTTAATTTTAAAGTCGAGTCGGGGGTTTCCGGCTCGACTGTTGTCCGTTTCCCTGGGTTTTTGCTTCCTATTTTTCCTTTTGACGACATGTGCTTACGGTGTGACTTGTACGACCGCAAAAATCACATGGTGCTTGTACACTGTAAACTTTTTTTGTATCGCTGATGTTGAGTTGGGTGCTGGGTGGGTTTGCATTACAGTCCCTCAGATCGTGTCCATATTCTTTACAGTTTGGGCAAAAAGGGGTATTTTTCCTGTGGTAACAGTCTCTGTAGGTGTGCCCCTTTCTCTTGCAAAAATTGCAAGTAATGTTTGAATATTTATTAGGCTTCCCTACGTTCGTATTTGAAGTGACTGGAGCTTGTTGTTGAAAGGGTGCAACGTAGGGGTTAAGTTGAAATGGTGTGGGGTTAAAGGAAATGGGGGCTGGGGTGGGTAGAAAATTTAAATATGGTTGACCGCAGTTTGGTTGGAAGGGGACAGCTCCCTGTTGAAGTTTTTCCCTATCTAACGCCTTGGAGACTAGTTCCTCGAAAGTAGTTTCCTCGTTATTGAGCAGATACTGACACAGATGAGGATCAGTTACTCCACTTCTAAGCCTTCCTTTTGCAAAATCCTCCAAATGTAGACTGATTACCTTAGTAACTTGTTCGCCATATTTGATTAACGCAGCTTCCTGGCACCGCTTTAGTAGCTGTCGCAGGCGTGATGTAAAAGCCGCGAGAGTCTCGGAAGAACCCTGTTTAGCCGTAATCAATCCATTTATCAAATCCTGGTAAGTCTCTCTTGGTAGATCGACTTTGTTTAGGAGTTTTTCGGCAGCTTCGATGGTCGTGGGGAAGTTTGAGGCAATGAGTTGGTATGCTTCACCGCGGAGACGCGTGGGGAAAATTTTCATAAAGGCCGACTGTTCCGGGGAACTCAGGCATTGCCAGACTCTTTTGCTACAGCCTATGAATGTTTGTAGCTCAAGAATCAATGTAGGGGTTGGGGCTCCTGAGAAAACGGGTATCATTTGCCCCATTAATTTGGCCACTTTTGTATAGTCTGCCATATTGCTGGTTTTTAATACAGATTTTTCAGAGGTTTTATCGTTTGTCATGAGGCTGTGCCGCAAGGAAGGGGGTGTTTGCAGAACGTTATATGATTCGAAGTAAAACTTAAAGTCTTGGGACGTAAGGGCTGATTTAAAGGATTGCGATAGGTCTTGAGGACTGATTTCTTGACCTAACGAGATTACACGAAATCGTTGGATTTCTTCTTTAAACCGTTCTGTATTTTCGCGAAAGTGTATGACTCTCTCGAGTCTTTTGTTGTGGATTTGGCTTATAGTATCTGTCAGTTTGATAATAGATGCTAATTCCTGGGTCGCAAGTTCTCGTGTGACTCCAAATTGAGTTTCTAATAAAGATGATTCTGACTTACTTCTAATTGGTTGTAGAGTTCGACCACTTCCTAATGTTAAACCAGTACTTTTGCTGGGAGTTGATTGGTGATGGATATCGTTGTCGTTGAAAGTTCTTTCGTTCATAAGTTCAATTTGTTAGTCAGCGTATAAACACCGTCGTATAACTATTAATTGATAAGGGTGTATTTGTCTTGTAGCTCGCATGTGAAATGTTTTATCGGGTATTTTCAGCACAGTTTAGTGTAGTGTTTTTTTTTTTAAACTTTGAATCAAACTTTTCTTCTCACTGTAATCAGGGAATATTATTGGTTAATGATTATACTATTATTAGTGCTTTTTGTTATAGCTTGGTCCTTCTATCTGGAGTTGAAGTTTAAGTATGGGCCGTGAGTACAGGAGTCTAAAGAGACGATATTGCAAGAATAAGTAGGAACGGATTCCGGAGGCACCATGAGATTATGGCACCCAGTTTTATTGCTATGCAGTAAAAATATTGCCGTCCACGCAAACCGAAATCCTACCGGCTGCGCCAATTGTTACGACCCTGCGATGCTATGCATAGGTTGTATGCAACATCATCTGTCGTCCCTACACTTACCTCTATCCTGTGCCTCTACTTTTTCCTTTCAGGGAAAAATATTAATTCGTATATTTACCTAGTAATTCTAGAGCGTCTAGGCACGCATATAGTTAAGGCGATCAACGCCGGATTGATTGTCTTGATGGAAGAAAACAGAGGCAAACTCGCCAATTTAAGTTAGACCAAGAAGTGATTTATTCCCACATCGACTTATCCTATTTATACAATTTTTCTTCGACTTCAATACAAATACATATTCAATTTCTTATCATATTCTAAACATATTTTGTCTACTCTAGCAAAAACATTTTACATACAATTTCCTATCTCTAATATTCTTTCCCGAAAAACTATGCAAAAAAATTCACATTCTTATTAGCAATTCCACACGATGCATTTCCCATGTTGAAAGCATTATTCAAAAAAAATCTACATTCTTAATAGCAATACCAAATATATTGCATTTCTCATATTGATAAAAAAAACTTTAACTCAACGTGAAGTAAATGCATTCGTCTTCGCGTGTTTATTTTCCTATAAGAAAAAAATAGAAACAAGACATTGTATTCATATGAGAAGTTCTTAGACCCCGCATATGAGCGATGTCAAGTGCATCAAGGGAAGCGAAAGTGTTGAAGGCAATTAGTTTTTGTTTGTAGCGTGTGCCTTTAACACTTCCACGTAATTTAATACGCGATAGTCTTCGTTCATTATACGTTTGTGCTGTTGTACATATGAAACCATGTGTACACAGAATTATCTTTGTTCGTTGTACGTTAGTACTGTTGTACATATGAAACCATGTGTGTACGGAAATGTTTATACGTACGAACGTGTTTTCATATGGGGCTAATGGTAATGTACGTTTAAAAGACGTTCATTGTTTACGATTTGCTTTCGATTTTAATGAATGCATTACAATTTTCCTTTCCGTAATTCTTCAAGAAAATTCATATGCAATTTCAAGCTTAACCCGATACTTTTCATTACATTTTCATTGACGGTGAACATCTTTTTTACCGTGATTCTTTATTAAAATCTTGGCGCAAGTTTCTTACAGAGCAAAATACATTACGAACAAAACGACTATACGTCTCAGGTATTCCATCACTCGTCGTACGGAAAGAGTTTCTAGACGCTTGATTCATGATGAAATTTAACCAAAACAATAACAAATGTGGACATGTGTCCATAGTGGCACGAGCCAATGCTTTTGCTTTTAGTTCCACCGAGTGTTATTTGAGCTGGGAATCCCCTTCGTGGTGACGTATGTGGTGAATGAATGTTTGGATAATTTAGTGGTCGCTCAAAATGCTTAAATGGACAAATGAAGGCTTTTTAAAATGTTATCGATATTTATTTTTATGGCGTACTCATCTCAATCAGACTTGGGGTGATATTTAGCGGAAGACACTTACAGAGGAACCTTTAGTAAATGCTTTGGCATTTCACTACATGGTAGCTGGAATAGTTCCTTCTGTTCAGCGTGTCTTTTAGGGCGTAACAGAACTACAGGCGCGGCCCATGGACTGACAGAAGGTTCAATAACGCCTTGTTTTTCCATGTCCGAGATCAGCGCGCTCGCTGGTGACCAGATCAGAGGCTCGTATGAATAGCTGCACCAGCAATTTTACATGCTTCAATATTGCAGACGTGGATTCCCGGGCTTTGTCTGTGTCTTGCCTCCTATTCCAATGATGGTTGTGAGTAGCTTCCAAAGAGGTGATGGTGGAAACAGGCTGGCAGCTGCCGATGACTTCTCCCGCTTTGATGCTCGTGGTTGAGTCTGCAGTATTAAGGACTCTAACCGGCACATATCCGTTCCTTAATGATCTAACAAGGCTTCGTCCTACAATCAAACTGCGCAATGCGGATGTCTTCGTTGGCTCTATCAGATAAGATCGGTGGTCTCCAGAATCACCATCACGCTTGGCCCACACAATGCTTTCGGAAGAATTCGGTACATCAGTGTCAGTACATACCACTACATTCATCTTGGGGATTTGGACGCTGGGATCCTCCATCAGTACTTCGACATTCTGCCATTTCAATACACGTTTGCCCAAGTCCAACGTGATTCCATGTGGTCGCAGAAAATCCATTCCGAGAATGCAGTCATCCATAATGTTCGCGACCAGAAAATTATGTCGGAACACAAGGTCTCCCAACTGTATCTGGAGGTTGACCTCTCCATGAACAGGTGCAGTTTCTCCCGTAGCTGTCCTTAGTGAGAAAATTCTGCCCTTGTGAAGTTGTTGCTGTCTAACTAGGTCTGGTCGGATAATCGATCGGGTTGCACCAGTGTCGATTGTTATGGTCTAGTGTTCTCCGTCAATTTGACCTGGAAGGCATAAGTCCGCTTCTCCACGATGTAGTCTTGACACGGTGATGGTGGTGCTGGGGACGTCGATCCTCCTAGCTAACGTTTGCCCCATGAAGTTGGCCCTTGCAGTTTGATGGGCCTCCATTCTAGACTCCTGACACGGTCTGCATCTCCACCATGCTGGACAATAGCTCCGTCTTCTTCGCTTCTTGCAGTCTCTTTGCAGGTGCCCTTTCTCACCGCAATCCCAGCATCTAGGCGCTCCATTTGCCTGCGGCTCTCGCTCATTTTCCACGCTCACACCTGCATTCGTCTGCCACTACCTCACGGACCCGGGCAGTGGTACGAGTCACATTTTGTGTTGCCTCGAAGTTAAGACTATAAATCAATGCGTCTTTAACCGTTTGTTTTTGAGCTAACCGCACGGCTTGTTGCAATTCCTTGCCCTTTAAGGCGCTGATGAATGCTTCTGTTGCTATGTCATCTCGATGTTCTGGGTCGTATGCTGGGTAAGCCAAAAGTGCTAGTCGCTCAATGTCTTGTGTTAGCTGCTGTAGGGTTTCACCAGACTTCTGTGCCTGATGCCTTAGCTAAGACCGATAAATCCGCTTTAGATGATCGTCTCCATAACGCATGTCGAGCGCATTCATTATAGCATTCGAGTTTGATTGCGATTCAACGGGGATCGTCTGCAAAAGCTCAGCAGCTGGGCCTCTTAGAGCAAGAATCAATGCACTTGCTCGTTTCTGCTTATTCCAGTGATTTATGCGAGCGGCAGCTTCAAACTGGGTCTTGTAAATACTCCAGATCGTTTGCCCATCGAATATTGGTGCTTGCACATTTCTGTGGTTAAGTGGTTACTACTGCCTTCGCTGCTTCCAATTCTTTTTTCACTTTTTCCATCTCGTGGTTGATTCTCTCCTCGACCTGGCTGACCTTTCCCTTGACCTGGCTGACCTTTTCCTCGACCTGGTAAACCTTTTCCTCGACCTGGTCAACCTTTCCCTTGACTTCTTTAATTTGTTTGTTCAGATGACCGAGCTCCGCTTTTATTTCGGTTGACTGTTTCTCCAGCTTCTGTGTGATGTCTGCCTTGATTTCGAACGCTTGTTGGTCTAGCTGGATGTCTGTTCATTAAGCTGCGCTGATTGTTCATTTAGCTTCACAGCTAAACTGGATGTCTGTTCATTGAGCTTCGCAGTTAAATTAGATGACTGTTGTCGCAGCTCTTGCTGCATCTGCATCAGCATTTGCATCAGCGCATTTTCTGGTTCCTTTGGTTTTGATATTTCTGCTTCACCCTTAAGCTCCGCCATGGTAAATTCATTTAGTTTGAAATGTTAGCTTGGCGGTTAGCATTTATTTTTATTATTTCGGCTTTTATTTAATTTTCAACCAGTTCCCACGTTAGATTTCACTATTGTGCATCTTTTTTTATGTTTAAACGTTTTCCACTTTCAAAATTTAAATCCCACTTCTGACACCACTGCCGCGTGTTATGGTTCGCGGCCAATAATAATTGTAATGTTCCGGGAAAGTGAAAACGCAATATCTTTTAATTTAAGTATAAAGGGTTTATTTAATTAGAAAAGTGCACAATGATCAATTTAACACTTTCACTAATTTTAATTTTCACTATTAAAATTCTAACACTTGTCCATAAATTTCTTATCGCAATTGTCTTCTCAAAATCACCTCACTATTACTTGATCGCTTTTCAATTCGCTTTCCACACACTATCACAAGTTTTTATCGCGGTCGAATGAATGCCACCATTCATTCAGCTCACTTTTATATAGGGTCTCTAATCATTCAACTCAGTTCTCGTACATGGGTGAATAAGCGGGAACATTCCAGCATGAATGGGCAGCGACTCACTTTCAGATGTTGATCATGCTTGTTGGGTTCTCGTGGGTTCGAGTGAATTCATTTGTTGACGTTCTTAATGATTGTGAAAACAATTACGACAGTTGCTCATCGAATTATTTGTACATGTAATTATTTGTACATGTAACAATACTTTCTCCAATATCAATATATGGGGTGTCAAACGAAAGCTAGTGTCATCACTACAACGATATTCTGGAGTACCTCGGAAAACGATCGGATTGCAAGGAGTGCGTTGCTGGAAAAACGGCCGTTTTACATACTTTCTCCAATGTCAAATTATGGGGTGTCAAACGAAAGCTGGTGATGAGTAGAATTAAATGAAAGTGCATTCAGGCAGTTTCGCGATACCTGCACTTGCGGTTTCTTGCGTGGTTGGGACTCTCTTGATCCCGAAACCATACAGCTGTAAAATTGTCGGAAACTTGAGTCGGAAGTGCCTGAATATCAAAATCACGCTGTTATCCTACTCAGGAACATAAAAACATTGAAGATCTTCACTACAACGATATTCTGGAGTTCCTCAGGAAACGATCGGATCGCAAGGAGTGCGTTGCTGGATAAACGGCCGTTGTTCATACTTTCTCCAATTTCCATATATGGGGTGTCAAACGAGAGCTAGTGATGAGCAGAATTGAATTAAGTTGCATTCAGGCAGCTTCGCGATACCTGCAATTGCAGTTTTTTGCGTGGTTGGGATACTTTTGATCCCGAAACAATACAGCTGTAAAATCATCTGAAACGGGAATCGGAAGTGCCTGAATATCAAAATCCCGCTGTTATGGTACTAAGGAACATATTAAAAAGTAAAGATCTTCACTACAACGATATTCAGGAGTTCCTCGGGAAACGATCGGATTGCAAGGAGTGCATTGCTGGAAAAACAGCCGTTCTTCATACTTTCTCCAATAACCATAGACGGGGTGTCAAACGAAAGCTCAAGATGAGTAGAATTCAATCAAATTGCATTCAGGCAGCTCCGCGATACCTGCAATTGCATTTTTTTGCGTGGTTGGGATTCTTTTGATCCCAAAACCATACAGCTGTAAAATTATCGGAAACGGAAGTCGGAAGTGCCTGAATATCAAAATCGTGCTGTTAATGTACTCAGGAACATAAAAAAATTGAAGATCTTCACTGCAGCGATATTCTAGAGTTCTTCGGAAAACGATCGGATTGCAAGGAGTGCGTTGCTGGAAAAACGGCCGTTTTTCATACTTTCTCCAATTTCAATATATGGGGTGTCAAACGAAAGCTAGTGATGAGTAGAATTCAATAAAATTGCATTCAGGCAGCTCCGCGATACCTGCAATTGCAGTTTTTCGCGTGGTTGTGATACTTTTGATCCCGAAACCATACAGCTGTAAAATTATCGGAAACGGAAGTTGGAAGTGCCTGAATATCAAAATCGCGCTGTTATTGCACTCAGGAACACTAAAAAAATGAAAGATCTTCACTGCAGCGATATTCTAGAGTTCTTCGGAAAACGATCGGATTGCAAGGAGTGCGTTGCTGGAAAAACGGCCGTTTTTCATACTTTCTCCAATTTCAATATATGGGGTGTCAAACGAAAGCTAGTGATGAGTAGAATTCAATAAAATTGCATTCAGGCAGCTCCGCGATACCTGCAATTGCAGTTTTTTGCGTGGTTGCGATACTTTTGATCCCGAAACCATACAGCTGTAAAATTATCCGGAACGGGAGTCGGAAGTGCCTGAATATCAAAATTGCACTGTTATTGTACTCAGGAACATTTAAAAATTGAAGATCTTCACTACAACGATATTCTGGAGTACCTCGGGAAACAATTGGATTGCAAGGAGTGCGTTGCTGGAAAAACGAACTTTTTCATGCATTCCCCAATTTCCATATATGGGATGCCAAACGCAAGCTAGTTATGAGTAGAATTCAATAAAATTGCATTCAGGCAGCTCCGCGATACCTGCAATTGCAGTTTTTTGCGTGGTTGGGACACTTTCGATTCGAAATTTAATTTTTATGTGTTTCTGAGTACAAAAGCAGCGCGATTTTGATATTCAGGCACTTCCGACTCGCGTTTCCGATAATTTAACAGCTGTATGGTTTCGGAATCGAAACAATCCCATCCACGCAAAAAACTGCAATGGCAGGTATCGCGAGGCTGCCTGAATGCACTTTTATTGAATTCTACTCATCACTAGCTTTCGTTTGACACCCCATATCTTGAAATTGGAGAAAGTATGAAAAACGGCCGTTTTTCCAGCAACGCACTCTTTGCAATCCGATCGTTTTACGCGGTACTCCTGAATATCGTTCTAGTTAAGACATTTTTTTTCATGTTCCCGAGTACAATTACAGCGCGTTATTGATATTCAGGCACTTCAGACTCCCGTTTCCGCAATTTTACAGCTGTATGGTTTCGGAATCAAAAGTATCCCAACCACGCAAAAAATTGAGCGGAGCTGTGTGAGTAAAATAACAACGCGATTTTTATATTCGTACACTTCCGACTTTCGTTTCCGATAATTTTACAGCTGCATGGTTTCGGGATCAAAAGAATCCCAACCACACAAAAAACTGCAATAGCAGGTATCGTGGAGCCGCCTGAATGCAATTTTATTGAATTCTACTCATCACTAGCTTTCGTTTGACACCGCATATATTAAAATTGGAGAAAGTATGAAAAGCGGCCTTTTTTCCAGGAAGAAGAACTCTGGAATATCGTTGGAGTGAAGATCTTAAATTTTTTTATGTTTCTGAGTACAATAATAGCGTGACTTTGATATTCAGGCACTTCCGACTCCCGTTTTCGATAATTTTACAGCTGTATGGTTTCGGAATCAAAAGTATCCCAACCACGGAAAAAAACAAAAATTGCAGGTATCGCGAAGCTGCCTGAATGCACTTTTAATGAATTCTACTCATCACTAGCTTTCGTTTGACACCCCATATATGGAAATTGGAGAAAGTATGGAAAATGTCCGTTTTTCCAGCAACGCTCTGTAGCAACCACGGAAGTCACCGCAGTTGCAGACATTAAGAATTAGCAGAGAGGTGTGAAGCCCGGGATGGCATACTGAGGCCGGCTAGCGCTCAGTCGTGTCGTGGGTCTTCCGGGACACCCTCTGCTCGTGCTGAGCCACCTTCCATAAAGTAACTAGCACAAAGGGAAAAGGATGGGAAAGGGGGAGGTCATTTTGAGAAATGAAATATGATGAGCTTAAACTTACACGGCCATTATATTTAGTCCAACAATTATATTCACAACCAAAAGAAAACCTTACGAGTAATAGGCCCTTTCGAGATTTAAACAGAAGAATATATACCAAAATACAACACAATAAATCAATTCAATTTAATATAAAAATTTTTGTAAAATATTGAAACAAAATATGATTGATACTTACTTCTTTCCTTGCAAAACTCCGAGCGCCCGGTGAAGTACAAAAAAAGCAACGTTGGGCCACTGAAAATCAGATTTTAGGGTTAAAATAACAAAAAAACTAAAAAACACAACGTCCACTTTCAACTTTCTGATCCGTACTCGCAGAAAACTTCACTCAAGGCACCTGGTCCTCTCCACAAACCGACAAAATTAGTTGTTTTTTGGTTTTTTTTCGCTGAATTTCAAATCAGAACTTTCAATTTTCGTCTCCCCGCACTTCAAATCAATAAAATCTTTTTTTTCCTTTCCACACTGCACAAAATCAACTCCCTTCTCTTCCAAAATCCGATATTCACCTCATTTACTCAATTCTTTCACTCTCCTCCTTCGTCATTAAAACTTCAAAAAAAATCTATTTAATTTACCATCACATTCTCAATCCAAAACTTTTTTTTCCAATCCTCACTCCCAGTCAAATACCAACTCCTTTTTTCCCCAATTTTAACACCTCCAAAAATCAATTTTATCGCGCACTGAAAACACCCTTATCTTTTCCAGCTAAATACTGAAGCTTTTCGCAAATTAATCATTCCGCACCGCCAAACACAATTGCTTTTTCTCTTCCAGTCAAATATTCACTCCCCAATCCTAACCACTCAATTCCACCTTTCACCTTTATCCAATTCGATCCCGCAATCCTTTTCATTTTCAAATTACCGCTGCCGCATCAGGGTAACGTAATCTAAGTTCATTACACTTCGATTCCGCTACCCACACATCTTTTTTCCCGTATCGACAATCACAATAGTATACATTGACTTACATATATGGCAATTTACATCCCAAAGAATCGCTTGATTGAATGTAAAGTGTCACATATACATTACGAAAACTATTGATTTTGCCGATACCCCAAAAAGAATACTTCCGTGCGCCCGAGGGAACTTGAACCCAGAGTTCCAGCAGACCCTTGATCGAGAACTCATGACGCAGCTAATGGTGCCATGGATTGTCGATCTCCCATTTATCTCATAAGCAACTTGAACGTTGCATTTGGGCATGAGATTGAATTTTGTTAGTAGGGGAACGTAAATTAATTTTTGTTAGTATAAAAAATAAATTTTGTTAGTGGGAATAGAACTAGTTAGTATGAAGGAAAGGAATTATGTTTTGTTAGGAAAAAGGTATTAAATATAATTTTGTTAGTGGGAATTAATGAATGAAATGTTGTTAGTGGCAAAATTGAAAAATATAAGTATGCATTATTTTTTTTTGTAGTTGGAAATAAGGGAAAGGGTAGGATTGTGATGATGGGGAAGTAAAAATTAAAGGGAAAATGGGAAAATGTTAATAAAATAAATAAATTTACAGAGGAAAAGGTAGGAGTGCCCAAAGGAAGGTGGAAATATTACGGCGGCAATTTGAAGTTGTGAATGGGAGAAAGCCGGTACGCCGGAATTCGCAACAATTGTGGGGACGGCCCAGACCCTGAGTGTCTCATTCAGCCGGGCAAACAAAAAATGTCCGTCACTTAACTCGCTCCTCTCGGCAGACAATGCTCCATCCGAATCATTGTAGACCTCTTTCAGCAGCACGATTTCACCACTGTTATGAGTGTCGACCGTGCAATGAGCTGTACCCGAATAATGACGTTTAGAAATCGGGATGCTTTTGCTCAGCTTCACCTTATCGATGGAAGATAGGTGGTGGTCAACAACTTCGGATGGGTCACCGGCCGCAAGAGAAGAACGACTCAAGGGGACTGAAGTAGACATAAAAGATTCTGCAGACAGGGGCAATAAAACTGGCGCGATGGTAAAAGCGTCCCAAAAATCAATCCCGAGATAAATAGAATACGTTAATGCCGGAACAATCAAAAAATGAATCAACCAAGTTCGATTATTGAATTGAACCAATGCAGTAACGTATCCTAACACGTCAGCCTTATGACCTGATGCCATCTTGACGTTGGCATGCATCGAATGAAGATACAAACCAAGGTCACGGATGAGGTCAAGGGCTCCCGCTCCCATGATGCTAACGTTTCCACCACTGTCTAACTGACCTTTCAATTTGCGTCCTTTAATGCTGATCTCAGCATAAGGCCGTTTGTCTGCACGCTCACTTGAGAAACCGTCGCGTGACAAAATATTTCTATGATCTGTGGAATTGTGACTTCGATCCTCGCCGCTTGCGGTTAGGCTTGCAGTCAGAATCAAAGTCACAAGCCACGTCCAGAGAATTGCTTTGGTGAAATTGGACCTCAGGCAGTGACGTCTGTGTAGAAACATCTACAGACCTCAATGACAGAGGGAATAGCTGGATGCGCTTTAGCAGAGAGGGCACCGGACCGGTGACATGAATCATAACCAGCCAAAAATTCGTCATGCAGTTGCACAGAGTTGACTCCACATGTCTGAACTGGATATCAAAGGCTATCCATTTCCAGCCGTTGCCATGTGACTTCAATTGGGCGACACATTCTGACGAGATCTCGGGTGGTTGAGAACTCATGTCCAGCCAGATGCTCCTGCAATCGGAAATTCATGTTCTTAAATACTAGTTCTCGCAGACCCGTGTCACTCATCGGAGTCCTGAGTTGGAGAGCCATCGCTTCAATGGATTCAAAGAACTCGATGAACGGCTCGTGGGATCTCTGCTTGCGGGCGAACATATTTTCCCAAATATGTGTATCATCAAACCGAGATCCAAATCGCTCAAAGAGTTCACATTTCAGCTGACTCCAACTCAAGTCTCCATACAGTTCACGCATCTGCCAGTACCAGTTTTCGGCAGACCCTTGCAGGAGAATATTTAGGGTCGAAACCAATTCACGCTCCGAAATACCGTAGCTTTGAGCCAGGGTGCTAACACGGAACACAAACTGGCGAGCATCCATTCGACCTGAGCCTCCATCAAACTTGAATCCCCATTCATGCTTGGGAATAAAAGTTTCATCCGATCCAGATGTCTGGCCATTATCCTGGAACGGATGCTGTGAATGAGATTCTGGCAAATCCTGAGAAGAACGCGGTGAAGGGCAAGTGAAGTAATCATATGGCGTGTGCGGAAACATGATGAAAATTAAAATTGATAAAAAACCACAGATCATCTAAACAATTTAGAAATATAAAAATCTATGAACATACGGACAACACCGACAATTTGAATAAAATAAATAATTTTATAAATCACATACAGACAAACAAACGAGTTTTTAAAAATAAATTAAAATTTGAATGCCAGACAGACAAACAGACAAGTAAATAAATATATAAAATTTTAACACCTAACTTAAACAAAAATAAAAATTAATTTTAATTCCCTAATTTAAATATCAATAAAACTATCGTACAAAGCAAATCTACTCATTTCTACAAACCCAAACTAAACCAAAACCTAACTCACTACCTAAACTAAAATCAATTAACCAAACTCAACCTTACAATTATTCAAACCCAAAAAATAATTAAACTAATCTCAATCTCAATCATCAAAACTAAAACTAATGAAAATTACTCAAAACTAATAAATACCGTAAACCCAATTATCTAAACTAATCTAAATCATAAACCCTCATTAAACTCAATAATCTATAACTAAGCTAAACCTTCATCCCTCAATAAGATAAAATAACCAAATACCTAACTGTAAAGACCGAAGATAAGCAAAGCAGTGAAAAAGAAAGTGCAAATTATGATAAGTAAAAGGTTTTACATTTCATTTCTCAAAATGAACCCCCATAATAGGAAAAGGAAAAAAAAGGTAATTAAAATGGGATGAAGGTTAAAGTTTAACAAGACACAAAACAGACAACCTGTAACATTGCCTGGCATAGCAATGGAATTCGAAGGCGGACTCTGCTCTGATGGTCACCACAAAGGCTGACTACGAGACCATCATGAAACACTACGGACTTCATAATGGCCCGGACAAGAGCCGCACAAATCCCAAAGCTACCACCAGATAGATGATGGAAGGGCCGAAAGCGTTGGCTAATTCCAAGAGTTGGGTCTAAGTCCAACTATCCCGTGCAGGGAGATATAACCAACGACTTGAAATTCGGTTGATCACAACCATCATCCACACTATTGCAGTATGACCACTATCATAGCCGGTGGAGACTGTTAAACACAAAATTCAGCACGGTGGGTGCCACTTCAACTGTGGTAAACCCCGTGATCAAAGATCTATAAATTAACTATCCAGAGTCCAAACCAGAAATTTTCAAACTATTACTTGATCACTTTTAATCATTCAAACAAGTCATCAAAAATTTCTTACAAAACAAAAAAACAATAATAATTTCCGTAGAATGCTCAAACCACTATTCAAGTCAGGCACTCCAGGTACTCAAGCCTCACAAATCTGAAAAATTAAAACCATAATTAAAAACTAACCAAATTAAATAAAACCAATAAAAAACCAGAATTGGGCGCCATATGTAGCAACCACGGAAGTCACCGCAGTTGCAGATATTAAGAATTAGCAGAGAGGTGTGAAGCCCGGGGTGGCATACTGAGGCCGGCTAGCGCTCAGTCGTGTCGTGAGTCTTCCGGGACACCCTCTGCTCGTGCTGAGCCGACTTACATAAAATAACTAGCACAAAGGGAAAGGGATGGGAAAGGGGGACGTCATTTTGAGAAATGAAATATGATGAGCTTAAACTGACAATGCCGTTTTATTCAGTCCAACAATTATATTCACAACCAAAAAAAAAACCTTACGAGTAATAGGCCCTTTCGAGATTTAAACAGAAGAATATATACCAAAATACAACACAATAAATCAATTCAATAATATCAATATTGAAACAAAATATGATTGATACTTACTTCTTTCCTTGTAAAACTCCAAGCGCCCGGTGAAGTACAAAAAAAAGAAGCGTGGGGCCACTGAAAATTAGATTTCAGGGTTAAAATAACAAGAAAACTTAAAAACACAACGGCTCTTCACTACAACGATATTCTTGAATTCATCGGAAAACGATCGGGTTGCAGGGAGTGCGTTGCTGGAAAAACGGCCGTTTTTTATACTTTCTCCAATTTCAATATTTGGAGTGTCAACGAAAGCTAGTGATGAGTAGAATTCAATAAAATTCATTCAGGCAGCTACGTCATACTTGCAATTGCAGTTTTTTGCGTGGTCGGGATACTTTTGATTCCGATGCCAAACAGCTGTAAAATTATCGGAAACGGGAGTCGCAAGTGCCTGAATATCAAAATCGCGCTGTTGTTGTACTCAAGAACATAAAAAAATTAAAGATCTTCACTAAAACGATATTCTGGAGTTCCTCGGAAAACGATCGGATTGCAAGGAGTGCGTTGCTGGAAAAACGGCCGTTTTTCATACTTTCTTCAATTTCAATATATGGGGTGTCAAACGAAAGCTAGTGATGAGTAGAGCTCAATAAAATTGCATTCAGGCAGCTTCGCGATACCTGCAATTGCAGTTTTTTGCGTGGTTGGGATACTTTTGATTCTGATGCCGGACAGCTGTAAAATTATCGGAAACGGGAGTCGAAAGTACCTGAATATCAAAATAGCGCTGTTAGTGTACTCAGGATCATAAAAAATTAAAGATATTCACTATAACGATATTCTTGAGTTCCTCGGAAAACGATCGGATTGCAAGGAGTGCGTTGCTGAAAAACGGCCGTTGTTCATACTTTCCCCAATTTCAATATATGGGGTGTCAAACGAAAGCTAGCGATGGGTAGAATTTAGTAAAAGTGCATTCAGGCAGCTTCGCGATACCTGCAATTGCAGTTTTTGGCGTGGTTGGGATACTTTTGATTCCGAAACCATGCACCTGAAAAATCATCGGAAACGGGAGTCTGAAGTGCCTGAATATCAAAATCGCGCTGTTATTGCACTCAGGAACATAAAAAAATTAAGGGTCTTCACTACAGCAATATTCTGGAGTGCCTCGGAAAACGATCGGATTGCAAGGAGTGCGTTGCTGGAAAAACGGCCGTTATTCATACTTTCTCCAATTTCCATGTATGGGGTGTCAAACGAAAGCTAGTGATGAGTAGAATTCAATAAAAGTGCATTCAGGCAGCTTCGCGATACCTGCAATTGCAGTTTTTTGCGTGGTTGGGATACTTTTGATTCCGAAGCCATGCAGCTGTAAAATTATAGGAAACGGGGGTCTGAAGTGCCTGAATATCAAAATCGCGCTGTTTTTGTACTCAGAACCATAAAAAAATCACCGATTGCAGCACTAGCCGGAAAGGTAAATTTCTCGTATGTAGCGTAAGGTTTCGAAAAAGAAATTGGCTTATCTACTACTGGACTTCTTATTGCAATTTTGTAGCACTACCTGGGTATTTATTTACAGAAAGGGTCTGCCGCCGTTCGTTTTTGGAGACCCTTCATAGAGGCGCAAATATTTTGCTAGTTAAATTGAGTTGCACGCGTATGGATCACATATTAAAAATCGGCGGGTAATAAATTGTTATAAACATATTTATACTCGTTTCGCCCTTCTCACATTTGCTGTTTATACATTTGACAGTGGTTATCAAACAAAGGTGATAACTTTTTGGCTTGAATAGCTCAAATCGTTAATTTCAAAAGATTTCCATAAAAGTTTAATCAGCACTTGCATTGTCATTAATATATACATTTTCGATTCTTTTCTGAACCATTAGGGGCCGTTATTTTGAATTTTTATTGAAAACGGCTGCTAAAATTATTAAGCTGTAAATTTTCGAATTTTTTATTTGTCATCCGATTTGCATAATGAAATTAAATTAACGTGCCTTAATAACTTACAATTTCAAGTTTTATCAGAATCTGTTGGGAAACTTGGCTGCTAGAGGGCTACAGAAATAAAAATAATGTTTATGTATGCGGAGACCCCCTTAAACACTTTAAAATATGTTCTTACACTGCAAATTTCAAGAGGTACCACTCTTGACCTACGTAGAAAATTTCCTCATTCTAGCTCATGTGGTTTGCGAGGAAACATGTGACACACGAACAAACGGACGGACGGACAGACAGACAAGTCGCGATTTTATAATTTTTTAGGGTTTTGTTAAAAACATTTTACAATATTTAAAAAATATTCTGATTTATGAATACGTTCAAGATAAGTCATTTAAAACGTTTCCATGAAAAAAATTCATTATTTCAGTTGCTACTAAAATAGCGAATTCCGCTTGTTCCTGACCTTCGGGGGCCGCCATTTTGAATGCATGCATTTAATTTTGGACAATTTTAAATCTCTGTGCGCTAGGACCTCATCAATCAATGTGCCAAATCTCGTTCAAATCGGAGTTCACTCTAGACAGGGCAAAATAATTCAATTTTTAGTGAAAATAGCAGCTTAAAAATATTGGGTTTTAAATATTCGACTTTTATATTTTTCATTCAATTTTAATAACAACCGCCGTTTTTCATACTTTTTCCAATTTCAATATATGAGGTGTCAAACGAAAGCTAGTGATGAGTAGAATTCAATAAAAGTGCATTCAGGCAGCTTCGCGATTCCTGCAATTGCAGTTTTTTGCGTGGTTGGGATACTTTTGATTCCGAAGCCATGCAGCTGTAAAATTATAGGAAACGGGAGTCTGAAGTGCCTGAATATCAAAATCGCGCTGTTTCGTGCTCAGAACCATAAAAAAATCACCGATGGCAGCACTAGCCGGAAAGGTAAATTTCTCGTATGTAGCGTAAGGTTTCGAAAAAAAAATTGGCTTATCTACTACTGGACTTCTTATTGCAATTTTGTAGCACTACCTGGGTATTTATTTACAGAAAGGGTCTGCCGCCGTTCGTTTTTGGAGACCCTTCATAGAGGCGCAAATATTTTGCTAGTTAAATTGAGTTGCACGCGTATGGATCACATATTAAAAATCGGCGGGTAATAAATTGTTATAAACATATTTATACTCGTTTCGCCCTTCTCACATTTGCTGTTTATACATTTGACAGTGGTTATCAAACAAAGGTGATAACTTTTTGGCTTGAATAGCTCAAATCGTTAATTTCAAAAGATTTCCATAAAAGTTTAATCAGCACTTGCATTGTCATTAATATGTACATTTTCGATTCTTTTCTGAACTATTAGAGGCCGTTATTTTGAATTTTTATTGAAAACGGCTGCTAAAATTATTAAGCTGTAAATTTTCGAATTTTTTATTTGTCATCCGATTTGCATAATGAAATTAAATTAACTTGCCTTAATAACTTACAATTTCAAGTTTTATCAGAATCTGTTGAGAAACTTGACTGCTAGAGGGCTACAGAAATAAAAAAAATCCCCGTTGGCAGCACCAGCCGGAAAGGTAAATTTCTCGTATGTAGCGTAAAGTTTCGAAAAAGAATTTGGCTTGCACTACTAAACTTCTTTCTGCAATTTTCGTAGTACCACATGGGTATTTATTAACATTAAAAAAAATCTGGTCACGTTCGTTTTTAGAGACCTTTTATCGAGGCGCAAATATCTTGCTAATTAGATTGAGTTGCACGCGTATGGATTACATATTGAAAATCGGCGGATCATAAATTGTTGTGAACATATAAATACCGGTTTCGCCCTTCTCGCATTTGCTGTTTACACAGTTCACAGTGGTAACCACACAAAGGTTTAAATAGCTCGAATAGTTAATTTCAAAAGATTTCCATAAAAGTTTAATCAGCACTTGCGTTGCACTTAATATATACATTTTCAATTTTTTCTGAACTGTGAGGGCCGTCATTTCAATTTTTATTGAAATCGGCTGCTAAAAATATTAAGCTGTAAATTTTCGACTTTTTTATTTGTCATTCGATTTGCATGATTAAATTAAATTAACTTGCCTTAATAACTTATAATTTCAAGTTTCAACGGAATCTGTTGAGAATCTTGGCTGCTAGAGGGCTACAGAAATAAAAAAAATTGTATGCCACCCCCTTGTATGGGGAGACCCGCCTGTATGGGGAGACCCCCCTTAAATCCCTAAAAATATTTTCTTGCACTGTAAATTTCAAGAGGCACCACTTTTGACCTACGTAGAAAATTTCCTCATTCCAGCTCATGTGGTTTGCGAGAAAACTTGTTATGACGCACGAACAAACGGGCGGACGGACGGACAGACAGACAAGTCACGATTTTATAATGTTTTAGGGTATTGTTAAAAATATTTTACAATATCTTAAAAATGATCTGGTTTATAAGTTCTTTCAAGTAAAGTCATTTAAAGCGTTTCCATGAAAAATATTCATTATTTCAGTTGGTATTAAAATAGCGAATTGCGCTTGCCTTCAGACCTTTGGGGGCCCCCATTTTGAATGCATGCATTTGATTTTGGATTATTTTAAATCTGTGTATGCTAGGACCTCATCAATCAATGTACTATCTCGTTCAAATAGGAGTTTCACTCTAGACAGGGCAAAATAATTCAATTTTTAAAGAAAATGGCAGCTAAAAATATTAGGCTTTAAATTTTCGACTTTTTTATTTTTTATTCAATTTTAATAATTTTCTACAAAATACAAGAACATAGTACAGAAATTCATAATCTCAAGTTTCATCAAAATCCATTGGAAAATGTGACCGCTAGAGGGCCACAAAAACATGAAAAAACGCATATTTAAACGGCCGCCATTTTGAAATTTGCATATGCATGATCACCAAAATATCAAAGACTGTAGGTCCAAGTAATGTCTATCTTGGAATCAAGTTTCATATATATCCGATAAAAATTGCGACTTTTAAAAGCCTTTGAAATTTTGACTTCAACTGGCCGCCATTTTGTTTTTTGCAACCTGACCTCCAGTTTTTTACGTTATTCTTTAGATACTCATAATTTCTATCAAACTACCGGAATTCATGAAAATCTGTAGAAAGCTTTGACCACTATTACAACAACAAAATTTTGCACGTTTTTTTGCCTTTGAGTGGCCGCCATTTTGTTTCTGCCGTACCGACTTTGAATTTTTTATTGTGAGATTCATCACATACATCAATGAACCCTTGTACCAAATTTCATCCAAATCGGAGCTATACTTTGGTCAGAACAGAAATCACGATTTTTCGTCTAAAATGGCCGCCATTTTGTTTTTGCCCGGCTGATATAGCTGGTTCACGAACTTAACCGAGATAATTACCCAATACACCTTTCCTGAAAATTTGGTGAAAATCGAAGCAAAATTGCAACCTCTAGCGTGGTCACAAATTTCGTTATATCCCATATATATATATATATATATATATATATATATATATATATATATATATATATATATATATATATATATATATATACATATGATGCTCTCCGCAATAGGTAAATTTCTCTCGAGAAATTCACCTAAAAATGTTTATGTCACCCCCCCGTATGCGGAGACCCCCTTAAACACTTTAAAATATGTTCTTATACTGCAAATTTCAAGAGGCACCACTTTTGACCTACGTAGAAAATTTCCTCATTCTAGCTCATGTGGTTTGCGAGGAAACATGTGACACACGAACAAACGGACGGACGGACAGACAGACAAGTCGCGATTTTATAATTTTTTAGGGTTTTGTTAAAAACATTTTACAATATTTAAACAAGTTGGGTAGACAGACCTATGCTCATGTCAGAAGGGTTTTGTACTCAACTTACAAAATGTAGTAACAAGCAACGAATAAAATCAAGACACATGTCAAAGACGATTTTATTGGAGAAAATGTGAAATTCGAGGATCATACTATTATTAACAAAGTTGAAAGAGTTTTGACTTCTGAGGTATTTGTTAGAGTTATACCCATAAATATCTCCCTTGATAATTTCTTCAGATTTTTTAGATCACGGGTGTCCATTCGCGAGGGAGAAAACACATTTTTCATGTATTTCCCCCCCCCCCCCCCTGTGCCCCCACTGAAGCAAAAACTGTCAGTTTAAGAACTGTTTTGAAAAGCTCTCATAGAGAACTTTCAGTTGATACTCATATCGGCTACCTTTCATGAAATTTTTTTCCAGGGGTCACTTCTCTGTACTGTAATCATCGATTCATGGCCTATTTTTTCGAATCCTAGAATGGTTACAAAGCCCTTTTGCTAGGAGCTCTCTCCTGCCTCTTCGACTTGTTTCAATTATATGTACTCATCTTCATGATACCTATCATTCCTGCAATTTTCATGCAAATCCTAGCAAAGCTGTAGTGTCTAAATCGATAAAAAGCGCACATGGCTCCATAGCCATATGTTTCCATAGTAATACAGGGCATATTGTTCCATAGTAATACAGGAAAATTCAAATCACTATAACTTCATCAAATACTATTCGATCCTTATGAAACTTTCAGAAAAGATCAATCCTATAAAAGGTCATCTGTTTGCAAAATTTTATTGAATTTAAAGGTACCGTTTGGATTTTATTCAAGAAAAGATAAAATCGATAAATCATACTATTACTAACAAAGTTGAGTGAATTTCGACTTCTCATGTATTTGTTGTTGTTGTACTCATGAAGGCCTATATTCATGATTTTTTTCAGATTTTTCGGATGGAAGGTGTCCAATCGCGAGGGGGGGGTACGCGAAAAGTTCGTACATTTCCCCTTCCCCTGCCCCCCTCGGTACTTATAAGGCAATTTTAAGACTTGTTTTGAAAAGATCTTATTAAGACCTTTCCAATGACACCCTACTCGACTACCAATGGTAAAAATTTTTTTTTGAGGGGTCACCTCCCTATATGGGGAGACCCCCTTAAACCCCTTTAAAAAAATTTTTCACCCTTGAACTTTGAAGAGGTCACCACTTCTGACCTTTCCACAAAGTTTCATGGCTGTAGCTTCTATAGTTTCGGAGAAAAAGTGCTGTGACATACAGACGGACGGACGGACGGACGGACGGACGGACAGACGGACAGACGGACACAGGTCGTGATTGCAATAGGGTTTTGTATTTTAGTACAAAACCCTAAAAATATTCTGATTTATGAATACGTTCAAGATAAGTCATTTAAAACGTTTCCATGAAAAAAATTCATTATTTCAGTTGCTACTAAAATAGCGAATTCTGCTTGTTCCTGACCTTCGGGGGCCGCCATTTTGAATGCATGCATTTAATTTTGGACAATTTTAAATCTCTGTGCGCTAGGACCTCATCAATCAATGTGCCAAATCTCGTTCAAATCGGAGTTCACTCTAGACAGGGCAAAATAATTCAATTTTTAGTGAAAATAGCAGCTTAAAAATATTGGGTTTTAAATATTCGACTTTTATGTTTTTCATTTAATTTTAATAACAACCGCCGTTTTTCATACTTTTTCCAATTTCTATATATGGGGTGTCAAACGAAAGCTAGTGATGAGTAGAATTCAATAAAAGTGCATTCAGCCAGCTCCGCGATACCTGCAATTGCAGTTTTTTGCGTGGTTGGGATACTTTTGATTCCAAAACCATGTAATGTTTTTACGTCTCCGTGTGAACGTAGAACGGACCTCATATTGGTTCTAGACGTTAAGTCTGAGTAGTGCCAACGGATGGTACCAACCGGTCAACCAATCCGTGCACCGTAACCCATTCACGCGGTGGCTGCTTGTCGGCCAGCTAGATCGGAGAGGATTTCGGTCGCGGGTCTCGGAATGGGTTACGCTCATTTACAATTTTCAGCCACCAGTACATGCCCGTTTTCAAACGCGTCACAAAACAAAACCATACGGAGAGGAAACCTACTTTACGTTACTCCGTATTTCTTCCTGTAGCCAGTCAAAAGACAAAGATCTAATCTTTACTTCGCGTTCCCAAATTTCCGACGCGGTACCGAAAAAATATACTACGTTAACGTAATTCTGAAAAAAGCTACGCTAAAGAAAAATCAAAATCAACTAAGGTACCGCGCGCGACGCGAAACCGACCTCAGCAAATTTTCTCAAACCCTACCCTCGCGACGGCATACCTACCTTGCATCTCATTTCCCGCTGAAAATAAGAACAACTGGAAAGAAAAGTCGTTGTTAAGGTTAGCAATACATAGTTTTTTTATTCTCTGATTTAACTTTTAAGTTTTTTATAATAATTCTATTCAAGTTTTAATATTTTCTTCAGTTCATGATTTTTATAGTAATCACGGAAGAAAACCATAAAATTTTATGTGATTTAATAATAAAAGTAATTGTTGAATATTTTCATGTAAATCTAAATCGTTAATTCCTGTTCTCTTTTCTTTTGTACTAACTATATTAAAAGCGTCTTATTCTTAAATTGCAGTTTTAATTAACGTGTTCTTTTTGTTGTGTTTTTGAAACGAAAGGAAATTGATTTCTTTCACTTTATCAAAATTATCGGCTAACAATAAAGAAATATACAATTTTTGAAAAGCACGCCATTGAATTTATTACTGGTGGGGATATTCATGTTGATTTGAAGTATTAAGTTAATCCCGAAATGAAAAAAAATATCATTGAAATGGGTGCATTCCACTATTAAATTGACTGATAGAGAGAGTAATAGAAAGATAATAGTTAAAAAAAAATATATTCATACAGCAGGAATGTTAGGGAGTTTTTCCTTTTTTTTCTTTTTAAACTGAAAGCCTCAATTTGTTCACTGAAGTTTTGCAGTGGATTCGGTAGGAACCTTTCTATGGTCTTAAAATTTTATCGAAAGAGATCTTTTCACGATTAATTCCTCGCATTCAAACATGATGATATTACACTTGTGCAGGGCTAATACAGTTCTCATTCTCAGACGTGCAGTTCATAATTTTTTTAATCTACTTTATGAATAGGCAATATAAAATAATATATACAAATTATCTAAGCAAATGCATGAACAGAATTTTGTGAACTATTCAAAGGTGCCGATTGGAAGAATACAACGCAGGTTGTATTCTAAAACATTTACGAATATTCAAAACAGGGCATTTATTACATTAAATAGTTTTTCTTTACGTATTTACTCTACAAGAAATTCTCTAGAAATTCCCTTTTAAAAACTTCAACGGGCACAAAAAAAAACTGTGACTAATTATAACACAATCAAACCTAAATTTTATCGCCAATTTCAATTATATTAATAGAATATGCGATCTACATTCGGAGTTGCTTTAGTTTTTTCTTCTTTCGTTTTAGCGGTGAGTAGCATTAGGGAGGCTAATTTTTCCTTTCAAAATTTACGTGACAGTTCTGATTCACCACCATTTTCTTTGTCCTAAGATCTCGTTATTTTTATATTGACTGTACAGTTCAATAGAAATTAACTTTTTGCTCTTTAGTATAACTGAAACCCTATTATCCTCAATTTTTTCTAGTTTTCATTTTTAGGGTTTTGTACTAAAATACAAAACCCTATTGCAATCACGACCTGTGTCCGTCTGTCCGTCTGTCCGTCCGTCCGTCCGTCCGTCCGTCCGTCCGTCCGTCTGTATGTCACAGCACTTTTTCTCCGAAACTATAGAAGCTACAGCCATGAAACTTTGTGGAAAGGTCAGAAGTGGTGACCTCTTCAAAGTTCAAGGGTGAAAAATTTTTTTAAAGGGGTTTAAGGGGGGTCTCCCCATATAGGGAGGTGACCCCTCAAAAAAAAATTTTTACCATTGGTAGTCGAGTAGGGTGTCATTGGAAAGGTCTTAATAAGATCTTTTCAAAACAAGTCTTAAAATTGCCTTATAAGTACCGAGGGGGGCAGGGGAAGGGGAAATGTACGAACTTTTCGCGTACCCCCCCCTCGCGATTGGACACCTTCCATCCGAAAAATCTGAAAAAAATCATGAATATAGGCCTTCATAAGTACAACAACAACAAATACATGAGAAGTCGAAATTCACTCAACTTTGTTAGTAATAGTATGATTTATCGATTTTATCTTTTCTTGAATAAAATCCAAACGGTACCTTTAAATTCAATAAAATTTTGCAAACAGATGACCTTTTGTAGGATTGATCTTTTCTGAAAGTTTCATAAGGATCGAATAGTATTTGATGAAGTTATAGTGATTTGAATTTTCCTGTATTACTATGGAACAATATGCCCTGTATTACTATGGAAACATATGGCTATGGAGCCATGTGCGCTTTTTATCGATTTAGACACTACAGCTTTGCTAGGATTTGCATGAAAATTGCAGGAATGATAGGTATCATGAAGATGAGTACATATAATTGAAACAAGTCGAAGAGGCAGGAGAGAGCTCCTAGCAAAAGGGCTTTGTAACCATTCTAGGATTCGAAAAAATAGGCCATGAATCGATGATTACAGTACAGAGAAGTGACCCCTGGAAAAAAATTTCATGAAAGGTAGCCGATATGAGTATCAACTGAAAGTTCTCTATGAGAGCTTTTCAAAACAGTTCTTAAACTGACAGTTTTTGCTTCAGTGGGGGCACAGGGGGGGGGGGGAAATACATGAAAAATGTGTTTTCTCCCTCGCGAATGGACACCCGTGATCTAAAAAATCTGAAGAAATTATCAAGGGAGATATTTATGGGTATAACTCTAACAAATACCTCAGAAGTCAAAACTCTTTCAACTTTGTTAATAATAGTATGATCCTCGAATTTCACATTTTCTCCAATAAAATCGTCTTTGACATGTGTCTTGATTTTATTCGTTGCTTGTTTCTACATTTTGTAAGTTGAGTACAAAACCCTTCTGACATGAGCATAGGTCTGTCTACCCAACTTGTTTTCTTTGTTTTAACTGATCATTTATCTATTTTTTAACCACATATTGTATTCTCAAGGAATATTGATTCCATTTGCTTTCTAAATAATGAATAGACTATTATCTCAACTCTCGATAATTAAGTCCCAGCACCCAAACATGTAGAGGGATTAAATTATAACATGCATTTAATTAATCAGATTTCCCCTTAGGTATATTTAAAAGTTATAAAAAAAACGTATTCTGATTTATATATGCTGACAATGTCATAGTTGATTTCCATCAGGAATCAGCCGAAATTGGAGCAAGTTAATGAGTTAGTCAAGTTTGGTCTAAAGATAGTTGAGTTTTACGATCTAAGAATACGGACAGTTTGCAGTACCAAGTTGAACCGTAGAAATCAACAACCTGCAAAATCTGTAATTAATCCGTTTTAGCTCGGTTGAACGCCCCTTTTCCTCGATGGTTAGTGACTCCGGTTGGATTTCCTACTGACATTACCTTCGATAATAATCTGTAGGGTTTAGCTAGTTCAAAGGCTATTCCAGGCAGCAGAATAACTGGAGTTGAAACATGTCCAGATTCAACGCCTAACATATTTGGATATTCATCATCTCCAAAATCTGCTATCCCTCGGGCTTGGTCTATCCAAGGATTCCAAATGTCTGTGTCAAGGAAATTGTAGTTTTGCAGCCTCCTCTTCCGTCCGGAGACAACATTCGCAATAAGTTGTTCTGGTGGTGTATGTTGATATATTATATCTAGCCATTCGCCTATTGTAACAACTTCACGACCTTCTTGGTAGGTAGCACCATCTCTAGTCTTATCAGTAAATGTACAACCGTGTAAACTTGTTATTTGGCATCGACGCACCTCGGGAACCTTCAGGTAGGTATGTAGGAGTAAATTGAATAAAAAGGTTAAATCC